>JANAVB010017598.1:2573176-2982414 GCA_029216955.1 Iris pallida | reverse complement strand
CCCAGTCCGGGTTTGTTCCTCAGGATGAAGCCACTGGTCAAGAGTTTGTCCACCTCCGATCGATGGCGTTCATGATGTCCGGGCGGAAGCGCGTGTTGTTGTTTGATAGGTTTGGCATCTGGTAAGATGTTCAACCTATGCATCGCGATCTGTGGATCGAGACCCGGCATGTCTTCGTAGCTCCAGGCGAAGACGTCGATTATCCTTAGCGAGTTGGACTAAAGATTCTCGGTCTTCTCCTTCCAAGCTTTTGCTGATAAAGATGGGTTTAGAAGAAGACCCATCCCCGAGGTCGATTTGCTCGACTTCGTCTTCGGTGGGAGGTTCTCGTAACTCAAAACGAGACTCCCATTGTTCTCCTAGGCGTTGAGCCCAGGGTTCCTCTTCGAAGGGTTCCGGCGGTTGGTCTTCGCCTTCATCTTTCTGAGGTTGCGCCGATGTCATGTTAGCTGACAGCACTTTCCTGAAGACTGATCCGATACTGGTATCGGAATCCCACGTCGATGCTTCTGACGAGTGGGAATGTTCTATGTCTTCTGCGTCTGAACTCTCTGGAGTTGATGGCGGCGTGACATAGCCTAACCCCCGTCGAGTCCGATCATAGTAATCCTGTGGCTTTCCATAGGGCATCGAAAGCCGGACAGGGAGATGCCGACCCTTGCCGTAGTTTAGGCCTTTATTGCTTTTCAGGTCGTAGCCCATCTTTTGGATGATGTGCTTAGCCGCATCTGTGTACCGATAGACTTGTACTCTGCCGGTATCAGGTTCGGGCTCGATTGACGGGAGGTTCTGACGACGCTCGATTTTGCCCGAGATGATGGTGCCTTCGTCTCGACTTCGTGGAGGCACTATGAAGACTCCTTGAGACGGGACTATTTGATTGTGGTAGACGGTCGTTACTTGTGTTTGCAACGACCGTAGAGCGTTGTCTAATGTATACATGGCATTCCAGTGTGGAAGACAAGAATAATTGAAAGACACTCTATTATTGATAAAGTACGAGATTTTATCCCGTGGGATTATATTGTCGAAGGAGGGTGCGTCTACATCAGCAGAGATATATTCGCCAAGCTCCTCGTCTGTAAGCACTGGGGCCGGATCAGGAGAGTCCTCCACCGCTCTGACTTTGGGGTCTGAGAGGGTTATGTGAGCCCTCTCCGGCATCTTGGATGACTGCGGCGGCTTGCCTTTAAGACGCACCTTGAGGGGTGCCTCGGTTGCGCCTTCGATGAGTGGCGCCTTCCCTTGTAATTTTACCACCAGGGGAGCCGCTGTTTGTGGTGGCTTTCCCTTGAGGCGTATCTTCAGGGGAGCTTCGCGAGCTGGCACTTTTCCTGATATTGGAGGCGCCTTCTGGGGTGGTCTCCCTTTCAGACGGATTTTCAAGGGGGCGTCAGGAGTCGCTTCGGGCTCCAAGTCCGGCTCTGTTGCCGTCTCTGCTTCATCATCGACGTCGTTGGCTTCCTCCTCGTCAAGTGGCTTGTACAAGTCGGAATCGGTGAAGTAGGCCTCAATCCCTTTGAAGGGATCGATATCTACAAACTCCGTCCGGATGACGCCGTTGGTGGATACATATTTCATGCATTGGTGGAGCGTGGAGGGCACCACCATGTACTCATGTAACCATGGTCGTCCGAGTAAGATGTTGTAGTTGACCTCGGCATCCACCACATAACAAGTCACCTCAGTTTTGAGGCTGCCGATGTGACACTTCAGCCGGATCTTGCCCAGTGGCTCGCTCTTGCTGGCGTTGAAGCCGCTGATGGTCGTATTGGAGGGCGCTAGCCGGTACATTGGGATCCCCAGCTTTGATAGTAGCGCCTTTGGAATGATGCTTAGGGAAGACCCCGGATCGATCTGAATCCTGCTCACCTTTACCGAACCGATGTACCCTGTGTAATACAACGGTCGGTTATGTCGGTGATGCTTGAGCAGCATGTCTTGTTGGGTGAAGGTTATGTTTGGGATAACTTTATCCGCACAATGACAGTGTGCACAAGTAGTTGGTAGGTCTTCAGGTTGCTTAACCTGACTGAGAAAGGATTCGGCATCCTTCAGAGCTTCGCAGAGAGCTTCTCGGGAGTCCTTGGAGAGACGCAGGAGCTCGAACAAAGACAAGCGTGCAGGAGTACTGGCCAGTTGTGCCAGAATGTCAAAATTGTGGGGCTTGGCTACCCCCGAAGCATTTTCTTTCCGCAGAGGTCTGTCGAAACGGGCCTCCACTTGCTTTTGTTTATTGGCTGCTGAGGGCTTGGATGGACCCTCCTCAGGGATGGTGCCAGGAGGCACCACTTCGGCGGCAGCTTCACCGGGCTGGGAGTTCTGTTGTGCTCGCGTCTGCACAGGAAGCGCCTCTTCCGTTGAAGAAGAGACCGTACGGCAAGACTTGATCTTCCTGCCTTTTGCTTTGGAGGTAGGGCGTACCTCCGGTTGAGTTACCTCGGAGACGAGGTCGGGGTGAACCCAGAGGACCTCTCCTCGAGATGTGGTGAGTGGGACAAGTCCACTCACATTGTCACGGGTGGGTGGCAAATTCACCACCTCCATTGTCGCCTTAGGGATGGGGACGACGCCATCTTGTGTGGTAGTCGGCGGCAAGGTGCCGAACTGAAGTGACACCACATTAGCTGACACCGTCTTCTCTTCGTAATCGACGGAGATTACATCTGCATTGATCATGCGCTAGATGTAATTTTTGAGGACGTAGCAGTCCTTAGTCGGGTGTCCGACAAACCGATGGTAGTGACAGTACCTTGGGTTGTCCACCTTCCCGACTTCATCGGGCCGCTTCGGGTCCGGAAGCTTGATCTTGTCACCCTGCTTCAGTATCTCAAAGAGTTGCAGGGTGTCGTCATCATTGAATGAATAAACCTCCTTGGGTCTTGGTGCCAGTGGAGGCTTTTGAGTAGGCGCAGATGCGCCCTTCGAGGCATTAACAGTCAATGCCTGTTTCCCCTTTGTTTTTCGTCCGGAGTTGTTGGTTGCGGACTTTTTTCCCTTATCGTCAAAGGCGGGGAAGCTAACACCCAGAAGACGTGCATTGGCCGCCTTCTTCTCTGCAGCTTCAGCTTCAATGATTAGGGAGCTCCAGTCGGGAGGGGGAGTAGAGTTAAGCCAGAGCTTTACTGCAGGCAGCATGTTCATACTGCAAGCAGAGAGAAGCGCATGTTCTGGCATGCCTGGAGGTAACCTGAAGCAGGCCTGACGGAAGCGTTCGATGAATGCCCGAACCGTTTCCTTGTCCTTCTGGCGTATCTCAATGAGAGACGCCATCGTCATGTCCTTTCCACCGCCGTAGAAGCGGTCGAGGAAGAGACGTGTCAGGTCGTCGAAGGACGATATGGAATTATCGGGGAGGCTGCAGTACCAGTCATACGCCACCCCTTTCAGGGCCCCAACAAAGATGCTAGTGAGGAGTGCGTCCTCCTTCGGAAGATGCCCTGTCTGCGACTGGAAGTACGTCAGGTACCGTCGTGGAGAGTCCTTCCCGTCATACGGCGTGAGTGTTTGTGGTTTATACTTTGGGGGATAAACCACCTTGTTCCACTCAAGGGGATAAGGCTGGGGAATGCCCATCTTCTGGTGTTCCTCCTGCCTGTTCTTGGACTCGAAGCGCTCCCGCAGATCTTTGATCATTTCGACCACGTCCTCCGTGGAGCTAGGAGCCGGGGAAGGAGGTACTACCTGGAGTGGAGCGTTTGAGGGCTCCGATGTCCGGGGTGCTTCTGTGTCTGAGGGTGTCCGCTGGAGGGGCACACTCGACTCTCCATTGGCTCCTGGGTCGGGACCATTTGAAGGTGTCCTGATCAAGGCCGACCGCATCTCAAACACTGCTTGAGTCAGTGCTTGCATTGAGGCAGAGAGGGTTTTGAGTCCTCCCTCTAGCGAGTCTATGCGCTGGACAATGTCCTGTGGCGGCGCATCAGGCTCAAGATCACCCCCGGTCATGTATACTGTCATGACACGGCCGGAAGTGGATGGATTAGTTGAGGCTTCGCTCTCAGCCTCGCTCTCATGTGGGGGAGTTACTTCTCCTGGTGTTTGGCCACCCCCAGCCACATTCTGGAGTTCGTCTTCGACAGGCGCATCTGCAAGGGCCTGACTGCCCTCAGCTCTGTCTTGAAGGGCCTCTTCGTTTTCAGCACTACCCCCGGCGGTGTCCTGGAGGACATCGTCATTTTGAGGGGCTTCAGGGAGGCCATCTTCGCCTTGATGAAGATCCGCCGCAGCTGTGCTTTGGACATCTTCGTCTTCGGAAGGAGGCTCGACAAGGGTCTGGCTACCCCCAGCTTCCTCCAAGGACTTCTTCCTCGACCGAGTGCCTTCGAACACTCCAGAGGTCGTGACAGCTGCCTTGGTTTTCCTCGGCTGGCTTTTGGATGAAGACGAGGAATTGGCAGTCGTCTTTCGGACAGATGAGGAATTGGAGATCACGTTGCATGACGCAATCTTTAGTTCCTCTTCTGCTGACACCTTCGTCCCAAGGCGATGTCGGAGGGGTGTCGATGATTGTAGCCGTTGGAAGACCGACTGCTTTGGCGGTACTGCCGTCTTGCAACAGCAGTTGATGGTGACCACTGCACAAGTGTGCCCCGTGAGAGGCGCATCGTGCTTGTTGGTCAACTCTCCTGACCGGCGCTTGTGAGTGATCACGTTGCGCAAGTCATTGGAGGAGAGTGTTACCCTCACACCCCTCTCAGGTGCATGGCAGAGCCAAGCGCCGGGGTGGTCGGGTGAGTGCTGCGCCCCCTGATCTAATACCAAGCAGGCATCACGATCAGTAGTGGGGGAACCACAGCATTTGAAGTGACTTGAACGGACCTCAAACGCACAACCAGAGGAGGCACGGGAGTTCAAGACCACTGAGTTTGCCTCTCTCGGCTTGGTTGTGCACGCAGTGAATGCGCCCAAGTGAGATGAGGACTTTGAAGGTCGACTCGTTGTCGGTGCGGGAGCACTTGAGTCAACCTTGTACAGCTTGCCATCGGCAGTGCGCGTGATTGTAAGCGCGTGCCTCTGGCCGGCTGCTGGCATAGCACGTTTGTGGCGCGTGGCCCGTGCCGCCTTGGATTTCTTCGTACCAGCCCGTTGGGGCGCATAGTACTCAGCATCCAAATTCTCCTCGCCATTACAGCGAGTGAGTCTGTCAAAGACAGAGGCTCTTTGTGGCGCATCAAAAATAATGCGCGGGGCATTGCCTGTGCCCCTGCTCCGTCGACGTATCTTCCTCGCCTGAGAGGAAGATGGCTGGGGAACGTGGTCAGCCGCACGCTTCCCCGAGAGATGCGCTGCATCAGCGGGCGCACCTTGACTGCTGAGGACGTCAGCAGGAAGGGAAGGCTGGACGGGCGCATCCCCTTCAACGGTGGTGCCCGAGGCGTCGACTTTGCGCACCCAGACTGCGCGGGTCTTCTTCGGCTTCGACAGCCGCTTCGAAGGACTCGCACTTCCTTCAGAAATGAACTCCTCGTACGCCTGTTGATTGAGGCGCACTACCAGCGTCTTGTGGGAGGAGCCCACCTTCACGTCGTCGGCCTGTGACACGACTTTCTCGGTAGAGGAGAAAGAGGTCCCCAGCAGAGTCGCCAGCTTGTTTGCCATTAAAATTGTTTGATTGAAAACTTAATACAAACAGAACAGTGTTACAATGTAGGACTTAGATGTAGTCCTAGGAGTACACTTTTGTTTAAGCTGGGTCCTTAGTGCCAATGGAGTGAGTGGTAATGCGTTGACTCCGTTGACCGGCTAACGGCGGTTATCGGTTCTCTGAAGGTGTTGATTGCTCTGGGTGCTGGAGCTTGCTGAGAGGAGGAAGACGTTGAGTGTCTAGAACTGCCTCTCCGGTGATTCTCTGTTGTGGATTCTCTGTGAGTCTTCTGTTCTGAGTCTCTATGTGTGTGTGAAGGAGATGATCCTTCTATTTATAGTTTTGCAGGCTGGCTGCTTATGCGCGCATGCAGGATGCGCCGGTGTGGGAACGCCACGTGGAGGTTGCTGATGGAGGCACATGGATGCTGCGCCCTGATCGAGGGGGAGAACTCTTCATACTGCTGTTGTGAGCCGGCACGTAGCAGGGAGAAGATCTTTCCGTTGCTGACATCTTAGATGAGTTGAGTCAAAAGACACGTGTCGTCGACTCATGGTTCGAAGATCTCGGATTTGGTGGAGAGGAGTGATCTGGTGGGCTGCGCCTTGGATTGGGCGCAGGAGGAGGCTGCGGCTCATAACCTTTAGGAGTTACAAACCATTTGGGGCGCATGGCTTTTGAGGCGCATGCAGGCGACTTTCCTTCTGTCTTTCGGGATCAGAGATCGGTCTGGGGCGCATGGCTTTTGAGGCGCATGCAAAGCTTCAACCGGAGACTCTTCTTCTGTCTTTAGGGATCAGTGAAGGGTCTGAGGCGCATGGCTTTTGAGGCGCATGCTGGTTTGGACGCATGGCCGTAGAGGCGCATGTGGGTGTTGACGCATGGTCGTAGAGGCGCATGCGGGTGGCCACGTGGCAGTAGCCGTCGGAATAGAGTCATGATGATGCTGGCGTTGCCGACGCTTCGTTTTCTGAAAAGCTGTCAACTGTTCAGACTTTGGGAGGCGTGCTGCCAACTCTGTCAGTTCAGCATTTAATGTTGGTGACGTTCGATGGACAGCTGAGTGGGCGCGTCGGTTGGCGTTCCACTCGGTATGGAGATGTGTGGGGGCGCACCCTCTATAATGCGCCGAATACTGTAGGACGCGTCTGTGTGATGTGCCTGATACCGAAGGGCGCGTCCGTGTGATGCGCTGTCTGGCTGGCACATCGGACATGTCTTTTAATGATGCGGTTGTCTCGCTCCTCGAGTGCTATAAATAGCCGTTTGGCTGAATTCGAGGCGTCCGGTTCATCCATTTAATGTAAATTCATTGTACGGAATTCGGAGGGCCATCCACTTGGCGCGTGGGTTTGATCTGCCCGGCCTATAAATAGTGGCATGGAGAGAAGATTTGCTTCTCATTCCCTCACGTACTTCCAATATGAACTTGAACATACGGGTGCATTCTGCTGACGAAGTGCTCCCGAGGGTGAAGATGAGACGCTGCGTTGTCTTTGATGCACTTGAAGGTGACTGTTACATCCAAAAGACGGAGTCGAGGGCTTCTGAGGCAGGCGGAAGGTGCCTGTTGCATCCAAAGATAGGGATGCTCGAGCCTCGTCTCCGTTATTCCGGCAGAGCCGTAGATCGAAATGGCGGTGCAAGGCTCTTTCTTCCTGCAAAGTGGGATTTCCCCACTTTGATCGTGTCGAAAGCTGCTCCTTTAGCCGTGGTTTCGATCACGGTCTTCCTTCGGCTTTGGAGGCTCTTTCGAAGCCTCCCCTGGCCACAGCATTTGCGGTGCTCTTCTCTTCCTTGGTTCCAGCCAGAGGGTTAAATGCTTTGTGTCGAAGCATTTATCGGGCGAGCCTGGTTGGAAGAGCAGCACATAACTGGGCTCTGCTCGGCCAGGTGAGCCTGGCTGGAAGAATTTGGCTGAAGGGATGCACATAACTGAGCTGCTGGAGAGATGATGGGATGCGCCTGGATGGAGGCGCATGATATCTGCTGCGCCTTACTGGTGGCGCATAGTGATGCTGCGCCTATCTGGAGACGCATGGTGGCCGCTGCCCTTATCTGAAGGCGCATGATGGCCGCTGGCTGTAGTCTTAGGCTCTTTCCTTTGTAGAAATTCTCCTTTGTACAGCCTTTTCTAGACATGTAATAGACTTTTATATATAAATAAAAAGTCCTTCTTCAAATGTCTATAGTTATTGACTTTGCTGTGAAGTTCTTCGTCTGAGTTCTGGCGCATGTAGTGTCTGGCGCATGGGCTTTCTGGTTGTGAAATTTCATGCTTCTACAGCGGCCCTTTGCCACCCCCTGCCGGCCCCTCATCGCCCTCCGCCCAGTCTCCGTCCGTGCCACTCCTGACCAGCCTCCACCGCCTGAGCCCTCCTGGCTCTAGGCGACGCACCGATGGGGGACGAGGCTCCCTCGAGCAGTGTGCCCCCTACCCCCTCGGGCAGAGCAACCCCCCTAGGGCAGAGTGCCCACACCCCCCTTCGGGCTGCGTGCCCTCGGGCAGCGCTCCCGCAGCTTTGGGCAGTGTTCCCCCACGTCCTTTGGGCTGAGAGACTAGTTCGTTTCAAAATTTCGAGACTTTCGCTTTTCGAAAATTCAAAATTTTGATTTTCCAACTTTTGTTTTTCCTACATGGCCTACCAGGGCCATTTTGTGTTTTGGGGTCCTTGCACTGTCTATACTGCTCTTTTTAAGCCTCCTCTGCTTTTTCAATAAAATGCCTTTTTCTTAATATATATATATATATATATATATATATATATATATATATATATATATATATATATATATATGCTACTTTTTCCTCCAAAATATTCCTCCAAAGTATCCCTCCTTATGTGGCAGATTATGCATCGTCTGATATGACAGCTGACATGGCTGATGACAAGGTAATTTTTAAATTAAAATTAAAATTTAAAATTAAAATTAATATTAAAATTAAAATTAATATGAAGGTTAAAATTAAATTAATATTAACATAACATAAAAGTTAACTTTAATATTTAAATTAAAACTAAAATTTAATAATAATATTAATATTAGCATTTATATTTTCATTTACATTAACATTAACAATAAAAATTTGGACAATTAATTTTTTAGGTTAGAATATACTATGCCAGCTGTCATGTCAGATACCACGTCAGCTGCGAAGAATAGTTCGAAGGAACATTTTAGAGGTATATATATATATATATATATATATATATATATATATATATATATATATATATATATATATATATATATATATATATATATATAGCCAAAGATCTCTAGCTCAAGTGGTTAGAGTGAGGCACATCCTCTTAAGAGGTTGCGGGTTCGAGCAACGGAAGAAGCACATTTAAATCCATGTGGAGGAATAAATGTGAGTGCGGACCGGATATGGTGAGATACAAGTACTGTGTGGACCTTCGGGCCGAGCTTGCGGACCTTTGGACCGAGTTTGTAGGCTTTCGGACCAGAAATCTATAACACAATTACCTGTTCCAAATATATATATATATATATATATATATATATATATATATATATATATATATATATATATATAATAAAAAAATAATATATATATATATAT
This sequence comes from Iris pallida, assembly GCA_029216955.1. NCBI lineage: Eukaryota > Viridiplantae > Streptophyta > Magnoliopsida > Asparagales > Iridaceae > Iris > Iris pallida. The sequence continues at coordinate 2,973,238 of JANAVB010017598.1, read as the reverse complement.
ATTATTTTTTTATTATATATATATATATATATATATATATATATATATATATAGAGAGAGAGAGAGAGAGGGAGAGAGAGAGAGAGAGTGAGTGTGTGTATTAGGGAGCAAAACTTTGATACTACCTCCCGGACAATTCTAAGAACAACTTACTCTTACTTTCCCATACAACTAGACCGAGTAGGCTTCATGACTAGGAACTTACGCGTAGATCTCTCCTTTGATAATCTTCTTTTGCAAGAGCTAAATCCACTTCTCATTAATGCCATCAAGGTATCTCCATTCTTTGGTGATTCCCATTTTGCGTTACTAAAGTGTGAATCATGCATCCCCAATATTCATATCCATAGAACTCTCTTCTAGGCACCAACTTTTGGATTCAAGCTGTCCAGCAGCCTTTGAAGAAATCTCCTGAGGTGATAATATAGTGTCCCGTCCCTACATCGTGTCCCGTTTCTGTCCACGGATGCGCGAAAAAGGAACACTGTCACTACCGATTCAATCAGAACCGATAGATCGGGATCGATTAAAACGGTCGAACGGGAACGATTGAATTAAGATCATTTTCTCGTTATGAAAATGCTTCTTCGGAATCAAGTTCCATATTCAGCGGGTTGCGCCTCGATGATAAACTATGCGGCTAAGTCGGGAGAGACCTCCCGTTGCTCTGCTTTTTATGCCGCACTTGCTTCTTTGGTTTTGGTTTTCTAAATCTGTTTTCGTGAATATTTTTGATGGTTTTCATGGCTTGCATTTTTGAACTCGCTTTTACATATCAAACTCCTTGAATAATACAGTGTTCTAATCAGTTGCTTGTGCGATTTCAGGTAATCGCGTAGGCGACGACTAGCGTGACCAATAAGTCTCTCGTCTCGAACAATAATCAAGGTGAGTGGTTGATCCTTCTCTTCTCGACCCCCTTCTTAGTTCAGTCGATAACATTATTGCGAATGAAATGATAGATGCAAGGGCACGGACACGTCTACTTATCTTATAAAACTGTGTTGAATAAAAGATTGACTCATTGAACAAATTGATGCCACGACGAGGCGGGACACGATTGTCACGCCCCGATCCCGCTAGGTTAGTTCGCCCTGGCTTTGATCCTTGCGGGATCGTTCGTCCTCGCTAAGGCGTAATGCCGTGCAAGCCTAAGTTGCACTTGCACAAGGCCAATACCTGCACAAAACAACTAGACAAAGCAAAACACACGCACACAACATATATAAGCCAACGTTTGGACACGGAAGCTTTGAAATGAAAATACTTCTTTTATTGATAAACTTGATAGGAATTCAAGTACAAAGCTTTGCAAGCTCAGATTGCCTTATCTTGGCTACATGATTTTCTTTAAAACTCTTTTTTGAAAATAGTCGCAATGTCCATACATCATATCCCTTTATTACATGCTTGAAATGTAAAGACACCTTCAATGGAAAAAAAAACTTGTAACTTGACTAGAAATAAAAGTAGCTTGAGGCAATCCATGCGCTCTACTGGGCTAGACGAGCTTCAGTGCCTCACTTGAAATCCCCATGTTCCCTTGCTTTCTGAAAAGAATACCCACAACGTGGGTCAGCACACATCATGTACTAGCGAGCGGCTCTTCGTCGAAACTCATAAATATCAGCACTAATTCAATATGTGAAGCTACATATTTACTATTGATCTTTCTACTTGTCTAAGTTCTTTTTAACAATTCATAAGAAATATGACAGCAGAATATTTTATAACCAACTTACTCATCGCCGACAGTCATCCCTGCATGAAACAGGTTAGCACAATTTTCATATATATAAAGCATTCTCATTTTTCGTCCATGCACGTTAGGCTTGTAATAAATCTCTGTCTATATGTATGAACCTAGCTATTGTGGTCCATGGGTATTCCCATTACTAGCAATTGGAACGTTCTAGCCCAACTATTAATAGACTGAGACCCCCTCTAACTGCAGGGACTTCTAGCCCCAGGTGTCCTGTTCTCTCATAGGCCGATCGATTCCAGGTGCCCCCAGAATCGATTGAGAGATTACCGCCTTGTGCACAAGTTATCTAGACCAATGCGAATGCAACTATCAAATAATACTACTATGCACGAGTCTAGCAACATGTAAATATTTTCACCTTTTTTTTTCTTGCACGGTGAATCTGTGATTTCCATATCGAGCTATCTCTTTTAGGCAATTCATAAGAGCATACGTTTATATTGAAGCAAGCAGGCGACAATTTTAATTTACATGTGATTCATTCATTTATCTTCTCTTATCTTTTGTTACTGTGGTATCATTGATCACTGGGACGCAACCAAAGAGTGGACTAGAGATCATTTTCTTAGGGCATAAAAATAAATGCAAGCCCGATTAAAGTAACTCACCAAGATGAAACTTAGTTGAGAGAAGGAGGGATCACTTCACGCGATGTTCACGCTCTGTGTATGTCTATGCGTCCTCCTGCATTGGCACCAACATTCGATTAGCATACTTCGGTCTCTTTCTCTCAAGATTCGGAATGAATGTGATATGTGATGAAAGCGAACAATGAAAACCAATCATTGAAAATGAATACGAAAATGCATTCATCAAAACCATGCAGCGAAAGAAAACATCCAACGAAAACTATTGGACTCATTTCAATAGAAGCCGATCCATCAGTTGGAAAGGTTCATTGTATCTCATCCGTGATCAATCGATACCGGCAATGGTTTCCCTAAATACTAAGTTCATGACCGAGTCAGCAAGCCGTGGGTATTACATAGTGAACCGCGAGGAGCGGGACACTACAACGATGAAATAATTAAGTTCTCAAAAATGTAGACCATGCTTTAGTAACTAAATTGTTCTAACATGGTCATGGACAACTTGTCGACAAGGTAAAAGTTTTCTCGAGTGGCATCCCGGGGCCACGAGACCGTTTCGGCGTAGGAAAAATACGGTATAGCTGTGCTGGATAATAGCACGGGTTAGGCGGAGCTTTTAGCGGGGCTCGCTACTTGCGTTAAAAAGGCCCCGACTAACAAAGCTATAAGTCCAGGATGGCTTATGATGTCAGTGACTAATCACACATAAATTGTATATGTCACGACCCACTCCAGTATAATCGGACACGAGTCGGACACGCCCAGCCTTCATCGTTGGACACGATGACGTAAGTTGTACCAATCTAGAAAAATCTAACCAGATAATCATGACAAGTAAAAATCACAGCATCTATAAATGTATCCCAGAATCAAGGTACATGTCTCAGAATTATTACATTCCAGCAAATGAAAGTAAAGTCTACTAGTATCAAAATACAAGAAAATGTAAACTGCTAAGGTAAAGTTCTAGGCTTCTGCAGCCTCTAAGTCAAGAGCAACTCCAGCTAGCTCTCCTGCATCTACTGGCTCTCGGCCATAATATGTATCGTACAGAGCCTCCAACTCACCTGTAACATATCCTAGTCAGGAGCGGAGCAAAGTACAGTTCCAGATAATGAACAAGAAAATGATATAAAAGTGAGTACAGGAGTACATGAAAATGAAATACAGGAAATGAATAGGAAAGTACAGGGATGTAAGTACAGGAAATAAAGTACAGGAACTACGGTACATGAATATAAAGTACAGGAAATATAAAGTATATGAATGAAACTAAAATCCTGAAAGTACATGACATGACAAGTGCACCATGTTTGAAATACAACTAGCCTATGTGACCGGCTGGGGTGAGTACAGGAGCATGTACAGGAGTACATGAATATGGTACGGCTTAGGGCCCGCGTGCACGATGCGAGGCCTAAGCTATCTACATGAATATAGTAACCGGGGTTTGGTCACATGACTAGTGTATTTCTCCATCCGACACAAGTAAGTACAAGAACATGAATATATGAGTACAGGATGTCGTGTCATGACGTGTCAAGAAATTTAAATGCACAAGACCATAGAAAAGTACTTGCCTTGCTCCGAGAAATCAAGAGTGGTGAAAGAAGCTGGATGTCCTCCTGTATTTTAAGTACGAGTTTGATTAATTTAACCATCTATATTTGTTAACTAGTCTTAAAAGTCTAACTTATAAATCCACCAATTTCACCTATATATATATATATATATATATATATATATATATATATATATATATATATATATATATATATATATATAAAACAGTTATTCACAACCAAGGACTTAATTTATAACATCCTACTTCAAATATTATCAATATAGGGATTGGCCACATCAAAAAAACTGTGATTGGCTAATAGGCTTTACTTAGTAAGCTTCAAAATCACAATTAGCCTAAAATACTTCAGTCATAGCAATGGTTATGCCCTTAGCTTAATAATTAAAATGTAATGTCAACTACCCTTCTCCTAATAGAAACCTATTTGTCATAAGAAAAGTTATATCCAGATAATGTAACCACACTTAGTTACAAATTCAACATTCCTGAGATTTCATCAAGACATACAACTACCTGTCTAGCTTTATATGTGAAAGTAGTGACTTGACAAGATTAAGTCTCCATATTACCTACTCTCAACCAGTACCTGTTTTGGCTAACCCATTACTTCCCAGAAATCACTACAACAGAAATTTCTTTTAATGACGGCTAAAAACCGTCATTAATGACAAACCATGACGTTTTTTTTTTCAAAGCAAGCGTGATGAAAACAGGTGTGATAAATATTTTTTAAAAAGCGTCATAAATAAAAACATCATGAATATGATGAGTTTCTGCTACACTTATTTTCAGCGTAGTTTGAAAGCGTTATGAATAGATAATCTGTATAGACTCAATTCAGCACATTTATAACGCTCAATTCTGCATATTTATATATTACTTTCCAAAAAATTATAGATCAATGCTCAATGTTGCTCAATTTAATTTCAAAATATTCATTTTGAACCATATTCACAAGAAAACATCTAAATATTATAGAGTACCATTTAATCCATTTACAAATATATACATAATATATATCACCATCTTCATTACATTTTTTCAAAATAGGACATCCAAATACATATATTTACAACAACTACTAGTAAGTAGACCCTCAAAACTATTAGTACATTGGCTTCAACTTTGAGCACATCAAACTGTCGGCATCAAGTAGCAAAACCCTGAAAAAGATAAAAAAATTATTACCAAAAGACCACCTCATATATTATAAAAATATTACCAAAACTGAATAAATACGTCTCGCCTTCATGAGCCTCATGCCTTCACCTTGTGCCTCGGTCTTTTACACCCTTTGCGCCTTGCACCTTTTAATAACTTTGAGTTCAAGTCTCAACTAAATAATCAAAGTCAATGAGGTAAATAGAAAAAATGTGAAAATGAGCTAAGAACCAGATATAACAATTTATAACCAAGAAAACAAAAGCATACAAATACCAAGAGAGTATTATATTACTCATACTCAACTATTCTGCTACCCTGCAAATACAAAAATCCAAAGGGATCAGACCAGTCTCCGCAAACATAGTCGGGTTTGTAGCTGCGGGACTTACAGAACAAAGACCTAAAAGTTTTACGTAACAGTAATTCTTGACATTTTTTCCTTCGAAATATTCTTCAAGTTTGTTCAAGTTAGTTTGGAAGAAAGTACTACTGGAGTCAGATTTCCTCTTATTCTCCACATGAAATCTGTTGACTCGACACCAGGACAGATCTACAATATTTTTGTGAGAGTACCTGACATCATCAATTTGTTTAGCTACATCTGAGATGGAGTCCCATTTAGCTTAGATAATCAACCACTATGCTGCTTTTGCAGCTGTGGTGTAACAAGTGCCATGCTGCTTGACTAGATGTTGTAGCATATTTGTATGTGCAACAGAAGCATAAAATATATACTTAATTAAATAGAAATTTCAAGCTTCGTCGACCAATTATCGATAAGAATAATCTAAACGACCACTACCTCATTCAAGATGTTCTCAAGCCAATAGTCACCCTACATGCAACTTCAAAAATGTCATTACATTAAATTCTAGTTGTCTAGTCCAAAATTAGAACTGTAGAATAGCAGGATCCACCCCTACCACCTCAACCTGTCCCCAACAGATCCCATACAGGCAAAATTGAAACTTATCCCATCAAGGTCTGGATCTCGACCAAATTTTACTCCCTTTCATAACCATAGTCCCTGCTGAGATTGAGATGTCAGCTGATAAACCTCGGCAAGTCACTACATGATGCTTTGTTTTTCTTCTTTTTTGTTAGATCTATCACCAAACTATACCAAGTAGTGGAGCATACATTATAAATTACATAGATGTTGGGACCTTAATGTGCAATATGGTTATAGATATGAACATGATGCGAGATTGTGCAATAGATGTAACCATCACTTATTTCCCTATTTTTTTAGTAATGCAGTTAAAAAATTCTATTATAACTCATCCTTTGTTATGCGATAAGGTACAATATCTGGTACCCGAGTACGTGAATAGATATGCCCATACCCAACAGACTAAGCTATTTGGTCCAAAAACTAATATCAAAGACAAAATTCAACCAAATATATGGTTATCATATTGCATTGCAAGCATTGTGCAAGACTCCAACAATGAATAATACTAATAAGAACCTTGGACTGTCTAAAAGCTAGATATCAGGCCCAAGTACGAAAATGGCGAATACTCCTATTATTCAACATCATTTTAATGCAACAAGAAGAGTTGGAAATAGCATACTCCTACTTCACATTGATATTTCAAAACATGATTAAGAGATCACCTTGACTGGTTTTCCACAAAGAATCCTAGCATTTCCCATCTGAATAGCTAAGGCAGCTTCAGAATGGTTACTGTAACTAACAAAACCAAATCCCTTGTCTCGTTGTACGCGAACCTCTTCAAGTACTCCAGTACCAAGTGCGTGGAAAAAACGATGCAGATCAACTTGTGTGACCTACCAATTGAAATACGATTTATCCGAAGAAAAGACATACAAGCATATAAAGTCAAACAAAAAAATACATGCCATATATGTATTGAATAAGTTTGGTGTCAAATTTGACAACTACACAAGTAATCACATGGGACTACCAGAAATTTGCAGCAAGAACAGAGCCTTTTTTTGCTCAAGTCGTCTCAAAGAAAAAGGACAACTGTTCAGCATATAATTCCAAAAAATGTGTGAAAGAATTATCTACTGAAGTAAGCTAAGGAATCGTGCATGAGTTCAGGTCAGAAGTAAAGCAAAAAAATAAATAAGAAACAGAAATAAGAGAAGTTAACAACAAGTATACTTCAAAGCCAAGTTTTTACTCCTACAATTGTCTTCTTCAAAGCAAACATCTATTGTAGGATGAGCAATATTACACATGGGAACTCCAGTTATTTGAGTTAACAGCAGTATACTTCAAACACAAACTCCAAAACATCATTCTCGTGTTGTATAGTGTATACACAATACAAATCCATATCCAACATCTTCAGAAAGGATGAGATGGATAAGACATATTAGCACTTTTAGAATGTTCTAAGTCATTTGTTAAATGCTGCATTGTGCTGACTCTCGATACGATATGGACACAGTGTCACTCCCCAGAACCAGAATACTGGAGAGCGGGGGCAGACATAGCCAGCTACGTATAACGGAATGGAATCCACACCGCTATACGGTCACGGCTGTCTAGATATGTGAGGGTTTCACTACAATCCATCAGTCTCTTAAGGTCATCAAATAGCCTATTGTCTCAATCTCAACCAACTAATAATAATTACAAGATGTCAGACCACCAAATACACAATAGTAAGGCATCCCATACATTATATATCCGGAATGATCATGAAGCTAGTCGTTACAAAATATGAGGACTAGCAAGAGTTCAGTCATACATGATCAACCCCCGGGGCTTGTCAATCATGTTACAGCCCGTAGGCAGACAGTAAGTAAGTACAATCGAGCTAACACTTGCTCGTCGGCTAAACGCCTCAAAAGAATAATGTACTATATTACAGTGGGAGAACAAAAGAAACCCATTCGATGCCCTGGTTATGCCTGGTGACCACCATCGGGCTGAAAAGCAGGGAGATCCTTTGGTGCTGCTCCGGTATCTGGCCATACAAAACCAGCTGGGTCAGACCCCAGAAAGAGCAAGTGCCACAAAGGAGGCTTCACTTAAGAACTAAAACTAACAAATCATTATCATACAATATGTAAGAAAACAACAATAAGTAACACAGATTGAGGTTTGTGCACTACTAATGCACTTATCCCAATCAGAGAAAATAATTAAGTGAGGCAATATTGACATACGATAACTGGAGAATCATGCTAAATAGAATATAGCTGGACAATATATGAAGAGAAGACGAAGATACTATTCCGGAAGCCAGGTTACAATCCTTAAACCAAACAAGGACCGAGATTGTAACCCTTCGCCTGAACAGAACTTAGTCTCTGATCACTTATTACTAAAGGTGCCAATCATTAAGATAAAAGGAGAGAGTACAATGATAAAAGTGACAATGAAGAGTGCAATACGCTAGAGTGATAATAGAGTACAATCGTTATAGTAACAATCTGGAGTGACAATCATTATAGTGACAATCTGGAGGGACAATCATTCAATCATTCTGGTACAATCTTTCAATCAATCACTTCTAGACAATACTATATTAGACTAGACTCCATCCAAGCAATCACGGCCAATCATTGCCTACGGCTTTCTACATTAACTAACTAGGGTTATCACAATCCTAGTTACTAGCAAGATGCAATGAGATGCTCCAAGTAGTCACAGGCCCTGCAGCTATCCAGGTTATCCAGGCAATCATTATAGTGATAATTTAGAGAGTACAATGCATTAGAGTGATAATAGAGTTCAATCATTTAAGTGACAATGGCGGGTGCCCCACATAACAGTAGGCTAGAAATGTGCCCTACTCGTCGGCAGGCTACAAGTCCAAACATTTGCGGCCGGGATAACGGGATCGCCTGTAACTGGGGAACATCTCTTCATGTCTAATGAATTATAGTAGTCATTAACCTTAGTCCACTTCAGTAGGTACTCCTGACCATGGTACTCAGGAGTCCCCTCCTAGACATGATGCAAGAGAGGAATGGATTATTTGTACAAGCACAATCGTCCACGGTGTCAGGATTAATTAAACAGGTCATGTCATGTCAGGTAGCCATCGCAAGAGCTGTTCAAGATATATCAGGTCAGGTTATCATGCCAAGTGTACTTTGTCAGGAGTGCGCCACGGCGGGCCACTATCATGTCATGTCAGGTTATTATGTCAGGAGTGCACCACTACGGGTCACTATCACGTCATGCTCAATTATCAATTCCAAACATATCAAGTGAATTCATGATTTTCAAGTTCAGGACAAAAGACGTAAGGATATAAAATGGACGTTAAATATCTAATAAAATATCAATATACAAGGCTATAGAAGATCCAGGATAATCAGGCTACGCTCAGGTCAAGCTACGCTCAAGCCAGGCTACGCTCAAGCCAGGCTACTCTCAGGTCAGGCTACGCTCAAGCCAGGCTACGCTCAGGTCAGGCTACTCTCAGGCTACGCTCAGGTCAGGCTACGCTCAGGTCAGGTCAGGCTACGCTCAGGTCAGGCTACGCTCAGGTCAGGCTACGCTCAAGCCAGGCTACGCTCAGGCCAGGCTACGCTCAAGCCAGGCTACGTTCAAGCCAGGCTACGCTCAGGCCAGGCTATGCTCAGGTCAGGCTACGCTCAGGCCAGCGTATGCAAGACATACGCTTCCAAAAGGCAGCGTATGTACTCCATACGACTCCTCATCAAGGCAGCGTATGAGGTCCATACGACTCCTCATCAAGGCAGAGTATGAGGCCCATACGACTCCTCATCAAGGCAGCGTATGAGGTCCATACGACTCCTTGTCAAGGCAGCGTATGAGGCCCATACGACTCCTCATCAAGGCAGCGTATGCAAGACATACGACTCCTCATCAAGGCAGCGTATGAGGTCCATACGACTCCTTGTCAAGGCAGCGTATGCAAGACATACGCCTCCAAAAGGCAGCGTATGAGTCAGACTGTGCTGCGCTAAAGAGCGCGCGCAGCTCAGTGGCGCAAGCTAAAAAGCTCGCGCACACTGTTCACTGTCTTCTCCAAATCAGCAAAAACTCCATGGTTTGAACCCAAAGCTTTCAAAAGTCCATAACTTGGTCAAAACAAGTCTAAATCCAACTTTTCAAAGGTCAAAATTGGGTAGAATTAAATTCTCTACAATATGGAACCATCAAAACTTGAAAACAAAGAAGTTTGATAGATCAAAACCACCAAAATCTAAAAATAATTAATTTCTAGATCTACTAAAATTAAAGCCTAAAAATGGAAAATGACAAGTTCTAATGTGTCTTAGAAACATTAGGAGAAGCTAATGGAACAATAAAAATGGGCTCTCTTGTGGAAGCAAGTTGCACTTGCCTAAGGGGTATTCTTGGTTGGTGGTGGGTTTAATGGAGAAGGAAGAAGAGTTAAATAAGAAAGTGGAGGAGAAAGAAAAGTTAGGTGGGTTATAAAGGGGGATGGTGGTGGTAGGTAGGGGGTTCACCCCTATGGTTCATAATGAACCAAGCAAACCAAACCAAGCCGAACCAACCCAGGAATAAACTAAGCCCAAATAAACCAATGAACCATTAAAACCAATTAAACTATCAATGCCAATAAAACCAAGCCAATACAAAATAAACCAAGATAACTAACCATGAATAAATAAAATATGGGTCCAAAACACGTATACGTACACTAAATACGTATCATAAATTTGGGACATTACATCCTACCCACCTTAAAAGAATTCCGTCCTCGAAATTTAATCAAAAGGCTAGAGATGTAAGGGAAAGCTATTCTATCATAGGCAATCTACCACTACCAATCATTCATACAATTATTCATGCAAGTAAGGATTCGAAGCGTAAGGCATAAGGAAGATATTACACCTTACGAGTCAAACCAGCCGGGATGACCTAATCAGATATCATCCTCATGCTCCCAAGTTTGACTCTCCCAAAGAGGGATGACTCTAAGCAACACGGACTGAACTGATAGTCTTGCGCTTGAGGTCTCTCTCTTTGGTCAAACATGGACACGGGCCTATCCTCATACAAAAAGGTTGGTACCAATAACCAGTTTCGAATGACCTAGGATATGGCTCGTGTCCGGAATGTACCGTTGTAATTAGGATACTTGAAATACGTCATGCACCCCGCATAATGACGGTAGAAAAGCAAGATGAGAGGACATATATACCTCTCGGTCGATTCTGAACCTGAGCCTGGGCTAGGGCAAACTGCCACGGGTTCTGTTGCTGGAAAGTCTGGGCCTGAGTCGGCAATGGCCTCGGGAACGGGAACTGCTGTTGCTGGTGAACTGGAGCTGGTGCTGGTGCTGGTCCCCCAACCGAGGGACTAGATACTATTGATGCTGAATTAACTCTGAATGGACAGGACCCCACCCTATGGTCCGGTGCTCCACACAATAAACACAATCCCAACGCCTTGCGACACTCCGCTACCACGTGTTCTGGCTTCCCACAATAAGAACATCCTACTACGGAAGACTGTGCTTGCTTCTGTTTCTGCGGAGAGTACGTCGGGGTTAAGTACTGAATCGACGTCACTGAGGCCGCTTGCCTCGGAGCTCCAATAGTCAAAGTCCTGGCTGCCGGGGCTGGGGCTGAAGACTGATTCATTTGACTATGGGACCGCTTCCGACCTCCGGTCCTGTCCACTATTCTCTGGGATGTATACTCGTGCCTCCATGCTGCTCGCAACACCGCATCATAGGTCTGATGCTCGAACTGTTCTACTGCCAATATAATCTCCAGATGAAGTCTCTGTGGGAACCTCTGCGCTCTGTCAAACTCGGTTGCCACCAAGGTGGGAGCAAACCGACTGAGTCTGGAAAACTCGGCCGTATAACCGTCGACCGTCCTTCCCATCTGCTTAAGATTACTGAACCTGGTCTGCAAGTCATACCGAGCCACTGCATCATAATACTTGGTCTGGAACTTTTTGCTGAACACTGCCCAGGAGACAGGTGTTGCCAATCCCACTGCTTGTGCGGCCCACCAACTGCGAGCTAGATCCAATAACTGTAGACGCACCACAGCCACCTTCTCGTCTTCTGGAATCTTCGCGGCTTCGAGAATCACCTCTATATCTTGTAGCCAAGCATCGACAGCAATGGCATCCTCGCTGCCATCGAAGAAGGGAGGGTTCAGGCGCTTGAAACTATTGACCGCACTGTTCCCTCGGGGACCACTTCTATTCAGAGCATCTTGTACTACTTGGTGCAGGGCATCTCCCTGACGATCTTGGGACGCAAGCAACTCACAGATGAGTCCTACCAATCCTCCATCCTCTGACCCTGCTGGCTGGACGGGCTGAACTGGCGGTACTGGTTCTCCAGGAGGCACGGCTCGGGAGGCTCCTGCTGAGGACTGAGCTCCTTATGGCTGATCAACAGGAACGATGTCACTAAAGAAATGACATCAGGGATATTAAAGAAGGACCAGGATAGATCAATGATACAAGCATGTTATCAAGTCAGGAATTCAGGAAGATAAGAAGATACGAGTGGAGATCAAAGGAGAGTACAGATTGAGACATCTATTCGGTAAACCCTCACACATCTTGATTTACAAGACCTGCATGGGCCACCACTTAAACCATGTCACGCCCCAGAACCAGAATACTGGAGAGCGGGGGCAGACATAGCCAGCTACGTATAACGGAATGGAATCCACACCGCTATACGGTCACGGCTGTCTAGATATGTGAGGGTTTCACTACAATCCATCAGTCTCTTATGGTCATCAAATAGCCTATTGTCTCAATCTCAACCAACTAATAATAATTACAAGATGTCAGACAACCAAATACACAATTGTAAGGCGTCCCATACATTATATATCCGGAATAATCATGAAGCTAGTCGTTACAAAATGTGAGGACTAGCAAGAGTTCAGTCATACATGATCAACCTCCGGGGCTTGTCAATCATGTTACAGCCCGTAGGCAGACAGTAAGTAAGTACAATCGAGCTAACACTTGCTCGTCGGCTAAACGCCTCAAAAGAATAATGTACAATATTACAGTGGGAGAATAAAAGAAACCCACTCGATGCCCTGGTTATGCCTGGTGACCACCATCGGGCTAAAAAGCAGGGAGATCCTTTGGTGCTGCTCCGGTATCTGGCCATACAAAAACAGCTGGGTCAGACCCCAGAAAGAGCAAGTGCAACAAAGGAGACTTCACTTAAGAACTAAAACCAACAAATCATTATCATTCAATATGTAAGAAAACAACAATAAGTAACACAGATTGAGGTTTGTGCACTACCAATGCACTTATCCCAATCAGAGAAAATAATTAAGTGAGGCAATATTGACATACGATAACTGGAGAATCATGCTAAATAGAATATAGCTGGACAATATATGAAGAGAAAACGAAGATACTATTTCGGAAGCCAGGTTACAATCCTTAAACCAAATAAGGACCGAGATTGTAACCCTTCGCCTGAACAGAACTTAGTCTCTGATCACTTATTGCTAAAGGTGCCAATCACTAAGGTAAAAGGAGAGAGTACAATGATAAAAGTGACAATGAAGATTGTAATACGCTAGAGTGATAATAGAGTACAATCGTTATAGTAACAATCTGGAGTGACAATCATTATAGTGACAATCTGGAGGGACAATCATTCAATCATTCTGGTACAATCTTTCAATCAATCACTTCTAGACAATACTATACTAGACTAGACTCCATCCAAGCAATCACGGCCAATCATTGCCTACGGCTTTCTACATTAACTAACTAGGGTTATCACAATCCTAGTTACTAACAAGATGCAATGAGATGCTCCAAGTAGTCACAGGCCCTACAGCTATCCATGTTATCCAGGTAATCATTATAGTGACAATTTAGAGAGTACAATGCATTAGAGTGACAATAGAGTTCAATTATTTAAGTGACAATGGTGGGTGCCCCACATAACAGTGGGCTGGAAATGTGCCCTACTCGTCGGCAGGCTACAAGTACAAACATTTACGGCCGGGATAACGGGATCGCCTGTAACTGGGGAACATCTCTTCATGTCTAATGAATTATACTAGTCATTAACCTTAGTCCATTTCAGTAGGTACTCCTGACCGTGGTACTCAGGAGTCCCCTCCTAGACATGATGCAAGACAGGACTGGATTATTTGTACAAACACAATCGCCCACGGTGTCAGGATTAATTAAACAGGTCATGTCATGTCAGGTAGCCATCGCAACAGCTGTTCAAGATATATCAGGTCAGGTTATCATGCCAAGTGTACTTTGTCAGGAGTGCGCCACGGTGGGCCACTATCATGTCATGTCAGGTTATTATGTCAGGAGTGTACCACTACGGGTCACTATCATGTCATGCTCAATTATCAATTCTAAACATATCAAGTGAATTCATGATTTTCAAGTTCAGGACAAAAGGCGTAAGGATATAAAATAGACGTTAAATATCTAATAAAATATAAATATACAAGACTATAGAAGATCCAGGATAATCAGGCTACGCTCAGGTCAGGCTACGCTCAAGCCAGGCTACGCTCAAGCCAGGCTACTCTCAGGTCAGGCTACGCTCAAGCCAGGCTACGCTCAAGCCAGGCTACGCTCAGGTCAGGCTACGCTCAAGCCAGGCTACTCTCAGGTCAGGCTACGCTCAAGCCAGGCTACGCTCAAGCCAGGCTACGCTCAGGTCAGGCTACGCTCAGGTCAGGCTACGCTCAAGCCAGGCTACGCTCAGGCCAGGCTACGCTCAGGCCAGGCTACGCTCAAGCCAGGCTACGTTCAAGCCAGGCTACGCTCAGGCCAGGCTACGCTCAGGTCAGGCTACACTCAGGCCAGCGTATGCAAGACATACGCTTCCAAAAGGCAGCGTATGTACTCCATACGACTCTTTATCAAGGTAGCGTATGAGGTCCATACGACTCCTCATCAAGGCAGCGTATGAGGCCCATACGACTCCTCATCAAGGCAGCGTATGAGGTCCATACGACTCCTTGTCAAGGCAGCGTATGAGGCCCATACGACTCCTCATCAAGGTAGCATATGCAAGACATACGACTCCTCATCAAGGCAGCGTATGAGGTCCATACGACTCCTTGTCAAGGCCGCGTATGCAAGACATACTCCTCCAAAAGACAGCGTACGAGTCAGACTGCGCTGCGCTAAAGAGCACGCACAGCTCAGTGGCACAAGCTAAAAAGCTCGCGTACACTGTTCACTGTCTTCTCCAAATCAGCAAGAACTCCATGGTTTGAACCCAAAGCTTTCAAAAGTCCATAACTTGGTCAAAACAAGTCCAAATCCAACTTTTCAAAGGTCAAAATTGGGTAGAATAAAATTCTCTACAACATGGAACCATCGAAACTTGAAAACAAAGAAGTTTGATAGATCAAAACTACCAAAATCTGAAAATAACTAATTTCTAGATCTACTAAAATTAAAGCCTAAAATGGAAAATGACAAGTTCTAATGTGTCTTAGAAACATGAGGAGAAGCTAATGGAATAATAAAAATGGGCTCTCTTGTGGAAGCAAGTTGCACTTGCCTAAGGGGTGTTCTTGGTTGGTGGTGGGTTTAATGGAGAAGGAAGAAGAGTTAAATGAGAAAGTGCAGGAGAGAGAAAAGTTAGGTGGGTTATAAAGGGGGATGGTGGTGGTAGGTAGGGGGTTCACCCCTATGGTTCATAATGAACCAAGCAAATCAAACCAAGCCGAACCAACCCAGGAATAAACCAAGCCCAAATAAACCAATGAACCATTAAAACCAATTAAACTATCAATGCCAATAAAACCAAGCCAATGCAAAATAAACCAAGATAACTAACCATGAATAAATAAAATGTGGGTCCAAAACACATATACGTACACTAAATACGTATCACGAATTTGGGACATTACACACAGCAAGGACCATATTCTCTCTAACATTAGCATTTAGCAAATATCATGATGTCAAGACAAGAACCAGATGAAGAAAAAAAAACTTACAGATCCTAATAGTAACCCTCTAAACAAGCCTACAACAAAACTGCAGAAATTTAAACATACATAACAAGGGGGGCATAGACTATATAAAAGAACCACGTGAGAAACAAGTTGCATTCAAACACCGTATAGAAATTAAGACAACAAAAGTAGTGTAGCTTCCAAATGTGCATTATTGTAGAAGAAAAAGTGTATTATTACCTACAACACAAATTAACAACATCTACCAACTGTTTAACCAAAGAACTGTAGTTTATTGAATACAATCAAGCACGCTCACAGATGATGGGTTGGATATTGAAAGGAAATAAAAGGTCAGACTTGATTCTTTTTGTTCTTTTATAAATAAAATTAGATCATCAATCAATTATAGGATTATGAAATGAGGATCACCAATCATCTCATTATGGTAAATTAGGATTATGAAATGAGGATACCGGTCATCATAAGCTGTCGAAAATTTTCCTATACTAAATGATTCATATATGAACGAAACAATACGGAGTCACGAACCACTAACTGTACCATCACGGACAAGAAAACCTAATTGAAGAGCAAATGTTTTAACATGGAGCAAGAAAGCAACTGATACACCAAAAGCCAGTGCGTGTGTCTGTGTTATGTCGTGTCAGGACATATCAGGGATGACACAAGATACCCCAAAATGCACGAGGACACTGCCAAAACCGGTGCTCCTCCTACTCATGAACCACAAAGAAAAGATGGGTCACTTTTACCGATTTGATGTTGGACCGATTGCTCGAATCCTGATCCAAGCTCTTCGTCTCCGCCACCCGATCCACCTCCGTTCGCCTATTTGAACCTTTACCAGAACCGTCAGATTCCTGCAACACAATCTCCTCTACTAATGATTATACAAATTCTGGAAGCACAACCAAAAAGGAAACCCCTAAAATGAAGAAAAATTAGGGTTTTACCACTGGATCGTCAACGGGACCGCCACCAGGTTCCTTCGATGGTGACTCTATCACGGCCGGACCTTCGATGTTCTCCGACAGGTCGATCTCGGCCTTCGTGGTAGTCCGGTCGGAGAAGACCCGCTTGAGGCGGAGGTCCTTGACGACGACGTCGGCGGAGGAGGAGGAGGGGGAGGAGGGAAGGGAGGGAGGAATAGGTCGGTGGCGCTTGGGCGGGTCGGGTCGGGCTCGCCCAGACCGAGTCCGGTGGAGAAAGATCTTCGACCTGCTGCGGGTGAAAGTGTCGGCCATGTTGGCGCTGGAAGAAGAAGAGGAGGAGAGCTCCTTTCTCTTCGGCATGGCTATGACTTTGGCTATTACTAGAGAGAGAGAAATTGCGTAGACCGAGAATAAAAGGCCCCGTCGGAGTCCATGGCGTAGGGGATCGAACGGAGGGATCGGTGGAGAAACCCTAACCCTAGGCCTGGACGCTGGAAGCGGAGGAAGAAAAAGAGGAGGAGGAGGAGAGGGGAAATGGAATGAGAAGAAACTATTTCGAATGCTTAATATTAATAAGTTTGCAAAATATTACAAGTTTGCCACCGCTCTAAAATATTAATAATGCTTTGTTTTATAAACGTTATAAAAAGTCCAGATTTGGCCCAAACCGTCATAGAAAAAAAAGTATTTCGAACTTTGATAACGCTTAGATATCAGGCGTCATCAATATGTCTTATCGAGCGTC
The DNA here is from genome assembly GCA_029216955.1 of Iris pallida. NCBI lineage: Eukaryota > Viridiplantae > Streptophyta > Magnoliopsida > Asparagales > Iridaceae > Iris > Iris pallida. Next base: position 2,955,555 of record JANAVB010017598.1, on the reverse strand, counting down.
ATTAAAAGGTATTTCTGTTGTAGTGAATCATACCACTATTAATTCATACAACATAACTCTTCAGGATTTGTCTAACCAGCTATACTCGACTACTATGCTAAAACCATACCAAAATCGAAAAGCAACAAATTGAAGAAAAACAAGGTAAACAATAACTTTTAGAAGTTGGAACTAACTAACCTATTGTCAGCTATAGGGAGTAATGCCCTGCTGAATCTGACAATTTAAGTGGCTAGCATACAGATCAACCATGATACACAGCCTTCTCTAGAATTATTGTACTGAGACTGAATCTCAGTTCTAACAAATAAATCAACACCCTACCTAGTTCTCAGGTTCACCTAATCACCCAGATAGTGTATATAAGAATCTTAAGTTTCATCAAATCGGACCACAACATATACACATGTTCCCAGTTCCTCAATAAACTGAACCAAAAAATGATATGCAATCTCCAGTTCAGTGACAACACTGACGCCAAATTTCAGAATCATCAGCTAGTCAATACTGCTATAGAAAATTCTAGTGTAGGAACAATTTTCTCACTATATGAGCACTTGCTGTTCCTCCAACCATCCGACACTAAAAATATATTCAACACCCAGTATCTTTCAAGGAATGAACAAATAATATTTTTAAAAAAAACTATAACCTAACGGCTACCTAGAACAGTTAGCAACATCACTGATTGTTCCTGCAACATATATAGTTTCAAAATACAACTATACTGCTATTGTTACAGGTGACTTGTTAATGAGAATTCTTAGCAAGGATGAAAATAGGGGTGCAACTTGGGCGGGCTAAACCCGAACCCAATTGGATAAACCCGTTAACGGGTTGGGTTAGGGTTGAAGATACTCGGGTTCGGGCTCGGATTTGGGTTAAAATATTTGAACCCGATCAACAATCGGGTTGGGCTCGAGTTCATGTGTCGGGTTACCCGACGAACCCGAAACCCAACTTATATATATATATATATATATATATATATATATATATATATATATATATATATATAGTTTCATACTTCTTAAATAAAAGTTTAAATCTAAATTCTCCACATAAACTCTTCAACTCATTATCCTGAATCTTATTTTAGTTTGTATTTTGTAATGACCAATACTTGAGTGCTATCACTACTAAAATATGCTCTATTAGCGACGTCGTTTAGCGACGGAATGAAATTACGTCGCTAACTATATAATATAGCGACTCCTTCCTATTAACGTCGTAATACGTCGCTGAATAGCGACGTTCGGCGACACTAGATAAAGTATGTCGCTGAATAGCGACATTCAGCGACATATTAAGAAAATATGTCGCTTATATTAAAATTATTGCGATGGTTAGCGACGTCAACAGTGGACGTCGCTAACTTTTTTACTTAGGGCACATGACTCCCTTTTCCCCCTCACTCGAAAAATCGAAACTCGAAATTTTTTTCCCCCTCTCCCCCCGATGACTCCCTCCCCCGTGGTGACTCCCTCCCCCCCCGGCGACTCCCTCCCCCGCGGTGACTCCCTCCCCCCCCCCCCCGTCGACTCCCTCCCCCCCCCCCCCGTCGAGCTCCTCCTCCTCCTCTCCGGCGGTAAACCCTAACCTAATTCCTCCTCCTCCTTCTCTCCCACACACACACCCACCCACCCACACACACACACACACACACACACACAAACTCGAAATTTTGGACACTGACACTGTGCGTGCGTGTTTTGGACACTGACACTGACACGGACACGACCCTTGGACACTGACACGATCCTTGGACATGTTTTGGGTTTTCCCTTACAGCTTGCATCTTGCATTTAGAAAATAAAAGATTTCCATGTGCATTTCATACTACTCGGAAAGAATAAACAACAATCTCTCTTTAATTTTTTTCCTATATATAATTACCTACTTGTCCATTTTAAACTTAATGAACAATTTTACTCAGTAAACATAAACAAGGATATGTTTGGAACAAAAAAAAATTACGGTGAAGTCTCAACTTTTCTTATTATATAGTAGTATAGATAGAAAAAATCCTTGAGATATGAAACGTAACATAATGATAGAATGTGATCGGAACTCTGGACCTTAGCAAAAATGCATTTCAATCACAATACCACACCTTTTCTTGGAATTATAAATGACTTAAGCTGCTATTTTTTTGATTTTCTTAAACTATATATATATGCTCTAAATTAGGTCTGGAAGATGTGAAGAATCAAAGTATGCCTAAAACGAGGGGAGAGATAGTAGCTGAGAAAGTGTATTTTTAATGTGCATGAAACCAATATCAAGAAGAATGTCATTAGTCTAGAGTCCTAGACAGATTCTAAATATACATGACAAACAAACAGAGATACAGGAAAATAAAAGATTTCCATGTTTTGGACTAGTGTTTTAGAAACGCCAATTTGATATAAAAGTCCATCCGGAATGTAACTTGCGTCTTGCATATTTCACACATAATAGAACCCCGAATGAAACAATTAAACAGTAGCTATGGATGAATGTCACATGTTGGAAATTCGTACCATGTATATAGGGTTGCTTATAATTTGGATACCTGGAATAGTCGTAAATGAATAGAGTGCATTATTCAAGTATAGTTTCCATTGTGGTTTGTGGGAGGAGAGCCATTTTTTTCTTGGAGCTTTCGTTGAACTAGCTTTGGCTGGTTTGAGCCAAAGTCATCCAGAGGTGTAAGTGAAGTGTAGTCTAGTAACTGTCCAATGTCGGTATAGTATCGGAACATGCCAATGTCGGTATCGGCCTGTTGGATAATATCATTGTTATTAGTAACTGTCCAATGTCGGTATAGTATCGGAACATGCCAATGTCGGTATCGGTCTGTATAGTATCGGTATCGGAACATGCCAATGTCGGTATCGGTCAATATTTGGTATCGGTATCGGTCTGTATAGTATCGGAACATGCCAATGTCGGTATCGGTCTGTATTGTTTATTCATACACTGTTGTTTATACACTTGGTGGGAGACTTTTTATCATTTTTCATTTTTATTTGACTCTATTGGATATTTGTGAGGATGGGTGTCTGTGATATTTACTTTGCACTGCCTCCTATTTTTATTGTGATATTTACTTTGTGATATCTGCGACGGGATGACAAATATACCTACGCTGGGTTATAAGCGATGATCTGATATACAAAGGAGATGCTGCCGAAATTTTAAAAAAATATATTGTGTATTTTTGTTATGATGTGTGTCTGTGTTTACAGTGAATGTGAAATACAGTGTTCGGAACCATCGACAGTTTCGATTACTGTTGTATGTTTTATCTTGGATAGAAATAGCAATAGTTCAGGGTGCACTTCTGAGAGCTTCATTTTCACGGCCTTCACTTTCTCGGACGTCGTAAAGGTTCCCGAGAAGGTGAAGGACGTGAAGAGGAAGCTCCGAGAAGTGCACCCTGAACTGTTGCTCTTTCTATCCAAGATAAAACATAGAACAGTAAGCGAAACTGTCGATGGTTCGAACACTGCACTTCACACACACTGTAAACACAGAAACACAGCATAACAAAAATATCAATTATATTTTTTTAATTTTTTTTAACATTAGCGACGTATAGCGACGTTCTGCGACGTACTGCGACGTCACATAAACGTCGCTATACGTCGCTAACTAGCGACGTTACGTCGCTCGACGTCGCTAATACACGTCGCTACGTTGCCCACGTGGCCACGTGGATGCCATGCCTCGTCATCATTTATAAACTTTTGAAGCGTCGCTAGTGGTCGCTTTACGTCGCAATGTTGGCGACGTACTTATACGTCGCTCTCTGTCGCTCATTTTGCGACGTCTAGCGACAATGGACGCCGCGTCGCAAATAGCGACGTTCAGCGACGAAATTACCATCTACGACTTGCCTATAAGCGACGTAGGTTTTTCGTCGCTAAATACGTCGCAAATCATTGTTAGCGACGTACTGCGACGTATTTAGCGACGTCTCCTGACGTCGCTAATCTGGGTTATTTTAGTAGTGTATTTGGTTGCGTTTAATATTACTTTCGTTTAAAATTATTTTAAATATTATATTAGAGCCCGATAAACCCGATGGACCCGACCTAACCCGAGTTCAACCCGATCCTCCGGACTTGGTCTTGGGCTTCATATGTTGAACCTGAGGTTGGGCCGGGCTTGAGCTCGGGTTAGGCTTATGATTCATCTGGTTGGGCTCGGATTGACCTCAAGTCCGACCCAACCCGTCCGAGTTGCACCCCTAGATGAAAACTACAACATTCAAAAGGACTGATTTTTAAATCCTGAACTGAAATTCCTTGGTTCGATTTCAGTGAACATAGCTGGTACTCAACAATCTTATATACCTGTCACATTTTATACCAACACAAAAAAATATACAAATATATTAACTTTGTTACAACTCTTTGGTTTCGTTCTTCTTAGAATTGGATAATATTATCCCTTTTCCAGATCTAATTGCAGGCTAAATTTTAACTATGTCAAACCTTCAAAGACACAAACCAGCTATTCCTATTATATAGGAGAAAATTTGTACATGATAAAATGAAACATAGATATAGTTATGTTCAACAATGTCCAAAATCTATAGGTAACGACTACCGAGGACTCTCTCCTGGACAAATATATAAATTTTAGTGATATTTAGACCCATTTGCTTCGCTGTAATGTAATCGTAATGTAAATAATAAAAATAAAAATAAAAATTTATTTGATTACATTACGATTACGATTACATTGCATTGTACCAAACGGCACAAATACTAATTTGTACAACTAATTTGTACCAAACGAGATCCTAGGGTCACATAATCGTTGAAATTAGCGTCTGAGTCTCAAAAAGTTCGATGTTAGTGTTTGAGTCTTAAAATTACTATTCGCTTTGAGTAATTTTAAGACACAAATACTAACGACTAACATTTTGAAGATTCAAATTCTAATATCAACTATTATGTGACACTATTCCTAAATAACCCTAAATTTTATGGGGATACTAGTGGATTAACGCGTGCCATAATGGCACGGACACGAATCCGGCCTTATCGACGTAGGCGTACAGGCATCGGTCCAGCGTCAGGGAGTTCCAGACGGAGACGCGGCCTCCGATCCCGGCCTTCTCGACGTAGGCGTGCAGGCACCGCACCAGTGCCAGGGACCCGAGCCCGGCAGAGGTGGACACGGCAAAGACCACAGTGGCGACGTGGGGCCTCATGGAGGCGAAGACGCGCAGGGCCGTCACGGGGCGTCCGAGGGCAGCGAGGCCCGAGACGGCGGCGGTCCAGGAGACGACGTCCCTGTGCGGCATTCCGTCGAACACCCGCAGGGCGTGGTCGGCGGAGCCGTGTCGGGAGTAGGCGGTGAGCAGGACGGTCTGCACGAAGGGGTCGGACCAGAATCCGAGAAGGAGGACGTGTGCATGGAGCGACTTGATGGCGGCGGCGGCGGTGTTGAGCAAGGAAGAGAAGGTGTGGGAGTCGGGAGGGACGCAGCGGCGGAGCATTTGGGAGTAGATGGAGAGTGGGTCGGCATAGATGGCGATGGCGGTGTTGAAGGAGAAGGGGTTGGGGTTGGTCATGGCGGAGAAGAGGGAGGCGGCGAAGGAAGGGTCGGCGACGCGGTGGAGGAGGCTGCTTGCGACGAAGGGGTTGCGGAAGAGGCTGGGACGACGGCGTGGGCGAGGATGGCGCGGAGGCGGCAGAGGGAGGGGCGGTGCAAGAGGAGCTGGAGGCGGGGGCAACCGTTGGGACAACCGGTTGTTCCGCACCCAACATGGAACCTCCTCCTCTTTTATAGAGAGAGGGACAATTTAGTCATTTCATCATCGTTGAACCAAAACACATGGGATGACCAAAAATCCACTGTACTTTATAATATTATATTATAGATATAGTTTGAACCTTAGTCCGACCACCGGTTCCATACAGTTGAACCTTGAACCGTGTTTTTTCGGTTCGATGGCTGGTTCACTCTGAAAACATTGCTATGATTCCAGTAGAATCAAGAATTCAACTCACTAAACAATACAAATTTGTACAACTCAATTGAAATTTTTGCATTACTTTCAGCCATCACTACAAACGTCACACCTCCCCTTCACTCACTATAAGAACCTCACGTTGCATCCTAATTAGTACTAATTCCCCAGAGTAGTAGCTATCAATTGAACCATATCAATACCATCCACTTGCTTAGCTATATCTAGCAATGGCAAGCCATCAGCAGCAGCAGCACCACTTCCTACTGGTCACCATTGGCATCCAGGGCCAAATCAACCCGGCCCGCCACCTCGCCCGACAACTCGTCCGCCACACCGACTCCCGCGTCACCATCGCCACCCCTCTCTCCTCCCACCGCCGCATGTTCCCCTCCCAGACGTCCCCAGACGACATCGTCGACCAGGGCCGCATTTCCTTCGCAGCCTACTCGGACGGCTTCGACGCCGGATTCCACCCCGACACCGGCGACGAGGCCCTATTCATGTCCCAGCTCAAGGCGGTCGGCAGCGAGACGCTCACGCGCCTCGCCTGCACCCTTGCGGGCCACGGACGCCCCGTGACCTGCGTGGTCTACACCATCCTCCTCGCGTGGGCCACCGACGTTGCCGCCGGTCTCGGCGTCCCTTCGGTGCTCTACTGGATCCAGCCAGCAAGCCTGTTTGCTATATACTATCACTACTTCCATGGCTTGTGCGACGTGATCGCAGCCCACAAAGACGATTCTTCTTTCGAGCTGGCTCTGCCAGGGCTGCCTCTTCTTCGGATCGGGGACTTGCCATCCATATTGGTAACGGGTCCTAAGCCTTACGTCGACGCCCATGGAGACATATTCCGGGTGCTAGATAGAGAGAAGGGGCCTAAAGTGCTAGTTAACACGTTTCGAGCACTCGAGACCGACGCCATCGCGGCCATGCACGAACATGCTGAGCTTGACCTAATTCCCATCGGCCCGATGATCGACGATCGGAAGGATGTGATGGCGGCATCCAGTGGTGCCGACCTGTTCAAGCAGGACGGAAGCGAGTACATGCGGTGGCTAGACTCCAAGGAGGAAGGGTCGATCGTGTACGTCTCTTTCGGGAGCGTCTCCCGGCTGTCGAAGAAGCAGATGGAGGAGCTATCGGTAGGGCTGGAGGAGAGCGGCAGGGAGTATCTGTGGGTGGTGAGGAGGGACAGCAGAGAAGGGATAGAGCTCGAGGGGGGAGAGAAGGGGATGATAGTGGAGTGGTGCGACCAGGTGCGGGTGCTGTCGCACCGGTCGGTCGGATGCTTGGTGACGCACGGGGGCTGGAACTCGACGTTCGAGAGCTTGACGTGCGGGGTCCCGATGGTGGTGGTGCCGCAGTGGCTGGACCAGATGACGAACGCGCGGCTGGTGGAGGAGACGTGGGGGGTCGGGGTGAGAGGGGAGAGGAACGGGGAGGGAGTGGTGGGAGGGGGAGAGATGGTGAGGTGTTTGGATTTGGTGATGGGAGAACACAGAGGAGTGGAGATGAGGAAGAGGGCTGAGATGTGGAGGAAGAATGCTAGGGAGGCGGCTGACCATGATGCTGGAACTTCAGTTGAGAGTCTCGTTGATTTTGTGCTTGAGCTTTGATTGGTAATTGTCCTTTCCACAATTTGTATGTCATCTCGTTATGTTCCGAAAGTCGAATAAAGTGTCTACATTACATCCGAGTTCTTTAGTTTATTAGACATCTCCAATGGTGATTTTTAAAATTGAGTTCTTATCCTACTTGGCATTGTACTTTAAGGAAGGAGATTTTTATCCTAGTTGGAAGAGTTTCTACATAGAAATTGTAAACATACAAAAATATTCTCCAATAGTTCTTCATTTCTATCCTTGTCACATAGTAAAAGGACCAATTTAATGGTGTGGGGCCCAATAATAATTGTCATGAGAGATAGGAGAATTTCTATAAAAGTTTCTACATATAGAAACCCTAGTAGAAAGTTTCCATCCTGCATCATTGCCACCTAGGATAGAAATGGTGATAGAAATCACCATTGGAAGAAGTTTTTTCTAAAATGGATTTCTTCCTTAGAAATAGGGAAGATAGAAACCACCATTGGAGATGGTCTTAGTGTTGGAGTGGACATCGGGGAGGCTGGCAACTATGTGTGTGCGCGTAAAATATCAAAAATAAAAAAGTGTCTAAATTATTAATGACTAGCCTATGTGCACGCTTGCACGTATTTTAACATTTCTTAATTAATTTAGGAAGACTCTTTAGGAAGACCAAAGGGTAGTCTTTCTAATTACTAAGTTGTCCTTATTAAAATTAATGAACTATTTTTAATTAGTATAAGTATGTAAGGATATTTTTGGAATTCAAAAGTTTCACCATCTAAGTTTTCCTATTATATAGTAGAATAGATTATTGGTTGCAAAATATATTATATAGTATTTGTTGTTAGAGGCAGTCTTGCAAATTTATTGTTTTGTTGTAATATACTACACCAAAATATTTTTTTAATGATCTAAGCACGTTAATATAATTATTTCTGCAGTGCATTTCATGAATATAGAGGCGTGGGTAATTCTACTAACTGTCATTCTAACAATTTTTTCGTTAGTATTTTAAATATTATAACGGCTACAGCCGCTAGTGATTATATTTTCTAACATGCCTCTATTGAAGTGAATACTAATGGGATGTGACCATTAGTATATATATTTAAAAAATTAGAATTCTCCTTTTTAATTTAAATCTTTTATTTCTTTCACATTCAAAAATTTACAAATTTCTCGATTCTCAAAAAATATAGGATTGTATTTAAATTTTATATACATTGGTAATTACAATATAATGTTAAAATCAATAAAGCACCATTGGATATATCCTTGAGAAATAAATACTTGTTCTTGCTTGGTTTTGTTGTAACTATACTACACCAAAACACATGTATTGCAACGGTCTAAATATGTTAGAAAAATTAATTCTAACGGGTATTCCGTGAGTATATAGGCGTGGGTAATAATACTAACTGCCTTTCTAACGGATCATGTCCGTTAGTATGTCCACTATTCTAACGGCTATAGGTGTTAGTGTTTATTTTTCTAACAGGCTTATAGCAGTATATAGAATTGAATACTAACGGGTTGTGCCCGTTAGTATATTTTAAAAAGGAAAAATTAAATAAATTTAGGATTCAATACTAACAGAAATGGGACGTTAGTAATACCTAAAAATGAAAAAAATTTTATAATACCAATAGATCACTGATAGAGATGTATAGAACATGTCAAAGATACATGGTAGACCAAAAAGGATGAATTGCATCCTGATATGAGACAATTGTGGACTTTATCTATGATAACAAAAAAAAATTCATTGATAGATTTCTCACATAGACAATTATTGAACACATATGTTGTCACGCCCCAGAACCAGAATACTGGAGAGCGGGGGCGGACATAGCCAGCTACGTATGATGAAATGGAATCCATCTCACCATACGGTCACGGCTGTCTAGATATGTGAGGGTTTATCTACAAGCCATTAGTCTCTTAAGGTCATAAATTATCCTATTGTCTCAATCTCAACCAACTAATAATAATCACAAGATATTAGATCACTAAATATACAATTGTAAGGCGTCCCAAATATTACATATCCAGATGATCATGAAGCTAGTCGTACAAAATGTAAGGACTAGCAAGAGTTAAGTCATACATGATCAACCTCGAGTTGCCAATCATGTTACAGCCCGTAGGCAGACAGTAAGTAAGAGTGCATCGAGCTAACAGGTGCTCGTCGGCTAAACGCCTCAAAAGAATAATTTTTACAATAGAGTGGGCGAAACAAAATAGAAAAACCCACTCGTTGCCCTGGTTACGCCTGGTTGTCACCATCGGGCTGGAAGACAGGTAGATCCTCTGGAGCTGCTCTGGTATCTGGCCATACAAAACCAGCTGGATCAGACCCCAGAAAGAGCAAGTGCCACAAAGGAGGCCACGAAATAAGAACAAAAACCAGTAATCAGCACAATAATATAATTACATAATAAAAGACAGTAATTTAAGAAAAATGTATGATAAGTAGATATAAAAGACAATCTTGTATAGAATCACTAAAAGACAGGACATATGGAAAAGCATGACAGGATGATATACGATGAGATAACCATGGGACTATTCAGATGGCCAGGTTACAACCCGTAAACCAAACAAGGATCGGGGTTGTAACCCTTCGTCTGAACGAAACTTGGTTTCCCACCATTTATCGGCGAGATAAATATAAGAAATCAGGTCAAGTAACAATCTGGAGTGACAATCATTATAGTGACAATCTGGAGTGACAATCCTTCAATCATTCTGGTACAATCTTATAATCAATTCTAGACAATGCTATACTGGACTAGACTCCATCCAAGCAATCACGGCCAATCATTGCCTACGGCTTTCAACATTAACTAACTAGGGTTATCACAATCCTAGTTACTAGCAAGATGTAATGAGATGTTCCTCCAGCCACAAGCCCTGCAGCTAATCCTGGTTATCCAGGCGATTTGAATTCATTAAGCAGTTATCAATAATTATGTGCCCCACACGACGGTGAGCTGGACATGTGCCCTACTCGACGGCAGGCTACAAGTCCAAACAATTACGGCCGGGATAACGGGATTGCCTGTAACTGGGAAATCTCTCATGACTACTGAATTATTCTAGTTATTAGCCTTAATCCATTTTAGTAGGTACTCCTGACCGTGGTACTCAGAAGTCCCATCCTAGACATGATGCAAGACTGGACAAGTGGATTTAACAAGCAAGCAAGAAAGAACCAACCACGGTGTCAAGGCAGGTCAAGTTAAGTTATCAAGTCAAGTCAAGTCAGGAGTGCGCCGCCACGGGCCACTATCAAGTCAGGTTGGTCATGTCAGGAGTGCACCACTACGGGTCACTATCGTGTTATGCTAGTTCCATGTCATACCAAGCCATGTACAATAGTCATTCCAAACATATTAAGTAAAATCAAGTTCATGACAAAAGGCGTAAGGATATAAAATGGACATGAAATATCTAATAAAATATCAATATAAAATAGGACTATAGAAGAGCCAAGATCAAGAAATAACAAATTTATCATAGATAAGTAGGTTGCGCAGGGTATGTACTGCGCAGGGTGCCAAGTGCGCAGGGTGAGCTGCGCAGGGTACCAACTGCGCAGGGTGCCAAGTGCGCAGGGTGAGCTGCGCAGGGTACCAACTGCGCAGGGTGCCAAGTGCGCAGCAGATGGATTGCGCTGGATCAGGTTGCGCAGGAATGGATGGCGCAGGGCCAGATTGCGCATGAGTGGAGTGCGCAGGAATAGATTGCACATGAGCAGACTGCGCAAGAATCCATGCGCACTCGGGTTGAGCGCAGTTCGCCAAGGGGCAAGCTGCACGGTCGGCGTTGCGCTAAAGAGCGCTGGCCGAGGGGGATGCACAATCCAGCACTACGCTAAAGAGCGCAGGCTGCTGTCTTCTTCTCCAGGCCGAGAAGAAGACTCCAAGAACTCCAAAGTTCAAAACTTCATAACTTGATCAAATCAAAATGAAATTTAGATTTTCAAAGCTCTAACTTGAGTAAAATTGAATTCTCTTCCACATGGATGCATCAAAACAAACTAAAATCCAAGTTAACTAGATCAAAATCATGCAAATCCGAAAATAGTAAAAACCTAGATCTAGAACAATGGAAACTCCAAATCACAAAATGTCAAGTTCTAATGTTGATCTCCATGGCCTAATCTAGCTAATAGACAAATAAAAAGTGATTCTCATGTGGTGGCAAGGTGCACTTGCCTATAGGTGATGGTGTTGTGTGGAAGAAGGAAGAAGAAGAAGTTGAAGAAGTAAATGAAAAATAAAGAGGAGAGAGAAAAGTAGGTAGGGATTTATGATGGTGGGTTGTGGTGGAATGGAGGGGGAGAATAGGTTAAGGTGTTCCTCTCATGATGAACCAAACCAAACCCTCAAAATAAAACCAAGTCATGGTCCAAAACCTATTTACGAGAAACCAAATCCACAAGTCGAGAAAATAAAATACGTGCCAAAATCAAATTACGAGCATAAATACGAAATACAGGAAATGGGGGTGACAACTTTACCCACCTTAAAAGAATTCCGTCCTCGGAATTTAATCAAGGAGCTAGAGATTACCACGACAAGCTACACTAAGCACAAACAAGCTATACTAAGCAGTTCAATCATACAATCATACAAGCAATCAAGGAATAAAAGGCGTAAGGCATAAGGAAGACATTATACCTTATGAGTCAAACAGGTAGGGATAACGTGATCGGATATCATCCTCACACTCCCACGTTTGACTCTCTCAATGAGCGGTGAACTCAAGCAACATGAACTAAACTGATAGTCTTGCGCTTGAGGTCTCTCCCCTTGGTCAAACAGGGACACGGGCCTTTCCTCATACGAAAAAAGGGTTGGTACCAATAACCGTTTTCGAATGACCTAGGACATGGCTCGGACCCGGGATATACCGTTGTAATTAGGACACATGAAACATGACACGTGTCCCGCATAACGACGGCGGAAAGCAAGACAATAGGTCACAGATACCTCTCTGTCGATTCTGGATCTGGGCCTGGGCCAGGGCGAACTGCTGAGGCCTCTGCTGCTGGAAGGCCTGGGCCTGAGTCGGAAATGGCCTCGGAGGCTGGTACTGCTGCTGAAATACTTGGGCCTGAGGCGGCAATGGCCTCCGCAACTGTTGCTGCTGCTGGACTGGTACTGGAGCTGGTGCTGGTGCTGGTCCCCTTACCGAGGGACTAGATACTGTTGATGCTGAATCGACTCTGAATGGGCAGGACCCCACCCTATGGTCCGGTGTCCCACACAACAAGCATAATCCCAGTGCCTTGCGACACTCTGACACAACGTGTCCAGGCTTCCCACAATAAGAACAACCCTCGGCGGAAGGCTGTGCTTGCTTCTGTTTCTGCGGAGGGTACGTCGGGGTCGAGTACTGGACCGACGTAAGTGAGTTTGCTCGCCTCGGAGCTCCAATAGTCAAAGCCCTAGCTGCCGGGGCTGGTGCTGAAGACTGATTCATCTGACTATGGGACCGCTTCCGACCTCCGGTCCTGTCCACTATCCTCTGGGAGATATACTCGTGCCTCCTCCCTGCTCACAAGACGGCATCAAAAGTTCTGTGCTCGAACTGTTCTACTGCCAATATGATCTCCAAGTGGAGCCCCTGCTGGAACCGCTGGGCCCTATCAAACTCGGTCGCCACCAAGGTGGGAGCAAACCGACTGAGTCTAGAAAACTCCGATGCATAACTGTCGACCGTCCTGCCTCCTTGCTTCAAGTTGGCAAATCTGGTCTGCAAGTCATATCGAGCCACCGCGTCGAAATACTTGGTCTGGAATCTTTCGCTAAACACTGCCCAGGGAACAGGTGCTGTCAGTCCTACCGTTTGTATGGCCCACCAGTTGCGGGCTAGATCTAATAACTACAAGCGCACCACCGCCACCTTCTCGTATTCTGGAGTCTTCGCGGCCTCTAGAATAACTTCTGTATCCTGGAACCAAGCATCTGCAATAATGGCATCCTCGGTACCGTCAAAGAATGGAGGGTTCAGGCGTTTGAAACTGTTGGCTGCACTGTTTTCCGGATGACTGCCCCTGTTCAGAGCATCTTGTACTGCCTGGTGCAATGCATCACCTCGGCGATCTTGAGAAGCTAACAATGATCTGATGAGACCTTCCAAAGTGCCATCATCAGGCTCTACTGGCTGGACTGGCTGAACTGGGGGCACTGGTCCTCCAGAAGGCATGGCTCGAGAGGCGGCCGTTGAGGACTGATCTTGATCTTCTTGCTGTTGCTGGGCTGCCGGCTGGGCTCCTTCCGGCTGATCCACAGGAATGATGCCACTGAAGCAATGACATCAGGGATATTAAAGAAGGACCAGGATAGAATAATGATGCAAGCATGTTATCAAGTCAGGAATCCAAGGAGATAAGAAGATACGGGTGGAGATCAAAGGCGAGTACAGATTGAGATATCTATCTGGTAAACCCCTACATATCTTGATTGACAAGACCTGCATGGGCCACCACTTAAACCATGTCACGCCCCAGAACCAGAATACTGGAGAGCGGGGGCGGACATAGCCAGCTACGTATGATGAAATGGAATCCATCTCACCATACGGTCACGGCTGTCTAGATATGTGAGGGTTTATCTACAAGCCATCAGTCTCTTAAGATCATAAATTATCCTATTGTCTCAATCTCAACCAACTAATAATAATCACAAGATATTAGATCACTAAATATACAATTGTAAGGCGTCCCAAACATTACATATCCAGATGATCATGAAGCTAGTCGTACAAAATGTAAGGACTAGCAAGAGTTAAGTCATACATGATCAATCTCGAGTTGCCAATCATGTTACAGCCCGTAGGCAGACAGTAAGTAAGAGTGCATCGAGCTAACAGGTGCTCGTCGGCTAAACGCCTCAAAAGAATAATTTTTACAATAGAGTGAGCGAAACAAAATAGAAAAACCCACTCGTTGCCCTGGTTACGCCTGGTTGTCACCATCGGGCTGGAAGACAGGTAGATCCTCTGGAGCTGCTCTGGTATCTGGCCATACAAAACCAGCTGGGTTAGACCCCAGAAAGAGCAAGTGCCACAAAGGAGGCCACGAAATAAGAACAAAAACCAGCAATCAGCACAATAATATAATTACATAATAAAAGACAGTAATTTAAGAAAAATGCATGATAAGTAGATATAAAAGACAATCTTGTATAGAATCACTAAAAGACAGGACATATGGAAAAGCATGACAGGATGATATACGATGAGATAACCATGGGACTATTCAGATGGCCAGGTTACAACCCGTAAACCAAACAAGGACCGGGGTTGTAACCCTTCGTCTGAACGGAACTTGGTTTCCCACCATTTATCGGCGAGGTAAATATAAGAAATCAGGTCAAGTAACAATCTGGAATGACAATCATTATAGTGACAATCTGGAGTGACAATCCTTCAATCATTCTGGTACAATCTTATAATCAATTCTAGACAATACTATACTGGACTAGCCTCCATCCAAGCAATCACGGCCAATCATTTCCTACGGCTTTCAACATTAACTAACTAGGGTTATCACAATCCTAGTTACTAGCAAGATGCAATGAGATGTTCCTCCAGCCACAAGCCCTGCAGCTAATCCTGGTTATCCAGGCGATTTGAATTCATTAAGCAGTTATCAATAATTATGTGCCCCACACGACGGTGAGCTGGAAATGTGCCCTAATCGACGGCAGGCTACAAGTCCAAACAATTGCGGCCGGGATAACGGGATTGCCTGTAACTGGGGAAATCTCTCATGACTACTGAATTATTCTAGTTATTAGCCTTAATCCATTTTAGTAGGTACTCCTGACCGTGGTACTCAGGAGTCCCATCCTAGACATGATGCAAGACTGGACAAGTGGATTTAACAAGCAAGCAAGAAAGAACCACCCACGGTGTCAAGGCAGGTCAAGTTAAGTTATCAAGTCAAGTCAAGTCAGGAGTGCGCCGCCACGGACCACTATCAAGTCAGGTTGGTCATGTCAGGAGTGCACCACTACGGGTCACTATCGTGTTATGCTAGTTCCATGTCATACCAATCCATGTACAATAGTCATTCCAAACATATTAAGTAAAATCAAGTTCATGACAAAAGGCGTAAGGATATAAAATGGGCATAAAATATCTAATAAAATATCAATATAAAATAGGACTATAGAAGAGCCAAGATCAAGAAATAACAAATTCATCATAGACAAGTAGGTTGTGCAGGGTATGTACTGCGCAGGGTGCCAAGTGCGCAGGGTGAGTTGCGCAGGGTACCAACTGCGCAGGGTGCCAAGTGCGCAGCAGATGGATTGTGCTGGATCAGGTTGCACAGAAATAGATGGTGCAGGGCCAGATTGCGCATGAGTGGAGTGCGGAGGGATAGATTGTGCATGAGCAGACTGCGCAAGAATCTATGCGCACTCGGGTTGAGCGCAGTTCGCCAAGGGGCAAGCTGCGCGGTCGGCGCTGCGCTAAAGAGCGCTGGCCGAGGGGGATGCGCAATCCAGTACTGCGCTAAAAAGCGCAGGCTGCTGTCTTCTTCTCCAGGCCGAGAAGAAGACTCCAAGAACTCCAAAGTTCAAAACTTCATAACTTGATCAAATCAAAACGAAATTTAGATTTTCAAAGCTCTAACTTGAGTAAAATTGAATTCTCTTCCACATGGAAGCATCAAAACAAACTAAAATCCAAGTTAACTAGATCAAAATCATACAAATCCAAAAATAGTAAAAACCTAGATCTAGAACAATGGAAACTCCAAATCACAAAATGTCAAGTTCTAATGTTGATCTCCATGGCCTAATCTAGCTAATAGACAAATAAAAAGTGATTCTCATGTGGTGGCAAGGTGCACTTGCCTATAGGTGATGGTGTTGTGTGGAAGAAGGAAGAAGAAGAAGTTGAAGAAGTAAATGAAAAATAAAGAGGAGAGAGAAAAGTAGGTAGGGATTTATGATTGTGGGTTGTGGTGGAATGGAGTCGAGAATAGGTTAAGGTGTTCCTCTCATGATGAACCAAACCAAACCCACAAAATAAAACTAAGTCATGGTCCAAAACCTATTTACGAGAAACCAAATCCACAAGTCGAGAAAATAAAATACGTGCCAAAATCAAATTACGAGCATAAATACGAAATACAAGAAATGGGGGTGACATATGTCCTTTGTACAATAAAAAAATAAAGCTCAATATATTTCAGTGCATAGATATCCAAAGTACTGTAAACATAAGCACAAACATAGAAACTTGTCTACAAAATGCATTTTAGTCAAAATTATCCACATATAGAAGCCTACTAACTACTCATCACACAAGTGAAGCCCGCTCTCGACAGCACCAGCTCTCGTGCCTTCTTACTTCCTCCAAGCCAGCAGCATCGTAGGGGAAGAGCTCATCCCAGGAATCACAAATATAATGCTGAGTAACCATTGTTTCTGAAAACATAAGTATAACAAAGAATTTGTTAGAAATCTTAAAATTGTAACAAAGTAAGCAATAAAATAAAGCAAGCAGAAACCTATTGATACATTATCAAATTATGAAAGCAATAGTAAAAGACAAAACAAGAAACTCCTAAATAAGTGGTAAGCTGACTGAAATATTTATTCGAAACGCAACTTTTTTGTCTTAGTATCGTGCTTCGCACCAAATGAAAATTCGGATGAAATTAAGGTAATTGTGATTTAATTTTGCAGGCATATTACACCGTGTGAAGATACATGGGTTAAGCTATGGAACCTTAAAAAAGCTCAACAAAAGATCTAGAGTCTGGTTGTCCAGCCCTCTATGTCGGTTGTTAAATTCCTAAGTTGCTATGAATATGAGAAGGTCGTGCAAGAAAACCTAGATGGTAAATTACAACATGTAGCCATGTCCTTCCGTAATTTGTATTTGTAGGGTGTTTGTACCAGTATCCATGTCCATGTAATACCTATATAAAAAAATCCATATCTCGTATCCTTATCATTTCCTTACCCATATCCGTATCTCTATTCGTGCAAAAATATAGATGGATAGGTAGGCCTGCCATAGTTGATAGATTATGCTAGGCATCATGTCTTTATACATGAGCTCAAGGGTTTTCTTTCCTTTAAATATATATGATCTAGGATTTGAGTTGTCACAACACAGTCCCAAAATATGCGGGATCAAGCCACATGGCAATGGTCAACAACGAATCCAAGCAGCGCAAATAAATACAAGAGTAAAATAGCAAAACAGAACTGGAACTGAAATAAAATTGTAACATAGTGGGAATGTATACTTGTCTCGATCCGGAAAGTGAGAATGGCAATTTGACACAAAGTCCGAGTCTAAATACTCCAAAGAACCTAGAGATAAATTAGGAATTTGTTAATTGCTTGGTTATTGATTTTTTTACACACTAGACTCTATTTCTATGCAGTAATATAATTTGAGGCTAACTATAAGCCACATGGTTACTCTAATCCAATTGATGATCAACATATGCTCTTATGCATATGTACTTCAGTTACTACCATGCCTACATGGGTTATTTATTATATACACCTAAGAGTTGCCTATATGGAGCCTAGAGGTATATTACTGCCAATACCTCCATCCAAAAATAGGTTAGCAGTCCTGCCTAGTGACCACAGTCTACTCTCAAAACCACACCCCAGGTTAAAGCCCTGGCCTACTGCAACTCACTCAATACCAAGGTTCGCAGTATCGGTATCGAAATCTATATCGGAAAATTCCTATGAGTTTAGGTATCGGCAATGTCGGTAGTATCGGCGGTTTCGGATCGGAGTATCGGATTTCTTTGTATCAGAAAAACAAATAATTATTGATAACTATTAAAAAATAAAAATATATTTTATACGTTTAGGCATAATTTTAAGTATTTTCAGTGTTATTTCTTAGTAGTTTTGAAATTAAATGAAATAGTAGTCACCCTTACCGATTGGTTTACATGAAAAGGTCAATTTCTTATTTTATATGCTTTACAACCTTTTATTATTCTTCAAACCCTTGTTGATTTGTCTTTTTTTTCTTCAATTTTTTTTTGCCAAATTGATCGGAAAAGAGACCGCCAATGCCGATATCGGTCATATCGGGTATCGGTCGGTATCAGATCGGGATATGCCATACCATATCGGTATCAACTGTATCGGGTCGGTATCGGCCGATACTTTAAACTATGCTCAATACCCACTCATATCGTTACTCATCTAATTTAGACCTGGACATAGTTAGACACTGCTCCTCACTAGGCTACATAAGACACTTTCTCACAATTATAGTCCCTGGTTTCCTCACAACAGCATATCCTCATCACCTACAGATATAGGTCCAAAGGGTATACAGCCAGGGTCAATCTAGTCATCAGTTCATTCAATATCCCAATAACCTTGTTTTTCTGCAACCTTAAACATGCACACTTCATATCAAATGTGAAATTGGGGGTACATTTCTCTGATAACATCCACCACATATATACCTCAACATTCAAAAATCAGTTTTCTTTCTTGGTCTACCTGGCAGCGAGCGCATCAGTCCCAAATTAGGAGAACTCTCCAATTCCTCGGTGAAGACTGCCCCCCTCGGCCCTCCTATAGTCATGACAGCTATGCTTCTCATGCTAAACTTTTCATGGCAATTTAGGTTCCAGTATATGATGGGAGGTCATACCTTATGCTATATGAATGGAATTAAGAATGAAAACAACACAGTTATGATTTTTAAATCTGTTGCGTTCTCAGAGTAGCAAATTCTAAATGAATGTCTTTATCGTTATGTCTGACAAACTATACACGACTGAACCATGAAAGATCAGGTAGCAAAGTGAGACTGCATTTAGACGGGACTTTAAGGACTCAAAAAAGGAATGGAAATCAGATAGCCCACCTCCATCTTCATTATTGATAGAAGATTGACCCACAAAACTTCTGTATAGCATTAACATTGCACTCATAACAACACTATAGAAACGAAAAGAGTAGCAGGAATACATATTAATAAAAGTATATAGAGCAGATTTTGGTCCATAGGTATACCAGCTAATCGAAAGGGCTGGCCTGCCTGCAGAAATGGCATTATCTCGAGATGGCAAGCTAACAACTCGATCCGCCTGACTCATGTTCTCTTCAAGTTCAGCTTTATTGGTACCAACTGGTAACTGCAAAGGATGTACAAAAAAAAGTAACCCTTACAAACGAATCAACATCTAAATTGACTTGTCAAGAGAACATCATGAAATGTTTTTGGTGGGATTACACACATGCTATAGTTCAAAATCTCCAAGTGTAGGATGATGGGAAATGGTGGCATTTCGTGGCCGATTGACTCTGATGCTCCTCTCTCTTTCCATAGCCTCAAGTAGTTCTTGGCTATCACGTTCAGAAGAAGAAATCACAACAATAGAAACATCAAATTGTGATGCTCCCATAACACGTTTACAAAGTGAATATTAAGTTTAATGTACCTTGAGGGATCCTTCAAGCTGATAGCCTACCAACACATGGGACATTGAGAGCTTCTTTAACACCTACAACACATTACTATATTAATGTTTACAACATCAACATTGAAGAGATCAGATTAGGTCAAGAAAAGAAAAGGTACTGTGGGGGAATATAGCTTCTCAACACGATATATTACATGAAATTCAGTCAGAGAACTGAAAAGAAATGCATGCTTGGTTGGCTGGAATTGTGACTGCAATCACCTTTCCAGTTTGAGAAAATATTACCTCTTACATGAGTGTCTAAACATGCTCCTTGGTTGCTTGAGTATAAACTGCAGGAACAAAAGGGTGGGGACAGGGGGGTCGAATGTAAAAGTAGGATTTCATGTAGTGGCTGCAAAGCTAACAACTTCACGATACCTGCAATGCAAATCCAAATTAGGACATTTAGTGGAAATAAGATAAAATTATGAAGTTAAAAATATGTAAGTATTAATAAAACCTTTTCCCTCCTCTTTTATCCGGGCTTGGGACCGGTAATGCAAAGATAAGCAATGCACTGGCAGAGTTAAAAAGTTTTTTTAATATCTAAAAGCATCACATATATAACTGGTAAACATAATCAAAATACTTGAAAGCATCATAAACATGTATTTTAAGGTTCATCTACATAAGCTAAATAAAACCAACAAAAGACAACTATGTTTAACAAGTTTCAGTCCATAACATACCTGCAAAAGATAACTAGTACTAAAAGTAAGATAGAGATCATCAAACATACTCCAACCAACAATCTAGCCAAATTAGGAATCCTCCATCGACCAAACCGGCAAAAGTATGATTTCTCCCTTATGGAGGGTCGAATAAAGGAGCATCAGGATCAATCACTTCTTCAACATAAACCTTCTTCTCTCCGTATCCAAATTTTTTAAAATGACACATATTTGATGTAGCATCTGTGACGACATACCCTTTTGCCAATTTTTTACCGAACTTATCACACAAGATAACTTGGGGGTTTCTTGTAGGAGGCGTTGGACAAGGAGAATGAGATATGCCACCCGTGGCAAAAACAGTATCTATGTTTTGAGATAAATGAAGAGAGCGAGGCACTGAACTAGAATCGGGGTCACTTACTGGTGAATTCACAACTGTCGGTGACTTTGTTTTAATTTTTGATAATATAGCCTGCATAAGACCCTCAAAATTATCCATACGCGAGTCAATAAGTGATATCATTTCATCTTTGAATGATGCTAGTTCTTGAGATGATTTCTTATGTTGTTCAAGTTTTGATTTTGCCACTCCCAAATGAGTTAGCTTCTTCCTCGAGATATTGGAACTATTGCACGAACCCGTCCCTTTTTGTCCTTTCCAAATACTTCTACCAACTCATCGTTGTCGAAATCTTCAAAAGTTCTTTTGTTCTTGTTTCTTTCTTTAGCAGCCAATACATTTTCCTATAAAATTCTTGTGTGAGATGATATAAAAAAAACCTTAAGCTAAGAATGCAAAATACATACAAATTGAGAGGTTGCTTACATATTTTTCTTTGACACTCTCCAATACTTTACCACCTTTTTGTTTGTGTCCTTCTAACCAAGTATCTACCCACGAAAGAGATATTTCAGAATTTTTTTCTTGCTGCAATGGAACAATATAAGTCAACTAATTATCTACCTAATAGGACAATCAAACAAAGAATAAAGTCATACGATAAAGTATAAAATTAAAGTCTCTAAGATAGTAAAATTGAGCTTTTAGGGAGTATTTGGAGGAAGTCATACAAGACATATATATTTTATATATATATATATATATATATATATATTTTATATTATATATATATATATATATATTTATATATATAAAAAAAAATATATATATATATATATAATGCTAATATATATATATATATATATATATATATATATATATATATATATATATATATATATATATATATATATAATGCTAAATATCGAGTTTGAATAACATAAGAAAGGAAGCAAACCATTATGTATTTCTTTTGGGCATATGTACAACGTCCGAGACAATGGAAAAACTCCAGCTTACTACGATTTTTTGCATTTCGCTCACACTCCTCCTTCTTTTTTTTGGCCATTCTCATTTTCTAGAAACTTCCTCCAAATATCACGATCAACACCCTTTGGAACATCAATAATATTTTTCCTCAGATAATGTTGCCGCAAAGTGTGTTTATAAGTCCTGAACTTTTGCGACCAAGAAGGCTCAAGCAATGGGCGAGCCACTTCTGGTGGAACATCAAGCTCATAATCACCCTAATAAAGAAACATTAATGACAATATCTAACATAACAAATCAAACAAAGCAAAATAGGTATTAAGTATAATGTTAAACATAAAGAATATTTACAAGAAGTTTACCATAAGTGCATTCCAAACGTCATCTTTAAAATTATTTGGCACTTTGCTAAAGTCGGTGTAGCTAATTGGAATATAGCTTTTTATATAACCACCTGTATCGGTACTCCAATCTTTTGCATATTTTTCCACAATAGAGCCATCAACTTGTATTATGATTTCCTTTTTCTCCTTTGGGCCTCCACTCCCGGATGATACAGATGATGGCAAATTTGATGTATGTTGTGATGAATTTGAGATAGAATTACCTACACTTGATGACATAGTGTCAAATCTGCGCAAGGAAAACCATATAAGAGACTTGACCTTAAGGTTTACACTCAAACATGTTAGCAAATAATTTGAAAGCAAAAATCAAAGTAAAACGACGAATAAAGATTTAAAGAAAAGATCCATAGTTAGAAATTCAAAGTTCTTACCGATTCCAATTGTTTCTTGTGAACACAAGTTTGTTCACGAACAAAGTCCTATCAAGACTCAAATTTGATTGGCTCCTATGATCCCAAAATACTCACTGTACACAAAAGAATAATCGATCACTGTCTCGAGCTGTAGTAATATAAAGACATAATATTTGAATTATGCTTGACCTAAGTCCCAAAATAATATAAAAACATAATTGTAAGTGAGATCAGATTGCTCGTCTGTGTCAGATATTGTAAGTGAGATCTTTGAGACCAAGTGTGTAGCCCATGACATGCAAGATTGAGGGTGACTGCAAATTTAATTGGAAACAGTCACAGATCTATCACTGAAGAGGATGTGTCTGAGGGCCCCAGACCGAGAGTGCTGGACCATAAGAGTTTAGACTCCACAGTTACAGCACTAACTTCGCATGATATGCATAGATGTTGCTTGCATGCTTCAAACGAACTGGCTTTCATTAAAAAGAAATTATTGGAAATTGAAACAAAGCAATCAAACTTATTGGATCTCCTACATGTCTTCAAGAAAAATGAATTAGCATTCAGCATTGGCAACAGCTAGGACTGCATGCATTAGCATTCAGCATTCAGCATTGGCAACAGCTAGGACTGCATGCATTAGCATTAAAAATTCAGTATTGGCAACAGCTAGGACTGCATGAATTGGTCAAGAAAAATGAATTAGCATTCAGCATTGGCAACAGATTAAAAAATGAATTAGCATTCAGTGTAGTTAGGACTGCATGCATTAGCAACAATGCAACATGAATTAGCAGCATGAATTTAACAAAGAAAAATGTGGCATGCATTAGCAAAATGCAGCATGAATTGGTCAAGAAAAATACAGCATGCATTAGCAGCTGTAACACCAGCTTGCCTTGATGTAGTGTGCAACCAGCTAATTATGTCCTGCATAGTCTTGGAATGTTAAAGAAAAGAGTATGTATTATCTAAATCCATGAGATGAAAATCTTGCTTGTAAAAGTACCCATAAGTAGATATGGGGGTGGCAATTTATGATTTGAGTTGCCTTAAGAATGAATTTCGGACCATGTTCTTTCTCAGTCCACCTCAACTTTCTATCTGCGAGATTGAATTTTACCTGAATCTTCCCTCAAGTATCTAGGTACTGAATTATGTGAATACTATCGAAACATCAATCCTTGTGGTTTTATATGCTCAAACTGCAGAGCAAGTTATGATTAGACATATCATCATAGTCTTTTTTCCCATCAACACAGGGTTGTCTTTGCATCTCTCAACTTCAAAAAGGCTCCACAAAAGGATCAACAAATTCTTTTATGACTTTCATCTTGGCATCATTCCTTTATGAGTAGGCAACCATATTCCCAGACATGACAAGTATGGTAAGTAGAGAGGCTCATCACAATACTCAGGCAGTTGGCTGGTGGGTAGACTCACCTATGCATAGCCTGCCATCTATGTTGCATGGACACAAATATCACAAGAATGGACACAATGCCATGGACACAATGCCATGGACACAAAACTGTTATTGGCATGTCCTAAGTTTATTTGGAGTGTATGTGTTGTGTCCAATTTGTGTCCGACAACAATTTTGATGAGTTAGTGGTTCCTAGACTGGACTTAAACATCTCACAACCAAGGATAAACTATACCAAGTTACCCAATGCTAAGGAAGATACTACTGATTAGGTAAGATGATAAGCTTTGCTGGAGGAGACTGCATCTCTATAACAGAATGCGCCAAAGAGTCGAATGGGATCTCAGATTGCCAAGCCAAAGAGACAAATTGGATCAGATTGTCAAGCTTATTATTAGGTTTATGTCAAACCTGGTTATTTATAAGATAATTGTGTCAAGCCTTTTGTATGACCTTTCAAGTTGTGCAATGGATTGTATGTATAGACACACTACTGAGTTAATAGGGGAAATATAGAGATATATCTGCTACTAGGCAGTGCACAAGAGAGGAAGAAACTGCAGGCAGAAAATTCCTGCATCAGTTCGGATAAACAAATCAATGTAGACATGTGTTTGCCCTCAAGGAATACCATGGTGTGAATGTTTGTATCATGGAGTTTAGGTGAGTTACAGTAATTGGTATGATGAAAAAGTATTTGAGTAAGACTATGTTGCTCCCACATTACTTTAAATAGTAAACATAAAAATGAATTACAATGCAAAATATATTGCTCTACAATCTAATAGATAAATAAAAAGTGGCAAACTTCATTAATATTGAAAAGAAAAATCACTATAATAACTCATTAAAAAATACCTGTAGTAATTAAAGTACAAGAATAAATGGCATAGTCCTCTCGTTGGATAAGTTCTGCCTCTAATTCCAAGATCTTAAGCAGGAACATATTGTTGCAACAAATTTTCCAAATGAGGTTGGTCTTCAAGAGTAGACAGAACAATTGGTATCTCTAAGTCATCTACTTGACAAGTCAATTTCTTTTGTGAATGTATCACCACCCACCAACTAGGATTTCTAAGATCTTTTGAGTAAAATACTTGACTTGCCTCAGAAGCGAGAATGGCAGGCTCATCTAACTCACTACTGGAACTCTTAAACCTATCAAAATTTACCATCACCATGTTTGAGTCTGGGCAATGCGTACAACCATTGATCTTGTCCTTCACCCTCACCCAGTCGCAATAAAACACCACCTCCTTAAATATTGTATAGTCAAGCTCAATTATTTGTTTGATAACCCCATACCATATGGTCCAAGCGTCTTTTAAGTTTTTATCACTTTTTCTTGCTCTAAATGTAGTCCATGCTCTCAAACAAACACCACTATCTTGTGTGACTACACTATCATCATGAGATCTAGTAGAGAATACATAGCCATTAGCTCGGTACTTTCTGTATGTTTTAACTATGTGATTTGGCCCTTGAACTAATCGCCACAACATAGCCTTTGTCTCCGTCTCCCCAACAATAATCAGCTGTATGCAATGACAATTAATAAATAGAGTTAAAATAAGAAAGTGAACCTAGCTAATGCAAAAAGTAATAAATTAGAAAAAATACCTTTTCATATAACCAAGGGATGAAAGAAGTCTGAATTTCTATTTCTGTCAATTGAACCCCCTTTTCTTTTCCATGTAAGGTAGATCGGATTGACACTTTATATTCACTGCAATTTGGTCATAATAATTAACAAGCTTATTATGATAAAATCTATATACGGACACCTATGATATATAAAAGAAGACAACGTACTTATAATATTCATCGAGTCCATCAACATGTGGCTAAAGAGGACCCGTCGACGTGTTTGTTAAAATTATTGAGGTTCAAGCATCACATATTTATCGTCGAACAAAGGTCCTTCATCAGAAAAATCCCCATTATCATCTAGAAAGGCTTCATGTGTATATTTGTGATTTTCCTCTTGTGGATTTGGCATATACTCCATTGTATATCTAACGGACTCGCCAACAAGATAGGATTTCGCAATGGATCCTTCAACATACCGCTTATTGCTCGGTATATCTTTAAATTCCTTCATATGTCTTTTCGTAAACAATACATACGAAAAATAATGGATTAGATGTTGTAACAATTAAAAAAATATAAAATGAATTAAGATAAAAAAAAATTACTTACTGTTCAAAGGGATACATCCATCGAGGTGCAGTAGGTCTACACATTAATGCTTCATCAGCTAAATGGACAGCAAGGTGAATACTGATATCAAAAAATGCAGGTGGAAAATGTTTCTCTAGCATACATAATGCCTCTGCCACCATGTATTTGGCTCGTTGGATATCCTTTCTAACTAGGATTTTTTAGCATAATAAGTTGAAGAACAAGCTTATCTGCTGAATAGCTCTTCGTAAATCTGGATGTTTCGGAAATGCATGTTGAAGCAATACTGGAAATAAGTACTCTAATATAACATGATAATCCTGGGACTTCATAGAGTGCAAGCCGGGTGGATTGAGAGTAACAATATTGCTCAAGTTAGACGAAAAGCTAGAAGGGAGTTTTTAAGTCTTTCAATATTTTACAAAATTCTCCCTTCTCTTCTTTATCCAAGACAAATGATGCAGTTGGTTTTATCTGTTTTCCAGTCTTTTCATCTAGAGACATCCATTGGTTTTTGTTCAAGCATAACCGCTCCATATCCAACCTTGCATTTATGGTATCCTTTGTCTTCATCTTGTTATCTAAAATTGTATTAATTAAATGCTCTGCCACATTCTTCTCAATATGCATCACATCCAAGACATGACGAACTTGATGAGAACTCCAGTATTCCAAGTCAAAAAATATTGACCTCTTATACCATTCCTCTTTAGCTTCAACTATATCATCAGTCTTCCACTTTCGACCTGGAGCTTTCGAAATTTTTCCTGGTATATACTTAATATTACTCAACTTTTCTACAAGTGCATTTCCATTTAAACGAGGAGGAGGGAGTGTATATTCTGAGGAGCTGAGCCCCAAATATCCACCACTTCTAAAGGGATGATTCATGCGAAGGAACATGCGGTAGTTTGTGCAAACTTGTTTATTAATACATTCAAGATGGATGGATGGAGTGTTGTCGCCACAAACAGGACAAGCTTTGTATCCATGTGTTACGCACCCAGATAAATTTCCGTATGCTGGAAAATCATGAATACCCCACATCAACATAGCTTTCAAAGTAAAATATTGACCTTTGTAACTGTCATAAGCTGGGACTCCTTCTTCCCACAGTTGCTTCATCTCCTCCACTAGTGGTTGAAGGAAAACATCAACATCTTGACCAGGTGCCTTTGGCCCAGGTATCAACAAAGACAACAGCCAAAACTCACGTTTCATACAGAATGAAGGTGGAAGATTATAAGGCACCACCATGACAGGCCAACAACTATAACTAGAGGATTGGATACCACGTGGATTAAAACCATCAGTTGCAATTGCAAGCCAAACATTATGCTCTTCTTCAGAAAAATTTGACCACTTATATTGAAACATTTTCCATTGAGGCGAATCAGATGGATGTCGTAAATAATCCCATGAAGAGGTCGCTCGGTGGTGCCAAGTCATTTCACGTGCTATCCATGGTATAGTATATAGTCTAACAAGTCTTGGAATCAAAGGAAAATGTCTCAATATTTTCTTGGGTTCTTTACGAAGGCTTCCTCCCTTTCTCTTGGTCACTGTGTATCTCGGTTCTCCGCATTGAGGACATTCCTCTTTATCTTCATTATCTTTCCAATATAAAACACAATTATTGACACATGCATGAATGAATATGGCTTTCATACCCAAGTCCTTCATCTTACTCTTCATAACTGGATACTTTTCTGGCAATGTATTTCCACTAGGGAGCCACCTTTTCAACATTAATAAAAGTGCCGTCACACTATTTCCCGACCAACCAAACTGCTTCTTTAAGTTGTGCAGCTCCACGATTGCAGAAAAAGTTATCTCAGAACCTTCACATGATGGGTACAACTTCTCAGTGGATAATCTCCTATGTTCATTGTACTTCTCATTAACGACGTAAGGTTCTTCTTGAACTCCTGTACCACCACCATCCTCATTATTTAAATAAGGCGCTTCACTAACACCATATAAATCATCGATAAAGTCTCCAATTTCTACTCCTCCCCCATCCTCCATATTTTTGTCATCTATGGTTTCCTCTTCAACTTGTTGCAATGGTGGATCTTGACAAATATTAGGAGATGGTTGTTCACCATGTAAAGCCCATAAAGTATATGACTTTTTAATGCCATTCCTGACTAAATGGCTTTCAACAATTTTTTCTTGAAATCTTAATTTATTTTGACACTTAACGCACGGGCAAGGTAATGTTGTCAACCCCACAGTACGGTTTTTAATGGCAAATTCAAGAAAATCTTTAATTCCCTTTGTATATGCAGGGCTCAATCTATCATTTTTATTCATCCACTCTTTGTTAATTGGTTCCGACATACTACACCATAAAACAAAACCTAAAAAAAAAATTAGAATACAAGATTTACTGAGATAAATATTAAGCACGAGTTAAAACTTTTAAGGAGAATAATTAAAATATAAACCCGCAAGCCTAGAAAGATGATCTATGCTCGAGTTTCAACTTTTAAGGAGAAATAGGCATGCACTTGCCGAAGTACTATGTTTTATTCTTTAAGCCATACAACCAGATTGGTTGATGGGATAAAAAACAAATATATTAAGTAACATATAATAAATTGAGCATAAACAAAGCTTAACAGGTATTCTAACTATTCTTGCACAGCCAAACTAAAACTTTGATTACTCAAATTAAATCCTTACTCTAGTGAAAGAATAAGTCAAACACTCTAGATAATTAGACATTGTAAATAAGTCAATATGCAGCCATAGGTCCTGTACATATTGGATGGAATATTGAAGTTTCAGAAGTACTGTACTGGTGGGAGCAAAATGCTCTATATGACCTATTATACATAGCAGAAGGTGAATGAAAATAATCACTAATTTCAATAACTTCTCCTTCCAGAGAGAAATTGTCAAATTTTTTATGGTCATATTGAGGCAGCCCCTCTTTTATATGCATCATGTTCTTTGATGACTGCTTCTCATCACCAAAAATTCTTCTACGCCATCTCTAGAAATTTAGCGAGAGTAGTTATCATCACAAAAAATTCACCTCAAAGCAAATCAAAAGAATAGAAGGGTTTCACCCAAAAACCTAGGATTTTTTCTTACCCAAATCAAAGCCGATGACTCTTCACAGGTGGTTGCTGGAGTTCCCACGGTTGAAGGTCTCACCGGATGCAAACTCTTCTCAGGGGTACACGGAGTCGCGCACCGAAATCAAGCCTCCAAGGTGGTTGCTACGGCTGAAGGACTCGCCGATGCAAACTAATTTTTAAGATTTGGGAATAAGAGAAAGGGAGATGGAGAGATGGAGAGGGAGAGAAAGAGAGTGAGAGAGAGAGAGAGAGATGAGCGCAGAGAGAGAGAGGAGAATTGATGGGTGTATATACAGGAGGCCGAGTGAAATTGGGAGATTAGGGCTGAGCCGCTCACAAGTTTGGAGGAAAATTGGCAAACTAGGGCGCCAATGTATTTTTGGCTTCTACTTTTTCCCTCAGATTTTTTACCAAAAATTATTTTATTTAAGGGATATATATATATATATATATATATATATATATATATATATATATATATATATATTTGTAACAGACTATGGTGAATAGTAATGGACCTAACTAGTTAGTAATTTCTAACAGGCTGTGACTGTTAGAAAGTGAAAAAAGGGTCCATTAGAAATTGAACAATTTGGTGTAGTCATCTCAAACGAACACACACACACCCCTGGACATGTCAATCCCGACACGAATCAAGACACAAAATCTAAAAATCAAACCGGTCTGATGAGAAAGAACCGATCAAGGAGGAAGATAAAATGTACCTGAAGTAAGTTGCAACAAAGAAAATAATTCCTCTAAACTGGATACCAATTTCCTGTGTCCAGATAGTGCTATGATCTTGTTTAAGACATTGTACCAAAAAGGTTGTGGTCAGAATCGACACATTATGATCCTGATTTCCTCTGTTTTTCGAATAAATAAAATTTTTGCATAATCATTCCCAGGTTCCCTTTGATTAAACCAATTCGAAGATTAATCAAAAACTCAACAAATGATTCTAGAATTCGCACCGCAATACTACACAACAGAATTTAAACTCAGAAGAACAAAACAGAGATCAACCACTTACCTATAGGAATTCGCAGATCGATCAGCTACTAGGTTGATTGGATCCCGCTGTTCGACTGAACAGAATTAGAACAGCTCCTACGAAGAATCGCTAACCCACTGCCTACACTCATGATCCAAATTTACCAGGGAGATTCAATCGCTTATAGAAGCTCAGGAAACAAATTTCTAGATCTAAAATTGAAATTACTTTAAAATATGCTCACCGATCCGATCTTGTAAGGCGATCGTGGCCTTGAGCACCGTCGCCTTGATGTAAACTTTTGAGTCAGATAGATTGTGGCCTTTGTGCAATGTCAATTTAAAGCTACGTCGGGAGAAGTTAAGCACATTGCTAGGTAAGTCACCTAGCGGGCGTAGTCCCAAATGTTGATAAGGAAATCGTATTGAGATAAGTTGCATAGCCAGACTTCGGAAATAGTTGGGTGGCGACTTCGAACGCAAGGCATTGCGAAGGATCGTTGCGATCGGATGCGCGACGGCTTGACGCGACGCATAGAGTTGGCAGTCCATATGAAATATACGAAATGAGAAAGGCGATTTTGAATCGCGTCGCGTGCAGTGACTTTATTGAATAAATCACGTATGTATCGAATATACGTATACGATAAAATTTCGAGAACAGTTGCTAAGGATAAGTCCGATCGAGAGTACGAGATGGCAAGCATAGGATTG
Source organism: Iris pallida (assembly GCA_029216955.1). Classification (NCBI taxonomy): domain Eukaryota; kingdom Viridiplantae; phylum Streptophyta; class Magnoliopsida; order Asparagales; family Iridaceae; genus Iris; species Iris pallida. The sequence goes on along the minus strand of JANAVB010017598.1, from coordinate 2,924,335 downwards.
AAATTTACCTGTTAGCCTTATTACAATTTGCTACCACTGGAATTGGTCAAAATACATATATCTTCGGGACGCCTTGAATATAGTTACGGATCCAAATTGAGTTGTGTGCAAATTCAAATCGAGCTGCAGGGATGACTTGAAAAGTTAATGAAAAGCTTACGAGATAGTGTGAAACTGAACAACGTTGGTGGAACGAGATCGTGAAACGATCTATAAAACACTTAGTCGGAGTGTTGGTTTTGGTTCGAGGACGAACCTTATTTTGAGTGGTATATTCTGTAATGCCCCGCTCCGCACGGCAAATTACGCTGAAGCGTTGACTCAACAAGTCGCGTTGACCAAATAAAATATATCGATATGAATCGATACGAGAGTTACGTTGTCCCGAGCAACGCATCAAACAAAGTCGATGTGAAGAGTTGCATTGTCCAAAAGAATGCATTGAGTGAATCGAAGCGAAGCGCCGCGTTTCCCCGAAGGATGAGTGCGTTGAATCGGCTCGAAGATTCTAAGAAATTGAATCGACCAAGGTGTAAGTCCGAATCGATGCAAGTATTAATTTTAGTTGGTTTCGTGTGCAGGTTATACTTTGACGCAAAAATATTAGAGGTCGATCTTTTGCAATATTTAATAAGGGGTTCGCGAAATCAAATCGTCGCCTTACGACGGGCTGAGACTTGGGCACGCTAAGGCAAATCGGACGTATGATTCAATGAAGCACGAAGTGCTCGAATGGCTAAGTCTGGAGAGTGGCCGTGCAACGAAGCTAGGGAATCGAGCCGCATCGGCTCGGCAAAATGACGAAGGCGTATCGACTCATGGTGGGAGGATTGACTTCTTTTTTACTCCTTCATGCGATAAGTCAAATATATCATTGTATGCTAAAAGTTAACCTATCGACGCCACGGGCGTGGTTCGATCGGAGATAAATCGTATTGTGAGTCGAACACTAAGTTAGAACAATTGAAATGAAACGTACATCATATGTACGAGTCGCTATGGAACATTGGATATCGCAAAGGTGAGCACCTCGGTGCGCAAGCCGCAAGAACATGGGATAACTATACTCGGCGAGTGCCTTAGTGCACGAAACATACCGTGCCTTCGCGTACGAGTTAGAATGCTAGAACATTGAAAGACAATAGGCGAGCGCCCTAGCGCGCAAGCCCCGAACATTGAGTGCTAAGTTATAGAACATGGAGATACGGTCGAAACGTGCCTACATGCCTGGAATAATAAAAGATGGCTTCGTTGCGAGAGAATACAGTTGTGGCATGAATGTGGCAGAACTGTCGGATATGACATGGTGCCTCGAAAGGTGTTCAAGACCTTCGGGTCGTTCGGTTGACGAGCATTGAGTTGAGGCACGATGCCATTGAATCATTGAAACGAAGTATGAAATGTAAGAACACAGAAAGTTAACAAAAGAGACACGAGATGATAAAGTCTGAGTCTCGGACTCAAGACTATGTTTGGTTGTTTGAATTTGATTGCTTGAATGATAAGGGCGTTGCATGGTCGAATGGAATGGACGAGAGATAAAATGTGATATCTTCCGTGCACGGGTGTTTCCCCCAAACGGTTAAATATCGGATGTGCCCCGGAACCGCTTAGCCTAGGAGGGAATCAAATAATCTTTGTAGGCGCACATCCTTAAACAAGATGGGAAAAGTCGCAAATGATGGTATGCAGCGGGAACGTTTCGGTTGTTGGGATGTGACCCAACCCGTGAAACGCCGGGCTGCCCGACCAAATATTGAGAAATGAAGGAGAGAAAAGAAAAGAACTCCTTTAGTCCATTCCGGCGCGGATACGCCAACGGCCCTCATATAGTTAAGGAATGATGGGTTGAAAGTGTAGGTGCGTATGTGTCTCGCATAGAGATCCTGCTTAGAGATGCACATATAATATGACAGGGAAAAAATGCGGCGTATTCACATTGCGATAGTACAAGGACGAGTGCGTCGACTTGGTAAGAAGTCGTGCTACGAATCAAACACGAGATTGCTTGCTTGTCTATTCAATTCGATAACATGCTTGATATGCTAACATGCTTTACGCTTTCGAAGATGCCATGAAATTGACCCTAAGGAGAACATAGAAAGATCATAAGCTAAGTTGCATGATTCAGCATAAATATTATAATGTCGGTTTGGAAAGATGATCTTTGCTTCAGTACATGCGAGGACGAACGTACTGATCCCCCACCAGCTTCATGCAGGGTGCAGGGAATGGATGGCTCGCGGCGAAGCGTTGCTTGAACGCGTTAAGGCTTGGAATGTCGAAGTATATTGAAGCATGCGATCGCTTGACGCGTGGACTATGCAACTGGATTGATGCGGCCGAGATATAGAAGGCATGATATATGGAACGGTAAAATCCTTTATGGACAAGAGAGAACCTGAGTGTTGTAGCCAATCTGGCATATATTGTTAGGCTATCGAAAGCCATTGTAATCTCAATTTCGGATATCAATAAAGAGAATTGTTTCGTATACCCTGTTTTCCTTTCGTTGTTAATATCGAATCAAAAGATAATCATTTGAGAACTTGTCATCTTGCCTTGCACGAGCGCAACTCCAGGCTCGTGCGGCATCATGCCCCCTGCGAGGACGATGATTCGGGTGATTCCGGGTCGGGGCGTGACAGCTTCGAAGAGCTATCCGTCGCAGTTGTCATCCTCGTCGTCGCCACGGCCATAACTGGTCCTCTAGGAAGAAGAAAGAGTAGGAAAAGAATTTGCTCTGTGAGAAGTGAATGGGTTTGGGAATTAATTGACAGAGTTAGAAAATTTATAGAATGATACAATTGCCAGTGGCAGGAATTAGATGGTATTGGTGCTACAGTATTAGGCAGTTAGGAACAGTGATGGAATTGAGAGTTTATTACTGACTCCAATTTGAATATTCCTATTGATAAAATCAGAGGAAAAAGGAAAGGAAATTAACCTCTTCTAGTACTTAAAGCTGAGAAAATTATAATAAAGCCATTGAAAACAACCCAAGGGAAGCTGGCCCAAGAAGAATGGGCTCAGGAAAATTCAATACAGGCCTATTCAAAAATGAAATTCAATATCATTATGATATTAACCTACATAGTTTATAGGTAAAAGAAAAGTTAATTTATAATTTTTATATCAAAACAAAATTTGGTAAAACCCCCATCATAGGAAATCAGAAAGGTGGGGTTACAGTATACACTATGCTAGCGATAACAATTGACAGGACAGAATATGGTAAGTCTCACATTGCACAGCATACTCTGTCGTGGGTAAGTTCTAGCTAATTTATATTATGCATGTCATATGCTTGTCTGAAATTTATTAGGATGGTTAGAAAGATGCACAAACTAAGTCATATAAACTCTTTAACCAAATGAGAGCATGGAACTTAATTTATCAAGCACCAGTACAAAGTGTAATGTACTGATCCTCGCTCTTCACAGGTACCCCGAACCAAGAAGGGCGTGCCACTTAAGCTCAAGACGATACAAGTACATTTGAAGCCTCGTCCGTGTGTTGAAGGCTTGCTTGATCCTTTTGAAGACTTCATATTTAGTCCAGAAGAAATGATGTCTCGACTCCCCACGATTATAGGTCTTTGGAAATATTTTGTTGTAAATAGGAATGTAATGTATGAAACGACTATCTTATCAGCGTTCATTTTGTAATCAAGTCATGTTGTAGCCCGTGCGACAATAATTATAGTGGAGTCTTGTAAATAATATTTTATTATCAATAAAAACACAAATTTCTTCTATTTCAAATATGTTGTACAATTTCTCTACGTACTCTATTTAATGTTGTGTTTCAGATAACCTTATGACTATGCCTTATGCGATCGCAACTTAGGTTCGCATGACATCACGCCCGGGAGATGACAATTGATTCTTCAAAATCGGGGCATAAAATAATAGTATCAGAGCACGGCTTTACATCCTTTGGCCTTCCATCGACAGTATCAAACCTTTAACCTCGCATCGATGAGATAAGTTTTTCCATACAATAAGTCCATAATATTTTGAGACTGATGTGTGTGTCTTCGTATTGTAGAAGTAACATAACCCGTGGCAAAAACCGCGACCGAGCAAGAACAAAGTGCTTCGAGCGGTTCGAGTAGCTCGCGGGCTGGACCTTCTAACAATGCCATCGAGAGGATGCTGCGTGTGATGAAGGCGTAGCAGAAACATTTCGAGAATCGACATCAGCAGACGGAGGCACAACATGCCCAATTCGAAGCTCGTTTCGATGCCCAAACCAAGATGCTGCAAAAGCATCCTGATACTCTGCAACAGAACATCCAGGCAATTATGGCCAATAAAAACTTTGCAACTGTGCCTATTGTTACCGAGTCGACGGATCAACCTATCGCAGTCGATCGAGAGGAGCCCGAGCGTCAACCTGCGAAACCAAAAAGTTAAAACTTTGAAGTGTCAAAATTCAAGAAAGCGTGTCACACCTCCTTCAGTGGTAATCGACTGGTTAGAAGAGCTGAAAGATCACTTTGAGCTCCTTCGTATTGAAGAATCCAAGAAAATTACATGCGCACAACTTCAACTACGTTTGAACACGCACGAAGCACAAATGAGCGATCCGACACGACAACAACTCAGCGTCGATCTCTCGGACCATGTTCCGCAAAGCCTTTGAAGTCAAGTACCTTTTCTCAGCCGTTCGTCAAGAGAAGAAAAATGAATTCATGTAGTTGAAGAAAGGGTACCGGACAGTACAACAGTATGTCGCAGAGTTCAACAAATTGTCCAAATTTGCTGGTACATTTCTTTATGCAGAGGAGTGTCGTGTGTTGTAGCTCCCCTTCCCAGAAATTTTTGGAATATTTTTATTTTATTTATTTTATTTAAATGATGGTTTTTAGATTTTTGTAAATAATTAATTAGTTAATTATTACGGTAGATGACTTAAGTCTTTGTGGAGTTATGGAGCCCAGAACGATTAGGAATTGTGGCACGAGTGTCGTAGCAGTGTGCCTTGACTAGTGTACTAGCCATACCAGGGGAAACCTAGCCATAAGGATATCCGAACTAAGAAAACCAGGCCAAGTTGCGACTTAACCCTTATCGAAGATTATTTATTTATTAATTAAATTATTGAATTTTAGAGAACCCGGTTGTACCAAACTAGTCCAGATTGGACCCGAACTGAGTCCAAGCCCATGTAGTCATGCGGTACGTCTAGTGACATACGTGTTGACGTATTTTGTAAGATGGTGTTGTATTCCATTTTAATAAATTGATGAATATTTCTAAATATTCGTATTTAAATATTATCGTTAGTGTTATTATTATTATTATTATTATTATTATTAAGTCGACTTGTGATAAATATATATATATATATATATATATATATATATATATATATATATATATATATATATATATATATAAATAAACATGTGTATTGGTAGCTCAATGGATAGACTCATTTTATATAAATGTAATATATGCATATTATATGGTATATGGGTATTTATCGTATATGTATAAATATACATGTAAATAGATGTAAATAGTTATATATATAATATATCTTTATAAAACCAAAAGAAATAAATTATGAATACTTTTATTGTAAAAATGCAAATATATGTATGGTATATAAATGCAAATATATGTATATGTATACTTATACTTGTATGCATACAGGATTATATATAGGTATTTTGTGTGTATATGGATAATATATATGAATATATATATATATGGTTTTCTCTCTCTCTAACTATACGTTATATTTTTGCTTGTGATATATTTACATAAATATATATATATAAAGGTTTTATAATTAATAGAAATAGATTAAGAAATGAATAGAGAATAAAAGAAAAAGGAAAAGAAATAAGAAAAGAAAAAAAAAAAAAAAACATAAAGGGGTGCTACTGTAGCTACGCTACAGTAGCTAAAGACACCGAGCTCTCAGGCCCAACCCGAGCCCTGCGTGTAACCGATAAATATATATACTCGATATATATACGTCGACGAGATCATCATCGAAACCCTAACGCAGAGCGCGCCTCCCCAACCCCGACCTGGGCGGTAGTTCGTCGTCGGCCAGAGCGCCGCCGGCCCGCCGGACCAGCGTGCGCGCGCCGGGACAGCGTATGCAACAGTGCGAAACGTACAACGACAGCAGCCTGGCGACCCCACTTCGCGGGCAAGTTTCTCAACCGTCGCGCAGTCGATTTGCGTACTACATGAACAGGTTCAAGCACAACATAACCCTCTTTTCAATCTATGAATTAGTTTACGATGATGAGTAATATATTTATCGAGAAATTGCTCCGAACATGGCGAAAAACTTGTTCGAAAACAGGGCTTATAACAGTCCAATCACCCATGTTCGATGATCGATTCCGATCAATCCAGTAAACCTTTAGAAATTCTATTTGAACACATATTTAGACAACATATAGGAGATCGAAAACTAGTTCGTAGTTTTGAATTTCATAAAATGTATACAGAGTAATCGATCCTCGAATATCAGGAAAAACCTGTTCTAAAAATCTAGAAATCACTCCACACGACCTGCGTCACGCCAATCCGGATGACGTGGTCGCGTACCGAAAGGATCCAAAGCTGCGTAACGGCTTTGTGGTCGTGTGGGCTTTGACGGAATTCAAATTGGTCGCGTGTGCGCGACGAATTTGATGCGTATCCGTCGAAATTCACCGTATCGTGCACTTTGCAAATTTCTCAATTACTTTGTGCACGCTCGTCAGATCGAGACGAAACTTGTGCCAATAGGACCGTATCATTTTTCTGGTCCTGTATGCCAAGTTTGGTCCGATTCTGAGACCGTTGATATAATTACCGTTTTGTGGGCCCCACGGTCCCACTCAACGGGCGATTTTGTGCATGGCTCGCCGGAATCCAACTTTGGACATACGGTTGGGTTCGTATCAGAAAAGTGGATCCGTAGACATATAGTTTGATGAGATTAGAAACCATTGACTCTGGCACGCTTTTCGGTGCAAAGCGGGTCCAACGACGGATATCGTTTTTGCCCAAAATTACCGTTTTGCTCCTGTGTCCAGAATTGGACTTAAGGACAGGCAATCCTAGCTAATTTGACTATTCTGAGAATGTTGGTACTATTTATTTCAGCATCCGGAGACTTCTACATGTGTTGACTGATTGTGGCTCGTTGAGTGGTATGGTATTATTGGTTTCTCCAGCTAAGGACCTCAGGCAAGTACACTTTCTGATTGCTTTCCGATTCACAGTAGTCTTTTCATTTCATGTCTATACATATATATTGCTGCTTGTTGACACGCTCGTCACATGGAGTAGTCGGGAGAAGAAATATCTTAGTAGGCATGTGGATTACCCAGAAATATCCCAAGATGTCTATTCGTGAACAATAGCATCTGCACACGGCACGTGTAGATGCCGAATTTTATCCCCTAGCCGTTCACATGTCGAAATAGATATTTCATACCACCTAGATAGATGTCTTTTATTTTTCCTTTTACTTTTCTACCGTGCCATGTCATCAGTTTTCTTACTAGCTTTCATATTCCATATGCTATTTTCATGTCTTGTTAATTCTGTTGTGTTTTTGCATTGTCGTCGGTTTGTGTACTTGTTCATTCCTGACTGGATAACCAACATTTTTCAGGTTTAGCCGCGATTACTCTTAGCACTGGGAGAATTTGGGTATGCTGAAGACGACCTAGAAATAGAAAAAGTTGTATCATTTCATTAATTGTAAGATATTGTATTTTCTTAAATTGTAAATGTTGTAATAAATTTAGAAATATGAATGAGCAGTAATTGTGATATTTGAGCATTTATTTCTTGCGGGCTTGACAGCGTTCTACCGCCGACTCTGCGGCGTAGGCTGGCTTGGACACGTCTCTTATCCGAAAAGCGGGTGCGGGTCGTGACAAGTTTTTGTTGTGGCCCACGCAGGTCAGTTTTTGCAAAATATTACGAACTCGTGATGGTACGTTAGTCGTACTATTGCGAGCCTGCGACCAAGAATTGCTCATTCACAAACTAGGATTAAAATGATTTAAGAGAATGACTAGGACTAGGAGTCCCTTGTTTAAAGTGACCGTTGGGTAGTTAAGGTTAACATATAGGCCATGCAATTTAGATAGCTTGCTAGATCCCTATAGGTACACTCTTACTTTTAATATGACCATGTGACCCAATGAGGATCCACTATTCGCTTGGTATGTTAGGCTTGCCTAGAATTATGGCGTTAATTTTGATACACTGTTTAATTTTTTGTTGCTTTATTAGATATAAACCTTATGTCATAAATTAGAATTGCCTACTTAAATTCATTTTTGCTGTAATGAATTGATTTATAATTACTGATTCTTATTCGTATAAAAACTCGAGGTAGATTGATTCGAGATTTCCCTCAACCATTGAAATACATACAAAATAGATACTAGAATGTTTGTGTTTCTTTCATATTTAGTTATTTCCTTCATGTTAAATCTTTTATTTTAAATGTAGTGACTGATAGGACAAATACCTATGCTCTATTTTAGTCGACTTGTTTGAATCTCTAGAAGCTCATGGATTTTTTCAGAGGAATATTAGTTAACCCATAAAGTTTAGACAGCAGCGCACTATCGTCAATTATTTAGTAGAGAATGTGGGTTCACTGCAGCCAGCAGCGCACTGGCGAGACATAACCCATAGAAATGAGATTATTTTGAGGATCATAGGTTATAGAAAATTACTAAAACTATGTCCTCTTGACCTCTTTAGATCTTAGATACCCTTGTGTCAATATAAGGTAGAACACATGATAGTTTATCACACCTGAATTACGGAATCAAGGGTTGTCACAGCCAGAGTATACAGGCGAGACATAATTTTCGGTGAAATGATTTCAAACGTGATTACAAGTTTAAGATACTATAGAGGATAGGGACTGCCCTGTATGACCCTCAGATCCAAAACCAATACTAGTGTGAGATTTGTAAGTTGAGTGGCATGTCTCCCAACCTGGTCTTCCGTAGTCCTTGTGATCTATTAACGAGGTAAAGGACAGACACTAATAGGTTCACCAGGAGTACAGAACTCAGAAGTCCATGACCCATTAGTCGACCAAGGCCTTATGAATAGAAGATAATAGGTTGACTGTATAAACAATAACACCCGATAAGGAATTGACTTTCTCAAAACTCGAACTATTGTGCCTCCTTTCCAAAAATCTCCCCTATTTATATTTTGACTATCTTGATCAATGCCGCTACTACAGCCTAGTTTTGCAAGCTTACTCTTTTATCGAGCTTGATCCGAGACATGTGTTTATTGGGGACGTCTGCTAATATATTGTCTAATCAGAATCATTGTATTACGGTCTGATCAACCATGATGCATTTGGTTCGCTCTTCATTTAATTAACTACGTGGAATGAGATATAGAGGTATCTAGGATCTCATCCGCGACTGCCTTGACAATCTCTCTTAAAATAATACATTCGCCGTTGAATCATGTAATTGTGTTCAGTGATACATCTCTTGAACTCTTTATTGTTTTTTTTGTCTTTCGCGGATTGGAAAGACGAAAACTCGTAATTGATAGATAGACATAGAGTATTCCCATAGCTATGATAGCTGTATATACAAGTGTAGCTACCCTCGGCCAACCCTGTGACAGGAACCTTGCCACCATATCCTAGCCTCTAAGGTGGGTAGAAGTCCTCGGAGTTTTCGGAGTTACAAAATGACAAGAAAGAGGATACAACTATTTTGAGAAAATAAATTTGAGGAGATTAAGGGAATACTAGACTTTGAATTTTAAGAAATAGTTATGAATTTGAATTTCGAGGACGAAATTATTTTTAAGGTGGGTAGATTTGTATCTCCCCTTCGCAAAAATTTTTGGAATATTTTTATTTTATTTATTTTATTTAAATGGTGATTTTTAGATTTTTGTAAATAATTAATTAGTTAATTATTACGGTGGATGACTTAAGTCTTTGTGGAGTTATGGAGCCCAGAACGATTAGGAATTGTGGCACGAGTGTCGTAGCAGTGTGCCTTGACTAGTGTACTAGCCATGCCAGGGGAAACCTAGCCATAAGGATATCCGAACTAAGAAAACCAGGCCAAGTTACGACTTAACCCTTACCGAAGATTATTTATTTATTAATTAAATTATTGAGTTTTAGAGAACCCGGTTGTACCAAACTAGTCCAGATTGGACCCGAACTGAGGCCAAGCCCATGTAGTCATGCGGTACGTCTAGTGACATACGTGTTGACGTATTTTGTAAGATGGTGTTGTATTCCATTTTAATAAATTGATGAATATTTCTAAATATTCGTATTTAAATATTATCGTTAGTGTTATTATTATTATTATTATTATTATTATTATCATTATTATTATTATTATTATTATTATTATTAAGTCGACTTGTGATATATATATATATATATATATATATATATATATATATATATATATATATATATATATATATATATATATATATATATATATATATAAACATGTGTATTGGTAGCTCAATGGATAGACTCATTTTATATAAATATAATATATGCATATTATATGGTATATGGGTATTTATCGTATATGTATAAATATACATGTAAATAGATGTAAATAGTTATATATATAATATATCTTTATAAAACCAAAAGAAATAAATTATGAATACTTTTATTGTAAAAATGCAAATATATGTATGGTATATAAATGCAAATATATGTGTATGTATACTTATACTTGTATGCATACAGGATTATATATAGGTATTTTGTGTGTATATAGATAATATATATGAATATATATATATATATATATATATATATATATATATATATATATATATATATATATATATATTTATATATATATATATATATATATATATATATATATATATGGTTTTCTCTCTCTCTAACTATACGTTATATATATATATATATATATATATATATATATATATATATATATATATATATATATATATATATATATATATAATATATATATATATATATATATATATTTTTTCCTTGCGATATATATATATATATTTATATATATATATATATATATATAAATATATAAAAAAATATATATATATATATATAAATATATAAATATATATAAAGGTTTTATAATTAATAGAAATAGATTAAGAAATGAATAGAGAATGAAAGAAAAAGGAAAAGAAGTAAGAAAAGAAAAAAAAACAAAAACATAAAGGGGTGCTACTGTAGCTACGCTACAGTAGCTAAAGACACCGAGCTCTCAGGCCCAGCCTAAGTCCTGCGTGTAACCGATAAATATATATACTCGATATATATACGTCGACGAGATCATCATCGAAACCGTAACACAGAGCACGCCGCCCCAACCCCCGACCTGGGCGGTCGTTCGTCGCCGGCCAGAGCGCGTCGGCCCGCCGGACCAGCACGCGCGCGCCGGGACAGCGCGTGCAACAGTACGGAACGCACAGCGACAGCAGCCTGGCGACCCCACTTCGCGGGCAAGTTTCTCCACCGTCGTGCAGTCGATTTGCGAACTACCTGAACAGGTTCGAGCACAACATAACCCTCTTCTCAATCTATGAATTAGTTTACGACGATGAGTAATAAATTTTTCGAGAAATCGCTCCGAACATGGCAAAAAACTTGTTCGAAAACAGGGCTTATAACAGTCCAATCACCCATGTTCGATGATCGATTTCGATCAATCCAGTAAACCATTAGAAATTCTATTTGAACACATGTTTAGACAACGTGTAGGAGATCGGAAACTAGTTTGTAGTTTTGAATTTCATAGACTGTATACAGAGTAATCGATCCTCGAATATCAGGAAAAACCTGTTCTAAAAATCTAGAAATCGCTCCACACGACGTGCGTCACGCCAATCCGGACGACGTGGTCACGTACCGAAAGGATCGAAAGCTGCGTAACGGCTTTGTAGTCGTGTGGGCTTTGACGAAATTCAAATTGGTCGCGTGTGCGCGACGAATTTGATGCGTATCCGTCGAAATTCACCGTATCGTGCACTTTGCAAATTTCTCAATTACTTTGTGCATGCTCGTCAGATCGAGACAAAACTTATGCCAACAGGACCATATCATTTTTCTGGTCCTTTATGCCAAGTTTGGTCCAATTCTGAGACCGTTGATAAAATCACCGTTTTGCGGGCCCCACGGTCCCACTCAACGGGCGATTTTGTGCACGGCCCGCCGGAATCCAATTCTGGACATACGGTTGGGTTCGTATCGGAAATTTGGATCCGTAGACATGTAGTTTGACGACTTTAGAGACCATTGACCCTGGCACACTTTTCGGTACAAAGCGGGTCCAACGACGGACATCATTTTTACCCAAAATTACTGTTTTGCCCCTGTGTCCAGAATTGGACTTAAGGACAGGTAATCCTAGCTAATTTGACTATTCTGAGAATATTGGTACTATTTATTTCAGCATCCGGAGACTTCTATATGTGTTGACTGATTGTGGCTCATTGAGTGGTATGGTATTATTGGTTTCTCCAGCTAAGGACCTCAGGCAAGTATACTTTCTGATTGCTTTCCGATTCATAGTAGTCTTTTTATTTCATGTCTATACATATATCTTGCTCCTTGTTGACACGCTCGTCACACGGAGTAGTCGGGAGGGGAAATATCTTAGTAGGCATGTGGACTACCCAGAAATATCCCAAGATGTCTATTCGTGAACAATAGCATCTTCACACGGCACGTGTAGATGCCGAATTTTACCCCCTAGCCGTTCACATGTCGAAACAGATATTTCATACCACCTAGATAGATGTCTTTTATTTTTCCTTTTACTTTTCCACCGTGCCATGTCATCAGTTTTCTTACTAGCTTTCATATTCCATATGCTATTTTCATGTCTTGTTAATTCTATTGTGTTTTCGCATTGTCATCGGTTTGTGTACTTTTTCTATTTCTGACTGGATAACCAACATTTTTCAGGTTTAGCCGCGATCACTCTTAGCACTGGGAGAATTTGGGTATGCTGAAGACGGCCTAGAAATAAAAAAAGTTGTATCATTTCATTAATTATAAGATATTGTATTTTTTTAAATTGTAAATGTTGTAATAAATTTAGAAATGTGAATGAGCAGCAATTGTGATATTTGAGCATTTATTTCTTGCAGGCTTGACAGCGTTCTACCGTCGACTCTGCGGCGTATGCTGGCTTGGACACGTCTCGTATCCGAAAAGCGGGTGTGGGTCGTGACATGTGTGACGGTTCGATATGGGCCTGCAGTCCTCTATTGCTGCTCATGTTGCGGTACCGGAGTACAAGACTACGGGCGATGCTCTAAATCATGCTCTTCGCCTTGAGAGCTAGTACCCTCCCGTTGCTGCCGATGTTGTGCACCATTCCAACCACAAACGTCCTAGTTATACGTAAGACGATAATCACACATCAAAGTGTCCAAACTATAGCGGGTATCAGGGACGGAACCCATTGCCTCGTTGCACTAGGTGCAACCACCTCGGACACGATGCCAACAACTGCTTTGTCCCCGAGGGGGTGCTTCATTTGCAGAAAAAAGGGTCACCAATCATGAGACTGCATGACCCAAAGACCGAATCACAATACCTGCCACATCAAAACTGTCAAAAAAACTGAGGATAGGTACCCCGCCCTCCTCAAGCCATATAACCCAATGGCCAAGACCCCCGCCCTCCTCAAGCCATATAACCCAATGGCCAAGACCACCGTCCAAATGCTCAAGGGCGCGTCTACGCCATGACTCGAGATGAGGCATTTGCCTCAGATACAGTTGTGATAGGTATACTGCTTTTTAATAATAAACCCGCTCATGTACTGTTTGATTCAGGTGCCATGCATAGTTTTATATCGGTAGACTTTACCGTCCAGCACAAATTCTCGTGACACTGTTAGGCCTTGATCTTAGCATTCACTTACCGTCGGGTACGTCACTACTCCCAAACTTAGCCTACAAAGACGGAATCATCTGTATATAAGGGAAAAAGGTCTATCTCGATGCGATAGTTCTAGACATTAAGGACTACAACACTATTCTAGGAATAGATTGGCAAAGTCCTTACAACGCCACCATTGAATGCATAGGAAATAAGGTCACCTTCTGCATACCTGGAGTTCCTAAATTCTGCTTCTCGTATGGTGAAGCATCGTCGACCTGTATGGTGATCTCGGCAATTTTTGCTCGAAGGATGCTACACTCAGAATGTGAAGGCTACTTAGCGTCCGTTCGAGACATGCAACAGGTTGGTACAAACGTGGGTCAGACCGATATTGTGGCAGAATTCCCCCACGTGTTCCTGGACGAGCTATCCGGAATGCCACTCGACCGAGAAATTGAATTCAGCATTGACACATTCCCTGATACCCGACCGATTTCCAAGGCTACGATTTCCAAGGTTCAATTGCAAGAGTTGCTGGACAGGGGATTCAATCGTCATAGCATCTCGCCATGGGAGCGTCCTTTGTCATGACACGCACCAGCTTTTGGAATGCGAGTACGTGTCCAAGCCCAGCCTACATCGTAGTGTCGATGGTAGTACGCTGTCTATGATCACCATGATCCATACAAGTACACAGTCCATATATATCATCCACAACTATGTTATAACAAAAGATTAAACTCGAGTCTCAATAAATAATTTAAAGAAAGATCCACTACAACTCAGCTAGTCTCGGGAACAAATTCACTAAAATAAATATAAAACAACCAGACCTGAAGTCCGCTAAGCTCACTAGCCAAGAATAACATGAAAGAACATAAGAAAGAAATATGTTACTCCGCATCAGAAGAAACAACCGGCACATTGGTAACATCAGTGTCACCAAAATACACACCATAAACCTCGGGACAAACCACGTCGTCTAAAGCTAAAAAATAGTTATCCAGTCAGGATTGGAGCAAGATCACCATAACACTACACTACACAATATAATATACAAGCACACAAAATAACAATAAGGAAAATATGAATATGATATGATACAACAGAGACCACTATATCTTGGGAATCAATTCAAGAGTACAATTATGAATTGGAGCAATTGAAGATATAACTAAGCCACAAGACAATATAAGAGAACGATGAATATAAGAAAAACCTCTAGGCAAAACGTCAATACGAAAAAAATCACGTGTATTGTGTGTTTTAGAATACAAGCGTTCTGCATGTGGATGGGTTAGGACATCCGACAGTCGGTACGTGAGGTGCAACGACTGCTATCAATATTGACCTTGGAGAAAAATTGTACATTGCGTAGACCACATTCATACTAGTTTTATTTCCCCTCCCGAATCTCTCACAGGTAAACATGATCACTTTAACATTAACTTTAACTTTAAACATTGAATATTGAAGATAGAACATTGAACAAAAATATTAAGTGAACATGTATGGTTATGGTAACAAGTATAACTCTCGTGCACCAATGGTATAGAAGATAAGACTATCAATTTAAGAAAAAGAACAATATGCAGCATAAAATAAAGGCAACATAGGTCATAGTGATACTTGCCTTGCTCAACTAGATGATGAAGTCATAACTCAAATGTCATAGACCAATCTACCCCGTCAAATAAATAACCAGAAGTTAGATTATGAAAATTCCACTCTAAAAATATTAAAAAGTGGCTAATGGTTTAACATAAATAATTATGTTTAATTATGTAATAAATCATCTAAAACCTAATTTAATCTAATATAATTCTGGAATTAAAATTAAACGCTAATTTTTAGTTAAAGAAGATGACGGTTTCCAATGCGGAACCCATGGCACACAAATCGAGGTACATCGATGACTAAGTAGTTAAACAACACAAACTCGATGATTTGAGTATGCACCCTAATAAATTTCAGCACTACGAGTGCATTGGAATCGACCATGCCATAAAATCATGCTTTGGTCAGAAGATATCGTCGTTATGGCTAACCATGACCAAATCGATGATTTGTTAGAAAAACTGAGTTCTACGAATTACTAAAAAAATAGATAAACTAATTAATTTCTGGGAAAAATATATTTGTAGAGATCTGTGTTAGCTTTCTAAAACTTTAAACGGTTCATGATTCGGATTCCTGATTCTCCCGAAATCTCGAAAACACCGAAACGTGTCAAATTTTGGACAACTAGCACTCTACGAATTTCCTAGAAATTTAGGTTCAGAAATTATGAAAATAAATTATATATTCAGGAAATATACCTCAATAAGCTTCCAAAAAAAATGGCGCATGAAAAGCTCTTTTGGTTTGGCGACAATCACTTCGGGAAGTTGGAAGAACCCTAGATCAAACCCCACTCTCAAATTCGGCCAAGAAAATAGGGTTTTGAATATAGTAATATATATATAGGAGAGAAAGAGAGGTGGTTCATCCTGGGCGCCGACAGGTGGGCTGGGTTGGGGGCTGACTGGGTAATTATTTTCGGAAAATAGGTTTTATTTACCAGAAATAAATTTTTAATCAGTTTTTAATCAATTAACTCAAAATAAATATGTAAAAATATCAGGAAAATCTATAAAATTTTCAGAAAGTATAAAATAACATATAGAACCCTAAAAAAATTGGGGTCAATATTTGCTCATATGATAGCACAATAAATTCTAAAAGTCCTAGAAAATAGATTTTTCCTATATTTAATTATCAAAGTTATTCAAAAAAATCCAAAAAAAAATCTAGAAAATAGTTTTTGAGGTTATAGAGCCTAAATAAAATACTGGATCCCAAAAATAATTCCGAATGGCCATATAGTAATCATAAAATTAAATAAAATATATAAATCTTTATAAAATAAATATTTAAAAATTATCTAAAATATCTAAAAATCATGATAAACTATAAAATAGCTAAATAATGTTTCAATAACCTACCTAGAGGCTATATAACCATAAGATGGTCCTAACTCACCTATGGGCTTAGGCATGACTTCCTATGATCATAAAAATGAATCATAATCTAATTAAAAAATGAAAAAATATCCCTAAATTTCTAATCAGGGTGGCAGATGCCACATACTATCCCCCTTAAAAATATTTTTGTCCTCAAAAATCAAACACACAAGTTATATAAAAATATAGTAGTATATGCAAGCAATCTTCTATGGCAATCTATGACAATTCTTAGATTAATTCATGGGAGGGTCATTATTGAAAAAGAAATCAAACTATCATGGTCATAGGAGAATACTTCGTGTCTTCGATTGCTTATTTTTTTGAAATAGGTGACAAAAAAATAATAAGAGTTCAAGGGAGATGGGATCAATTTACAAATATGGGTTTCAAGGGCAACTAAATAGTTCAAAAGGGAGTTGTCAAGATCGTTGCGGTTGAGATCCTAGAGAAATTTTTTTAACTATATCTCAATCCATGTAGAATAATCATGCGAAGAGCGAACCAAGTGCACTAGGTTGATCAGACCATCATGCACCTGTTCTGATTAGACAATACATTAGTGGACATGCCCAGATAACATATGTTTTAAACAAGCTCGATAAAAGGATGAGCTTGCAAAACTAGACTATTATAGCAGCATTAGTCAAGATAGTTATAATTATGAGTACACGAGAAGATGAAGAAGGTGTGAATAGTTCAAGTTCTTCAAATAAAATCTAAACTAATCCGGCGTTTGTGCCTATACGTTCGTCATATTGTCTTCTTGTCTAAGGCCGTAGTTAAGGTCGAAGGGAGTGTTAGGTCGTGCGACATTCTACCTAACTTATAAGAGTTAAAGTAGTAATATGATGAGACAATGGAACATGTCTTCCTAGCATGAGTCACCTTCCTAACCTTTATCAAGCACGAAAGAAGGGATAAGAATTATGACAGAAGGAATCAAGCAAGATACAAATCAAGGAAGTCAGGCAATAGTTTGAAAATGGAATCGAGAAAGAAGGTCAGGTATGTGGATGAGATCCTAGACTCTAATACTATATGTGGATGATGTAACTCTCTTAAAAGTTATTTTAAGTCCTATCTTCAATTTTATTTGCAGGCTCACAACTAGTACTACTAAGTTGAAGTACTAACCGTGAGTTCACAACCTTATGCGAAATTGGACCTGCATGGGCCAACATAAAAACTTGTTACGGCCCGCACCCACTTTTGGGATACGAGTACGTATCCAAGCCCAGCCTACGCCGCAGTATCGACGGTAGTACGCTGTCTATGATAAGCATGATCCATACAAGTACACAGTCCACATATATCGTCCACAACTAAGTTATAACAAAAGATTAAATTCTAGTCTCAATAAATAATTTAAAGAAAGATCCACTACAACTCAGCTCGTCTCGAAAACAAACCAACAAAAATAAATATAAAACAACTAGACCTGAAGTCCGTTAAGCTCACTAGCCAAGAATAACATGAAAGAACATAAGAAAGAAATATGTTACGCCGCATTAGAAGAAGCAATCGGCACATTGGTAACGTCAATGTCACCAAAATACGCACCATAAACCTCAAGGCAAACTACGTCGTCTAAAGCTGAAAACAGTTATCCAGTCAGGATTGGAGCAAGATCACCATAACACTATGCTACACAATATAATATACAAGCACGAGAATATCAATAAAGAAAAGATGAATATAATATGATACAACAGAGACCACTATATCTTGGAAATCAGTTCAAGAGTACAATTATGACTTGGAGCAATTGAAGATATAACTAAGACACAAGACAATATACGAGAACGATGAATATAAGACAAACCTCTGGGCAAAATATCAATACGAAACAAATCACGTCTGTTGTGTGTTTTAGAATACAAACGTTCTGCATGTGGACGGGTTAGAACATCCGGCAGTCGGTACGTAAGGTGCAACGACTGCTATCAACATTGACATTAGAAAAAATGGTACATTGCGTAGACCACATGCATACTAGTTGTATTCCCCCTCCCAACTCTCTCACAAATAAAAATAATCACTTTAACATTAACTTTAACTTTAAACATTGAAGATAGAATATTGAATGAAAATATTAAGTGAACATGTATGGTTATGGTAACAAGTATAACTCCCATGCACCAATGGTATAGAAGATAAGACTATCAATTTAAGAAAAAGAATAACATGCAGCATAAAATAAAGGCAACATAGGTCATAGTGATACTCGTCTTGCTTCGCTAGATGATGAAGTCACAACTCAAACGTCATAGACCGATCTATTCCGTCAAATAAATAACCACAAGCTAGATTATGAAAATCCCACTCTAAAAACCCTAGAAAGTGGCTAATGGTTTAACATAACTAATTATGTTTAATTCTGTAATAAATCTTCTAAAAACCTAATTTAATCTAATATAATTCTGGAATTAAGATTAAACGCTAATTTTTAGTCAAAGAAGATGACGGTTTCCAATACGGAACCCATGACACGCAAATCGAGGCACATCGATGACTAAGTAGTCAAACAACATGAACTCGATGATTTGAGTATGCAACCTTATAGATTTCAGCGCTACGAGTGCACTAGAATCGACCATGCCACAAAATCACGCTTTGGTCAGAAGATATCGCCGTTATGGCTAACCATGACCAAATCGATGATTTGTCGGAAAAACTGAGTTCTACTAATTACTAAAAATACTAGATGAACTAATTAATTTTTGAGAAAAATATATGTCGTAGATATCTGTGTTAGCTTTCTAAAAATTTAAACGGTTCATGATTCGGATTCCTGATTCTCCCAAAATCTCGAAAACACCGAAACGTGTCAAATTTTGGACAACTAGCACTCTACGAATTTCCTAGAAATTTAGGTTCAGAAATTATGAAAATAAATTATATATTCAGGAAATATACCTCAATACGCTTCCAACAAAAATTGGCGCGTGAAAAGCTCTTTTGGTTTGGCGACAATCACTTCGGGAAGTTGGAAGAACCCTAGATCAAACCCCACTCTCAAATTCGGCCAAGAAAATAGGGTTTTGAATATAGTAATATATATATAGGAGAGAAAGAGAGGTGGTTCATCCTGGGCGCCGACAGGTGGGCTGGGTTGGGGGCTGACTGGGTAATTATTTTCGGAAAATAGGTTTTATTTACCAGAAATAAATTTTTAATCAGTTTTTAATCAATTAACTCAAAATAAATATGTAAAAATATCAGGAAAATCTATAAAAATTTCAGAAAGTATAAAATAACATATAGAACCCTAAAAAAATTGGGGTCAATATTTGCTCATATGATAGCACAATAAATTCTAAAAGTTCTAGAAAATAGATTTTTCCTATATTTAATTATCAAAGTTATTCCAAAAAATACCAAAAAATTCAGAAAAATCTAGAAAATAGTTTTGAGGTTCTAGAGCCTAAATAAAATACTGGGTCCCAAAAATAATCTCGAATGGCCATATGGTAAATCATGAAATTAAATAAATATATAAATCTTGACAAAATAAATATTTAAAAATTATCTAAAATATTTAAAAATCATGAAAAACTATAAAATAGCTAAATAATTTTTATATAACCTACCTAGAGGCTATATAACCATAAGATGGTCCTAACTCACCTATGGGCTTAGGCATGACTTCCTATGATCATAAAAATTAATCATAATCTAATTAAAAAAATAAAAAAATATCCATAAATTTTTAATCGGGGTGGCAGATGCCACACCCTTGTTGTTTGTAAAGAAAAAGGATGGGTCAATGCGTCTGTACGTCGACTACCGTGAGCTGAACAAAATCACCATCCGAACAAGTAGCCATTATCCCGTATAGACGATTTATTCGATCAATTACAAGGTGCCTTGGTATTTTTAAAAATCGACCTCTGGTCAGGCTATCATCAACTCAAGATCAAGTCGAACGACATGCCAAAGTCAGCCTTTCGCACTCGTTACGACCAACTATGAGTTCTTGGCAATGCTATTCGGCCTGACAAATGCTCCTGTTGCCTTCATGCATCTAATAAATCGGGTGTTTTGTCCGTTCTTCGTCAAGTTTGTGGTGGTCTTCATAGACGATATTTTCGTCTACTCGAAGGATCGAGCGCAACACGCAGAACATCTGCGGACCGTACTCCAGACCCTTCGAGATAATTAGTTGTTTATGAAGAGGAGCAAATACGAATTTTGGCTGAGAAGCATATCCTTTCTTGGATCCATCATTTCATCCAAAGGTATTGTAGTCGACCCGAAGAAAGTTAAAGCCGTTGCTGATTGGAGGCGGCCTGCGTCAGCTAATGAGATTCAAAGTGTCCTTGGTTTGGCGGGATACTACAGACGCTTCATGAAAGATTTTATGAAGATTGTATCAGGAGTCGTATATGAGTGGCCGGACGACGTGAAGCTTCCTTTCAGAAGCTGAAGCAGCAGCTCATTTTGGCCCCTATACTTGTATTTTTGGATGGGGTAGAGGATTTCCAAATATTCAACGATGATTCATGCCAGGGCTTGGGATGTATACTCATACGCGAGACAAGGTGATCTCCTTCGCCTCCAAACAATTGAGCCATACGAGAAGAACTATGCTACGCACGACTTGGAGTTAGCGACAATTGTGTTCGCGTTAAAATTATGGCGTCACTATTTTTATGGCATGGCATGTACGATCTATTCCGATCACAAGATCCTCAAGTATCTCTTCACTCAGAAGGAACTAAATTTATGACAGTGGCGTCGGCTATAACAAATCAAAGACTATGACTTGACGATCGACTCTACGCTGGATAAGGAAAATATTATGGCAGACGCTCTGAGTCATAAATATCTTGCCTCATTGTGCAACAACAGACTACTACGGGACCTTGAAGAGATGGGCATCGACCTTCGAGTTTGATTCAGAGATGTACAGTTGGCGCAATTACAGTTAGAGCCGAGCTTGCGAGAAAAGATTAAGACCGCTCAGAAGGATAATCTGTCCCTGAAGAAGATGCGAGAGTTGATAACAACAGGAAAGACGATCGACTGTACGGAAGATGACATCGACGTGCTACGATTGAAAGGCCGACTATACGTTCCAGACGACTTACAACTTATAAAGGAGATATTGACGGAGGTGCATTATGTGAAATATACCTTGCATCCCGGCAGCACTAAGATGTATAAGGACCTCCGCATGACCTTCTGATGGCACGAAATAAAAAGATGTGGCACTCTTCCTATCGCAATGCATGTCCTGTCAGCAGATGAAAGCTGAGCATCAAAGACCGAGCTGGAAGATGCAGAACCTTGCCATTCTAGAATAAAAATGGGATCACATCACTATGGACTTGGTTGTTGGCCTACTGACGACGCCACAGGGGAACGATGTCATCCGGGTTATCATCAATCGATTAACCAAGCCAGTGCACTTTATTGCCATTAAAGTCATTTGGAGCATCGATCGCCTTGCTCAGATCTATCTTGATGAAATAGTTTGACTACATGGGATACCGATATCCATCGTATTAGATCGGGATGGGCGGTTCGTGTCACATTTCTGGTATAGTCTTCAGTCAACAATGGAGACCAAGTTGAAGTTTAGCTCAGCTTACTATCCTCAGACCGATGGCCAAACAGAACGGGTGAACCAGATTTTTGAAGACATGTTACGCGTCTGTACAATCGACTTGAAGTCAAGCTGGGACGTTCATCTACCATTGGTCGAATTTATATATAATAATAGCTATCAGTCCAGCATCCAAATAGCATCGTGCAAAGTCTTGTACGGCCGAAAGTACAGATCACCCATTTGCTGGGATAAAGTCGGAGAACGGTAGATTCTTGGTCCGGAGCTGGTGGAACAGACTGTGGAGAAGGTCAAGCTCATTCGGGAAAGACTGAAGATTGCACAAAGTCGACATAAGTGCTACTTTGACACCCACCGATGACCCCTTGAATTCCTGGAGGGCGATCATGTGTTTCTGAAGGTTACATCTATGCATAGAGTCATGAGATTTGGAGCTAAAGGAAAGTTGAGTCCAAGATTTGTCGGTTCTTTCAAGATATTGAAGCTAGTCGCCCTAGTAGCTTACTAGATCGTATTGCCGCAAACACTGTCGGATGTGCACAATGTCTTTCACGTCTCTCAGTTACAGAAGTACGTGCACGATTCGAGCCATATGGTAGATTTTGGTTAGTTGAATCTGTAGGCATACTTATCATATGTAGAATAGCATATGCAAATCTTGGAGCTTAAGAAAAAACTGCTTTGAAATCGTGTTATCCCACTCGTCTGTGTTCTTTGAAGAAACTATTCGGTCGAGGAATCGACATGGGAGCGTGAATCGGAGATGAAGGAGAAATTTTCTACATTGTTCTCTTAGAGGTAGGTTCTATTCTTAAGTTTCGGGACAAAACTTTTTCTTAGTTGGTTATGGTGTAGTGCCTCGTCCCTACATCATGCCACATTTATGTCCATGGTGTGCGAGAAAGGAACATTGTCGCTACCGATTCAGTCAGAACCGATAGATCGGGATCGATTAAAACGGTCAAACAAAAATGATTGAATTAAGATCCTTTTCTCGTTATGAAAATGCTTATTCAGATTCAAGTCCCATATTTAGCGGGTTGCACCTCAAGGATAGACTCTGCGGCTGAGTTGGAAGAGACCTCTCGTTGCTCTGCTTTTCATGTCGCACTTGCTTCTTTGGCTTTGGTTTTCTAAATACATTTTTGTGAATATTTTCGATAGTTTTTATGGCTTGCATTTTTGAACTCGTATTTACATATCGAACTCCTTGAATATTACAGTATTCTAATCAGTTGCTTGTACGATTTCAGGTATTCGCGTAGGCGACGACTAGCGCGACCAACAAGTCTCTTGCCTCGAACAATAATCAAGATGAGTGGCTGACCCTTCTCTTCTCGACCCCTTTTTTAATTCAATCGATAACATTATTGCGAATGAAATGATAGATAGGCACGGATACATCTACTTATCTTATAAAACTGCGTTGAACAAAGGATTGACTCATTGAACAAATTGATGCCACGACAAGGAGGGACACGATAAAATGATTAAGTTCTAAAAAATGTAGACCTTGCTTTAGTAACTAAATTCTTCTAATATGGTTATGGACAGCTTATCACATGGTAAAAGTTTCCTCGAGCCGTATCCCGGGGCCACGGGACTGTTTTGGCCTAGTGTAGTGCCCCGCTTCCCATAGACGACGGACACCGTAATATGCTTGCGTCGAGTCAGATCGGTCGGGAACTTAGATGGCCATCTGACTCGATCGCTGAGCTTGGTAAACGATAACATCTTGCAGCATGATCAAATCGATTTGGAAGAATGTTATGAGAATCGATCCAATTAATGGAATGGCTTATGTTGGAATAAGTCCTAGATGCAGCAGGCTGCGTCTCGACGAGGTTGCTCTATATAAGAGTCCCTTCGACGGGACCAGACTACTGTATGGTTATCTTGGAGTTTTTGCCACTTGCTTTTGGTGAATGTGTTTTCGCGTTGTTTTCTGAATGCATTCTACGAATTTCGAAACGAAAGATTAAAGAAGAAATTCTGACTAAGTGTTGATTCCATTTCAGGAGCTCGCGTAATTGAAGCTTGAACATTGCGAAGCGCTTCGACCCTCGCCATGATCAAATACTTGGTGGATGGTTCGGCCTCTTCTTTTCTACTCTGTCCTGCAACGAAATTTTTTTGCCTCGAACTTATTCAAATCGACGATGCCAAGTTAAATGCATGCCAATACACCAAGATCAAGAACTCATAATTTTTTTTATCGATTTAGAGTAAATTACTCTGAAAATATAACTTTCACATCAAAACTTATTTGGCGTTGTCCACCATATTTATTTCTGAAAATATAACTTTTTTATCCATGCAGAAATAATTCTCCAAATCAGAATAGAGCGCCTACACTACAAGGCACAAATGCGGTACCTGTGAACCCACAGAATCAACGCCATGGAGCGCAAGGCCCAGTCTATGCATTGACTCGAGACATAGCGTTCGAATCTGATACTATTTTAACAGGTATATTACTCTAGAAAAATATACATGCTCGAGTACTATTCGATTCGGGTGCCACACATATCTTTATATATGCTGATTATGTGAAAGAAAATAAAATTATAATACAATTACTAGATATGAACATTAGCATTAGCACTCCATCGGGAGTCGATATACATGCGAACTTTATTTGTAGGAATGGCCACATTTGTATCGAAAGAAGAAATATATCCTTAGAAGCCGTCATACTAGACATCAAAGAGTACGACATAATCCTGAGCATGGATTGGTTGGGAGCTTGTCATGCAACAATCAAGTGCACGAAGAAAAGATTTATGTTTTGTCTTCCTGGTGAGACAGAGTTCTCAGATTCATATGGTACATACAGTCTCGAAGATGGCCATGGTGGTATCGACAATTTTGACGAGACGTATGCTGCATTCCGGCTGTACGGGATACTTGTCATCAATTCGAGATATGCAAAAGGATAATACAAACACAGTGCAGACTGATATTGTGGTAGATTTTTTTGACGTTTTTTCTGATGAGATGCCCGGGATGCCGTCGGATCTAGAAATAGAATTCAGCATCGACACCTTTTCGAATACACGGTCGATATCAAAAGCGCCTTACCGAATGGCTCCAGCATAACTGAAGGTGCAATTACAAGAGTTTCTAGACCACGGATTTATTCGCCCTAGCGTCTCTCCGTGGAGATCTCCCGTGCTATTTGTGAAAAAGAAGGATGGATCGATGCGGCTATGCATCGATTATCATGAACTCAATAAGACGACCATGCGGAACAAGTATCCATTGTCATGAATTGATGACTTGTTTGAGCAACTGTAAGGCGCGTCAATATTTTCTAAAATTGACCTTCGTTCAGGCTACCATCAATTGAAGATCAAGTCCGATGACGTATCGAAGTCCGTCTTCCGTACTAGATATGGTCATTATGTATGCCTAGTTATGCCGTTCGATTTGACGAATACCCCAGTTGCTTTTATGGAACTGATAAACCAAGTCTTCTGACCCTAAATCGATCAATTTTTAGTCATATTCATCGACGATATCCTTATCTACTCTAAGAATTGAGGAAAGCACACAGAGCACTTAAAGATGGTAATGCAAACTCTGTATAAAAATAAATTATACACCAAACGGAGTAAATACGAATTCTAGATGAGTAGCATGAGGTTCCTCAGACATGTAATCTCTGTTGAAGGCATCACGCTGGACCCAAAGAAGATTGAAGCGGTGGTGGATTGGAAACGACCTACCTCGGCTAGCGACATTCAGAGTTCCCTAGGCTTAGCAGGCTACTACCGAAGATTCGTACGAAGATTCCCCCCTCTTTCCGAGCTCCACACCTGGCCGATTCTGCAACCCCGGCCGCCGCTCCCCGTGCCCCCTCTTCCCGAGCTCCGCGTCCGGCGATTCCGCGGCTGTCCGCGCCCGGTTCAGCCCGCGTGCGCCCCACTGTTCCAACAGCGTTGTCCAGCGCTGTTCCGATGATTTTTACCGCGGTCCGCGAGTTGGGATTTTTCCTGAGTTTGCAGGAACGTGGTTTTCTCTTCCCTATTATCATCTGAGAGCTCTAGCCGAGCAACCCAAGGTATATCTCGTGTCCCCGTGTTCCTATTTTAGTGTCGATGATGATACGGTCCCCGATCCCATTACGAGATTCAGTTTAGGCGATTGTAGCTTCGGATTTCTGAATCCTATTTCAGAAAGATTCGTTCATTTTGTTTTGGTTCTGTGGCTTCTGGTTTCCCGAACTTTATTTCGATATTTCCGAATTTATTTCGGGATTATTCTGTAGTTTTTTGGCTATATATAATTGTGTTGTGTTCATTTTTGGGTTGGATATTTATTTTGGGTTGGTGATCCCTGGTTTGGGATATTAAATTGTGTTATGGTTCGCATCCTCCCAGGATTGGGTTGTCCCGATTATAGAGGAAATGCTACCCAAATTTTCAGAAAATATTTTTAAAAGTATTTTTCTATTAAAAACTAGCAATTTGAATAAAACCTATTTTTCAAAGAAAACCGGGCTTTGCAAAATGATTTATAGATTGGATTTGCTGGTTTTCGGATTCCATGGATTTTGTATCAACATAGGCGACGACCATATCGGTCGAATGAGCCTCGGCGAAGCGCAAACGCTACAGGGTTCCTGTACGTTGAGGCGCTAGCCAGCAATATGACATTGGGACCAAGTCTGAGACGCATTTTTACAACTATATTTATTTTATAATTATTTTTAGAACTGGTACTGCTGTTAGATTTTTGGTGCAGGACTTCGACCTACTGTTTGGACCGTTCGCGGCACTCAGAGCTCGCCTAGATGATTAATTAATTTATGTAAAAATTTATAAAGGGCATAAGTCCAGTTTTCTATTTTATTTTGCTGTGGTCGTGTATTATGTAGTTTAGGTTTTTTTACTTTCTTTTCTGAGTTGGTTTCATTATGGTTCTAAGCCAAGGTTCTCAACTATAGGATCTCGGAGACAAACCTGACATCCTCCTCGGTACCGACTTTTCCGATCCAGTCAATTAACAGAGGAAAGTTACGGTTATGTTTTCTTGTATTTTATTTAGTAATTGTCTAGCTGCATGTTTAAACCACATTGCTACACGGAACCCTCTCCTAGGGTTCAAATATTGATTGTGGGGATTGGGGGAATAGTGTAACGTTTATGGCCAATACCCCTCATATTGCATATTGTGCGAGCTTACCCCTCTTACACACGGGGATAAGCCGTATCGCGTCGCTAGGACGCTATTGTATAACCCAAGCCGGTCATAGACGATTACACATTCAAATCACATTGTTTTCAATTATTAAAATGCTGGAAAATATTGTTTCAACTGTTTAGCCTGCACTTTTCCATTATTACTTGAAATATGAGATACATATTCGTACTTGCTCCCTCCTGACTGGAAACAACATTTTTAGGTGATATTGAGGATGCTGAGCTATTGTACAATAGCTACTATGACCCGGTTTTGTACCCTGTGGTGTTGCCAGAGTCCCCCTTGGAGGATGTAGGACCTGAGGCCGACGAGCCGACCACATAGCTAGTCGTTCCCAGTTTCTAGTTTTATTGTTTTGGAATTTTGTTAATTTGAATTCAGCACTTTATTTCAGTTCTTTCATTTCTAGTTGTACTTTTCAATTGTTGAATAAAAGTTTTAAAAATTTTCGTATATTCGAGTTGTGACAAATGTATAGATGTGTTGTGAATACCTGCATATAGAACATCTTACTGCTGCCGTCTCACAACGGTGCAGGCTGGGCATGATCCGGTTCCACCCAATAATTTGGGATCGGGTCGTGATAAATTACATCGCACAAAAATACGTGCCATAAATGAGTCTTCAATTACAACGTGCAAAAATACATGTCGTAAATGAGTCTTCAATTACAACAAGCAAAAAATACATGCCGTAAATAAGTCTTCAACTACAACGCGTAAAAATACATGCCGTAAATGAGTCTTCTATTACGGCGTGCATGTCAAACACGCCGTAAAAAAGACAAAAAATAACTCTTTTACAGTGCACATATTTGCACGCTGTAAAAAAATATCATTTACAACGCGCAGCAACTGTGTACCGTAAATTGTGCGCCGTAAATGCTACATTTTCTTGTAGTGTGAGGGAAAATATTTGGACATGCTAATAGGCATAATGTATTGCAGGACCTTTATTGCGGCTTGCAACTTGCTATGAATGGGTACATCGTAATACAATGTAAAAGCCCTTCTTGGTGCAGTAATTACCAATGACCAATATAGACATGTTGCATGCTAATGAATGTCTTGTGTAGGGTGGTAAGTATTATCCTATATACTTATGCGTGAGATATGAATCGTCGGTGGATAATACTTTACGTTTAAAGTGATATTAAATGTTTTACTGATTTTAATTTATCGCGTGAATATAAATTGTTAATTGACCATAGTCAATATTAGAAAGGTCATTTCAATAAATATTTGCCCACATGACTAACAGTGTTGGTTTAGGTGAGTGGGTCAGTTTTGCTTACCAGTATTGTCCCAAGTCTGTTGAACCCTCTGTAGTGCCCCGTCCCGCAAAGTCAATCGGAGGAATCGAAGTGCCGACGGCGTTCGGACTTAGCTTTGCAATGGCTGCTCGAAGGCTCGCTCGGTTGAGGCAACTCCTCGCTCAGGTGGGGTAGTTTTGGTGAACTTGCCTCATCTTAGCCTTCACTTAATAACTCGCATGTTTTTAACTTGCACAAGTTAGGCTTGTTAATAAAAAAGACGCATCCACATAGCTAAGGGAATAATCCCGACCCGTCGGAATGTCTTAGAACATGAAAAATGGTCCCACGGCCTGCTTAGAAGTCAGCTCAGTGTGCTTTCAAATGACACTTGATCCTTCGTTTCTGTGGTTTGGGAGAAGGAAGTTGGCTTAAGTTGCCAAGTTTCTACGACACTCGAATTAGCCTAAGTCATAGGCGTCGCCCGCATGAATGCTTAATAAAGCATGCACGGTCCCGTCGTTTTGCCCCAACGCTTGTATTGGCCTAAGTCATAGGTGTCGCCTGCATGAATGCTTGATAAAGCATACACGATCCCGTCGTCCAAGGCTTGGCATAGCCTTCGTACGTCCCGTGTGTTTAAGTCGTCTTGCACGGCTTGTTGGCTTAAGTCTAGGCACCCAAGAGTTGGTTGTTCAAGTCGACCCCGTGGATAGCACGTTCCCTCGATGCGGAACTCGGCGTACCCTTTGCTCATCGAGTCGCTGCCCGAATAAGTTAGACAAGAGTTATGTTAGGCTATCGAAGCCACTTCTAGCACTGTCCCGCTCTATCTGCGGTTGTCAAGTCACGTAATCCCTTGAGAACAAGGCTCGTCGTATAAAGTATATAACTTGAGCGATAGCGTTGCCTATAGAACCAGGTCTGTCTAAGGCACGAGCTATGGTCGACTTAGTAAAGAGTATGCCACGATCAAAGGAAGTCCACGCGACTGGTTGTCGCCGAGATCGGTCCCGCTACTTGGGAGTCTCGCTATGTCTCGAAAGAAAACACACGAGATCGGTCCCGCTACTTGGGAGTCTCGCTAAGTCTTGATAAGTCTCGTAAAGGAGATCGGTCCTGCTACTTGGGAGTCTCGTTAAGTCTCGATAAGTCTTGGCAAGGAATCACACGAGATTGGTCCCGCTACTTGGAAGTCTTGATAGAAAGAAGGAAAGAATGGTCATGATAAGGAAGGACTGGGTAGATCGATTTTGTGTCTTGTATAGTCATTGGACAACTTGTCGATAAGGTGTAGTCTTCTCGAATGATTGTCGGGGCAACGGTATCCTGTCGGCCCGGAAGAAGCGAGGCGGCTCAAGGTAGGATGCTGGATAACCGCATAGGAGATACTTGGCACTTCCAGGACTAGCTACCCACGGAGGGACGAGCCGATATTTCAAGCCGAGTCCAAGATAGCTTGACATTGATAGTGACCACTTATATAGATGGGTCGACAGAATCGCGGCAAAACTGCGTGTATGCCTTTGGATTGGGTCTAGGACTTAAATTATGTCTAGTCGATAACACAAGGTCTGGGCCTAAGATTGGGCTGCAGCATAGGCACCGTACTAGGCACGATACGTGGCTTCGGGATGTTCATAGAATCGACACTAGGTTTGACAAGACTTGTCTAAGTTGGTTATGAGTCGAGCAGGAAGGCCGCAAGGCGGTAGCATGGATAAGTCTTGATAGCGAGGCACGGCCTCAATCTTGAAGCACGAACAAGTCTAAGCAAGGTCCTAAGGCACAATCAAGTCTAGTGACACGACCAGAACGAGCCGTCCCCTTGACGTCGTTGGCACGAGAATCGGTTTAGAGGCCCTTGAGTTTAAGTCGAAAGTCTTGGCACGGCGGAGTTTGCATAAGTTGCTTCTCGGCAAAGTACCGTCTCGAATATGGTTAAGTTACGAATAGAGTATGGCACGACCCTGCCGTCCCGAGTTGAAGTTCCGTCAAGTATATAAGCGATGAGGCACTGCCTCGATCGAAATACTCGTTGGCATTGTAGCACGACCATGTCGTTGCACATCGGTTTGGTCAGGCATTGTTGTCCTAAAACTGATCCTAAGGCAAGACTAGAAAGACAATCGTAAAGGGACTTGTAATACATAAAGTAAATGAACGTGTCGATTTTGTATGGGTGGGCGAGAAGCACACTCCACCAGTACAGTTGAGTACAGACACCCACACAGTCTTCATGTGCAGGCACAGGTAGAAGCTTGTGGCACGGAGCTCGCTTGGATGCGTCGAGGTATAGAGTTCCTTGGCGACTCGAAGCGTGTGGCCGCATGGACTCAAGACTTATACAGGACATAATGTATGGACATTGCCTTCCGAAGCTTCCGCCGGCTCAAGCATTGTATCGAGAGGTGAGAGAGAGCAGAGTAACTTGTAAAATAAGAAAAAAGTGAGCATGAGAGACTTGTAATCATGGCCTTGTGCCTATTGTAATCTGATTGTTCAATATCAATAAAGAGTTCTTTTGATTAACTTATGTTTTGCCTTTAAATTTCTACTGCATGTTCAATGTTTCTGCTTGGGACTTCTGTGCGACGACCCCGTCGCCGCCGCTAAAATCGACCGTTATGAAAATGCCTTGCACGAGCGCAATCTAGGCTCGTGCGGCATCACGCCTTAGCGAGGACGGTCGCTCCTACGGAAGCGGGGAGTGACATAATGGTATCAGAGCACGACTTTACGTCCTTGGACTTCACGTCGAATTTCTCATTTTTGAAAGCTCGTTCATGGAAAAAGAAGTGTGCGCTCTCTCTCAAATGTCCTTCGGCATGTCCATAAAATAAGTCTAAATTTTTTCAAAAGCTTGTACAAGTATTCAATCTAACGCATCAGTAGGCCATCGCCGGACGCATCAGTAGGCGTTTGTGCCGAACGGTGTCAATTTGACTCGATAGAAGACACATGCTAAAGTTAGCAAGCCGCGTGCATGCCCAACTAGTCCTACGTTGACCCTAGCAATTGAGCGTGCAAACTCAAATATAGTCCGTACGGGATAGCTATACACACGGCCTTTTGGATAAGTTGTGCCGCGCGTCGCGCACCTCGACTTTATGGTACAAACGAGTCACGAGCAATATTAAGTATCGCTCGGTCGGGAACGAAACTACACTTGGAGTGTCTATCGATAGAAAATGCTATTGGACTAACGCTTAGGCGTGCACGGAAGATTGATTTGGATTTTAAAGAATAGTACAAATGACTTAGTACGTCGACAGGACGTGAGCGATTACGCTAAGGATCCGTCGAACGAATCTGAAGGATGTGATATCGAGTGAATGCAAAACGTGATTGTAGGCTAGATCGGATGTGGTGTATGGATTTTCTTGGAAATCATTCAAGCAAAGATTGAGGATTAGAAATAATTACGAGTACGTCAGCGAGGCGATGCGATCGCGCATAGCCTTAGAACGCGTCACGCTTAGTTGGTCGTGACTTCGAATGTCCCGAACAAGATGTCGTTCGGACAACTTGTCAATGGGCAATGCGCGTTAGAAAATGATTCAGAATGATAAATAAAAATGTATGTCTTGATCGAGAAAGCTAGAGGATCACACTTGTGATTTCAGATTGAGTTAAATGAAATGTGACTTGAGTTTTGGACAACGATATTGAAACTAGCTTGAGGAATAACGATCGAACTTGATCTTGAATATCGAGGAATTATGGTATATCCAGTTCGGACAACAGCATCAGTCCCACGACTCAAAATTGGTTGCAAGGGAAGATCGTCAGGTTACGCATATCGTCGATGGTATTGAGGCGTATCAAAGATCGATATGCGATAACTCGGGGGTACTCTGACTCGGAGAATGATGATCGTGCAAATATTATTATTCCGATGGATGCTATACTCGGGATGTTGAAATATGTCGAAGAAAAGATAAACTTGGCTCGAGGATTTTCTAGTTGAACGAATGACAAACGGACTATCGAACTGAGATCTTGGCTTGGATGAAAATGAAATGTTTGGATTTGCTTCGTCGCTAACCACAACTTCGATATTCTTGTTTTATGCGAGCGCAACTCCAGCCTCGCACATGCGTCACGTCGATTAGGGCGATCATCTGCGTGAGCGCTGGTATGGTGATTCATACAGCAAGGGTGATTGAACTAGCATGGCGTGGCAATTTGTGCGCTTTGACTTGTGGTTTGATACGAAGGTGGACTCGAGAATGACTTAGCGTGCGTGACGGTCAAATTTAAGAATTGCGTAGGTCCATTCCGTGTATCAAAAATGAATTAGTCTAGACACAAGCAAGAGTTACGCCCCGATGAGAATGATTATTTCGCGGGAGCGTTGCATGGTGATTCATGAACCACCGTGGATAATCAGACTCACGTGAGATTGGGGCGCAACATATTGTCAAAACTAGACGACCTCATGATCGAATACATGAATTTGTTAGAATTTGTGATTTGAATGGATTCGAATACATGCAACGAATGCATTGATGCGAATAGGTGATCGTGCTCGATGTTTAGAAATTCGAGTGATGCGAGCATGGGTAGAAAATCTTGTACTATCGACTTTGGTATGACCCTAGGATTGGGGTCAGTGTTGGCATTATTATTGGGGAACTATGATTCCAATCCTGACATTGACTTAGCCTTGAGAAGTGGCCTAGCAGTTAGGCGAGACGCCATATTTTAAGAAGTTAGTAATCGAAAGATTGATCTTGGGGATTGACATGGATGGATAGTGTGAATCACGGATATAGGAATACCCCTCATGAGATTCGGCTGACATGTATATATTTTAGGGACGCCTGAGTATGTGCACGATGCGACTCGAGTGAGAATGATGAATTCTTTATCATACGGCTTGGTTGAATGCGTGTATTTTGGGGACGCCTGGAATACGTGCACGATCCAACCAAGTGATACGTTGAATTGAAATAAGACTTGGGGAATAGAAGAGTATCGAGGAATTGAGATCGTGTTAAAAGAAAAGAATGATAGTAGTACGAGCGTGACTCGGAACCAAAGAAATACGTAGGCGGAGTGTATACGATAAATTATGGCGTACCCCGCTCGACTGTTATAGTCCCGTGTCTAGGCACGAATAAGTCTTAGCCATAGAAATAGGATGGCTTGCCTTTAGGAAAGTCTCAAGGACGAGACTTGTTCTGAGTGGTGTATGTTGTAGTGCCTCGTCCCATAAAGTCAATCAGAGGAATCAAAGCGCCGACGGCGTTCGGACTTAGCTTTAAAACGGCTGCCCGAAGGCTCGCTCGGTTGAGGCGACTCATCGCTCAGGTGGGGTAGTTTCGGTGAACTTGCCTCATATTAGCCTTCACTTAATAACTCGTATGTTTTCAACTTACACAAGTTAGGCTTGTTAATAAAAGAGATGCATCCACATAGCTAAGGGAATAATCCTGACCCGTCGGAATGTCTTAGAACATAGAAAATGGTCCCACGGTCTGCTTAGAAGTCGGCTCAGCATTATTTCAAATGACACTTAATCCTTCATTCCCGTGGCTTGGGAGAAGGAAGTTGGCTTAAGTTACCACGACACTCGAATTAGCCTAAGTCATAGGTGTCGCCCGCGTGAATGCTTAATAAAGCATGCATGGTCCCATCATTTTGCCCCAATGCTTGTATTGGCCTAAGTCATAGGCGTCACCCGCATGAATTCTTGATAAAGAATGCACGGTCCCATCGTCCAAGGCTTGGCATAGCTTTCATACTTTCCATGGATTTAATTCGTCTTGCACGGCTTGTTGGCTTAAGTCTAGGCACCCAAAAGTTGGTTGTTCAAGTCGACCCCGTGCATAGCATGTTCCCTCGATACGGAGCTCGGTGTAGCCTTTGCTCGTCGAGTCGCTGCCCGAACAAGTTAGACAAGAGTTATATTGGACTATCGAAGCCATTTCTAGCACTGTCCCGCTCTATCTGCGGTTGTCAAGTCACATAGTCCCTTGAGAACGAGGCTCGTCGTATAAAGTATATGACTTGAGCGATAGCGTCGCCTATAGAACCAGGTCTGTCTAAGGCACGAGCTATGGTGGATTTAGTAAAGAGTATGCTACGATCAAAGGAAGTCCACGCGACAGGTTGTCGCCGAGATCGGTCCCGCTACTTGGGAGTCTCGCTAGGTCACGAAAGGAAACACACGAGATCGGTCCCGCTACTTGGAAATCTTGCTAAGTCTTGATAAGTCTCGTACACGAGATCGGTCCCGCTACTTGGGAGTCTCGTTAAGTTTTGATAAGTCTTGGCAAGGAATCACACGAGATCGGTCCCGCTACTTGGGAGTCTCGATAGAAAGAAGGAAAGAATGGTCATGATAAGGAAGGACTGGATAGATCGAATTTGAGTCTTGTATGGTCATTGGACAACTTGTCGACAAGGTGTAGTCTTCTTGAATGATCGACGGGGCACCGGGATCATGTCGGTCCAGAAGAAGTGAGGCGGCTCTCGGTAGGATGCTTGATAACCGCATGAAAGATACTTGGCGCTTCCGGGGCTAGCTACCCACGAAGGGACGAGCCGAATCCAAGATAGCTTGACATTGCTAGTGACCACTCATATAGATGGGTCGGCAAAATAGCGGCAAATCGCGTGTATGCCTTTGGATTGGGTCTAGGACTTGAATCATGTCTAGTCGGTAACACAAGGTCTGGGCCTAAGATTGGGCTGCAGCATAGGCACCATGCTAGGCACGATACTTGGCGTCTAGATGTTCAGGGAATTGACACTAGGTTTGACAAGTCTTGTCTAAGTTGGTTATGAGTCGAGCAGGAAGGCCGCAAGGCGGTAGCATGGATAAGTCTTGATAGCGAGGCACAACCTCAATCTTGAAGCACAAAAAAGTCTAAGCAAGGTCCTAAGGCACAATCAAGTCTAGCGGCATGACAAGCACGAGTCATCCCCTTAACGTCGTTGGCAGGAGAATCGGTCTAGAGGCACTTGAGTTTAAGTCGAAAGTCTTGGCAGGGCCAAGTTTTCATAAGTTGCTTCTCGGCAAAGTACCGTCTCGAATATGGTTAAGTTACGAATAGAGTATGGCACGACCCTGCCGTCCCGAGTTGAAGTTCGGTCAAGTACATAAGCGATGAGGCACTGCCTCGATCGAAATATACGTTGCCATTGTAGCACGACCATGTCGTTGCACATCGGTTTAGTCAGGCGTTGTTGTCCTAAAACTGATCCTAAGGCAAGGCTAGAAAGACAATCGTAAATGGACTTGTAATGCACAAAGTAAATTAACGTGTCGGTTTTATATGGGTGGGCGAGAAGCTCACTCCACCAGTACAGTTGAGTACTGACACCTACACAGTCTTCATGTGCAGGCACATGTAGAAACTCGTGGCACGGAGCTCGCTTGGATGCGTCGAGGCACGGAGTTCCTTGGCGACTCGAATCGTACGGCCACATGGACTCAAGACTTATACAGGACATAATGTATGGACATTGCCTTCCGAAGCTTCCGCCGGCTCAAGCATTGTATCGAGAGATGAGAGAGAGCAGAGTGACTTATAAAATGAGATAAAAGTGAGCACAAGAGACTTGTAATCATGGCCTTGATCCTATTGTAATCTGATTGTTCAATATCAATAAAGAGTTCTTTTGATTAACTTATATTTTGCCTTTAAATTTCTGATGCATGTTCAATATTTCTGCTTGGGACTTCTGTGCGACGACCCCGTCGCCGCCGCTGAAATCGGCCGTTATGAAAATGCCATGCACGAGCGCAATCTAGGCTCGTGCGACATCACCCCTTAGCGAGGACGGTCGCTCCTACGGGAGCGGGGCGTGACACCCTCCTCCACAAGTGTTGGAGAAAATACGGACATAAGAGGGAGATAAAGGCTTCGTTGCAGTTTTTAAACTTTTTCCTATTTTCAAGTAATCAAAGTTTTGTTTGAAGAAGCATTTTGATTTCTGTTGTAATAAAAGGGCATAATGTATGGAATAAATATTATTTCATGACAGTTTATCAGTAATTTTTATTTTTGTAAGCTATGTAAGTCGAAAAGATAATGCAAGTTATACTGAGAAAGGTTTTATTTTTGCATTTTGATTTTTGTTGTAATAAAATGGCATAATGTATGGAATAAATATTATTTCATGACAGTCTATCAGTCATCTTCTTATATTGTGCATTCAATATTTCTATTGTTGTGTTGCTAAGTTGCCAAGCTTTATTTTCAAAAGGAATATTATTTTTGCACGTCCTTGTCTTCTACAAATGCAATTTAAAATTTTACGACATCACGCTCGGTGGCTACTTATCAATTTTATGGAATCAGGACGTGACAGTGATCCTCTAATTTTCAACGAGGCTTGTAGGGAGGAAACACTAGATAAAGACCATGGATGAAGAAATCCAAGCAATTGAAAAAAAAGACACTTGGGAACTTGCTTCTCTTCATGTATTGAGAAGCTATTGGAGTAAAGTGGGTGTACAAGACAAAGTACAAGCCTAACAGAGAAGTGCATGGATCGCTTCAAAGCGAGGTTAGTAGCAAAAGCTAGATATGGATTATCTTAAAGTATTTACTGCTATTGCTAGACTGGATACTATTAGAATGGTTCATTTCTCTTGATGTTCATATTGCTTGGAAAATGTTTCAAATGGATGTAAAATTGGTAGTTCTAAATGGAACATCGGAGGAAGAAGTATATCTTGACCACCCTACACATTATGTGAAGGGAGGGCGAATGACAAATTTTATAAGATAAAAATGCTTTATATGGCATTAAACAGGCACCGAGAGAGTTGTACACTAGAATTGATTCATATTTGGTGGAGAATGGGTTTCAAAGATGTTCATATGTACACACTTTTTGTAAGTCAAATCGTAGGGAGATATAGTCATTGTGTGTTTGCACGTGGATGATCTTATAATCACAAGAAACAACCCAAAGGCGATTAAAAAATTCAGGAAGGCACCGGCTACTCAATTTGAAATGACTGTTATGGGGTTTATTTCGTATTTCTTTAGCCTTGAGGTGATTCAAATAGAGTAAAGAACTTTCATTTCATATAGGAAGCATGTTGGAGATATTCTTAAACACTTTAACATGGAGTCCTGTAAGCCTATTTTGACTCTGATTGAAGTAAAAGTGAAGGTACAAATGAAGGCAATAGAGAGCTTATTGATCCTACTCTATACAAGAGTTGTTGTAAGTTTACGCTACTAGACTTCAACTCGACCATATATCACATTTGGTGTCGGTCTTATTAGACAATTTATGAAAGCTACTCAACAATCTTATTCGCAAGCAGCAAAGCATATTTTGAGGTATATCTGTCATGCCCCGATCCCGTGTTTGTCTTCGCTTTGATCCATAAAGGATCGTTCGTCCTCCCTAAGGCGTGATGCTGTGCAAGCCTAAGTTGTACTTGCACAAGGCCAGTACCTGCACAATACAACCAGACAAAGCAAAACACACGCACGCAACACATTTTATTGTAGAAAACCAAATACTGGACACAGAGATTTGAAAAGGAAACACTTCTTTTATTCATAACTTGATAGGATTACAAAGTACAAATCTTGTGACTGAATGCCATAATTTGATAACATATCTCTCTTTGAAACTCTTTTTCAAAATAACCACAATGTCCATACATCATATTCTTTTATTACATAGTCGAAAATGAAAAGACACCTTCAAAGGAAACTTACAAACTTGACTGAAAATAAAAAGTAGCTTCGAGACAATCCACAAGCTCTACTGGGCTGGACGAGCTTTAGTGCCTCTCCTGAAATCTCCTTGTCTCCTGGCTAGCTGAAAAAGATACCCACAACGTGTAATGCCCCACTCTGCACGGTGCATTATGATGAGTCGTTGACTCGAAGAGTTGCATTGACCCGATGAAGTATCGATATGAATCGATGCAAAGCCTAAGTTCGATTGGAGCAAAGTATTGACTTCGGTTTATCTGTGTCACTGCCGCTTTTCTAGCTTGAGGGTATTTTGGTCATTTTCAAAATTTTGGAATTATTTTGGGATTATTATTATTAATTATAATTAATGTGATTTTTAGATGATTTTTAGTGTAATTGATTTGTGCTAGTTTTAGATTTTGACTCATATTGACTAGGAGACTGTCCTATTGGCTAACCTAGGTCAAGACATCTTGGTTAGGTTAAGAAACTCTAGTGTGACCTAAGTTAGTCATTTCAAGTTCATTAGAATTGGTTTGGGGCTAATCGGATTTAGTTTGGTCTAAGAATGGCTTGTGAAGTCACAAGTCATAATCATGACTTAAACCAATTAGGACTCAACCAACTAGCCAAAACCCTAGCCCTAGGGTCCTATGGCCGGCCACATGACAGCCCCCCCTCTATAAATACTCTCCTAGGAATTAGGGCTA
This sequence comes from Iris pallida, assembly GCA_029216955.1. NCBI lineage: Eukaryota > Viridiplantae > Streptophyta > Magnoliopsida > Asparagales > Iridaceae > Iris > Iris pallida. Next base: position 2,885,018 of record JANAVB010017598.1, on the reverse strand, counting down.
GCCTCTCTCTTAGGGTTTATCAAGTTTTTAGAAAGGGGTAAGTTCCATCTTCATAAATTCATAATAAATTCATTTCAAGTCCTTTTTCCTTCAAACAAATTCCAATAGGCTCTAAATCTTGTGTTCTTGCTGTTGGAAATAAGTTTTGACAGGGAGCAAACAAGTTGGAGAGCTTTTGGTGGTTTGAGAGATCCTTCTCTTTGGAGCTTTTTGGGGGTTTGAACACCTATAGGTATAATCCTATTTAATGCCTTTAAATTCTGTCAAAAATCATTTTAGGGATCCTCTAGCCCTCACCCAACTGTAGGGTAGGCTAACCCTAGGTTTTTGGCTCGTTTCGTGTCCATATCGGACACGTATCAGAGCAATGGTGTAGGTGTTCGACGAAATGTCCCAAAGGACTTTTCAGTCGAGTTTTTGAAATCTTTTTGAACAGGAAGCTAGTCCTAGGTGTCGTCTAGGGTTTTCATGTGTCATGTGCTGTTATTCGTGTCGTGTCGAGTCATGGGGAACACGGGACACGCGTGTGCGGGTGTGCACGCGCGGTACTGTAGCTCCACTGCTACTCGGAAGCTACTGCGCGCTGGACACGCGACGCCTGTTTGCCATTGATTGTAAAAGTACAGAACAATTATCGGAGGACTGAACTTAGACTCACAATACAAACTCGCTCGTACAAAGAAAGCCTAGGGACGAAAACCTAGGTACAGCAGTCTAAGTACGATTATTTATTTTAGATTCTGGGGGGTGACGATAGAGGCTCGGGAAAGCGACGGCCGCTCTGCCTTACTCCTTGGACGATTGGTACGCAGCCTTGACTCGGGGAAGATCTGCTTGGTCGTTGACGAAGAAATGCCTTCTTGCTCTCTCTCTGATTGCTCTCCTGGATTCTCTCTCTGTGTATATTCTCTCTCTGACTATGGGAGAAGTCTCTCTGTGTATACGTATTCTTCTCTGATTCTTTTTTTTTGTATATCTCTCTATATCTCACAAGGGAATGGCACCTTGCTATTTATAATAGTGGGATGTGATCACTAGGGTTGCCAATGATTAGCTCTTGGAGATGGCGGCGGCCTGGGGATTGATCAATCCAGGCCGTTCATTTCTGATTGTGACGAATCAGAACCATTAAGGGTAGATTACACCAAATCCCCATTAGTAATTAATGTTGATTGGCATAAATCTTCCTTATAATGATTCTCTAATATCTGCGAATAAATCAAATTTATTCTCCTGCTACGTACCCCAGATCATTTGGATTCGACCCGATCTTGGATTGCTATAAATCTGGGAGATTGATCGGCTGAGGACACGTGTCCTGAGAGCCAATGGTGAGACTGGAACCGCATACAGATTGGGCCGCATGAGATTTGGGCCGCATGAATTTTGGACCGCATAAGACTTGGGACACGTGTCAGGGCTGTCTGGGCAGTGGCCCCCTCCTTCAGACTTCTGAACCATATGATGAGCCGCATGAACCGCATAATGGTGTGTCTGCTTGAGCCGCATGGGCATGATCTTCTTGAGCCGCATAGGGATGATTCCACTCGAGCCGCATGGGACAGCTTCACTCTGAACCGCATGGGAAGTCGTCACTTCGAGCCGCATAAGCACACCCACGTGGCAGGGCCACGTGGCATTTTGTTGCTCTCGGGGGATCGTGTCAGAGATTTCTTTCTCTTCCCTAGAGATTCATCATCATGACAGAGTCATAATTACCTGCTTTGGTGTCAGGTCTGTCAACTTTTCAGAGGGATCAGCCGTCAAAGTAATTAATGCAGCATGGATCGGAGGGGAGCACTGTCACGCCACATGTCTTCTGAACCGCATGGAATGCCTCCGGCCGTATAGCTCCTTATGCCGCATAACTCCCTGAGCCGTATGCATTTTCTGAGCCGCATGGGTCTTTCTTGGCCGCATGAGTTAATTTCTTTAGTATTTTCCATGCTTCTACAGGACCCCCTTCAAAGTTTTCAATTTGTAAAATTAAAATACTTTGAATAAGAAGCATGGCCGTGCTCTTCTAACCGCATATGAAACCCTGACCGCATAGAGATCTTGGCCGCATAGATTGTTCAGCCGCATAGCTTCTCGCCACGCCATTATGTCATGCATGCAAACCTTTTTGGGGCAGGATCCTAGGAGTTTCTGACCTCTAATTAACTAGTCAGTATCGATAGCCGAAGAGTCGACTACTTTGTACGAAGCGTCGGTCGTGGTCCTCCTTTCTCTATAAATGGAAGGGTATTTAGAAGGATTTCTCTCCTAGACTCTTTCTGATTAAGATTTCTGTCTTGCTTTCTTCTTCCAACTGACGAACCACGATGGCACCTAGGGCTTCCAAGGCAGTGAAGAAGGTTGTGGCTAGGAACAGGAAGTCGGCTTCGTCTTCAATTGCCGTACCCCCCGTTCGTCTTGATGTTCATGTTGTCGTCGAAGGTAAGGACTGTGCGGAAGATTGTGTGCTCTAAAACCCTAAAAGATGCTGCTCTGCTGCATTGCTTCGTGCATAATCATTTTGATACGAGCTTTTTAGATTACGTGGTCCGCATACACATCCTATAAGCCGTATGGAATATATTCCATGCCCAAGCCGCATAAGAGTTGTCTTTAAACGAGCCGCATGAACACTTCTGAATATCTTCTGACTGTTTTTATCATTTCTCATCACTTTTTTTCGTCTTTTGGTTCTTATAGTGTCTCCACCGAGTGCTGATATTACAGTGGTAGAGGATCCGTCGCTCCCTGGCGTCAATCAGGGGCCTTCCTCTGTTAAGAAGGAGACAATGAAAGAAGAATCGGAGCCTGAGAGGGACGACGTCCTCCCTACTGTCGAGACTGTTGAGGGTGATACCACTGGGAATCCTGATTCTCCCATTCTGGACGAGGATCTTCCTCAGTTGCACCCTTCATACGTAATGTGGTTGAAGGAGTTGTATACGTATTTTTGTAACTAGGGGTTTGAGGTGTCTTGTCTGTAATGAAGAACTTTCCTCTAACCGTGTGGATGTAACTAATTTCTGACTGAATGGAATATATATTTGCTTCACTCTTTTGCTTTGTAATAATCCTTTTATCGGGTCATTTTGCGTGGACCCATTGTCCCTAACATACCCTGGTTTTGGATACGGACAATAAGTTTAAAAGAAAGGAACCAATCATACTGACTCAGAGGTGCTGAGGACATGGTGAGCATGAGGGTCTCTTTGACAGGGGGTACATAGAACAACTCAGAGGTAATAAGGACATGGAAATTCTATGTAGGGGTGATTTGTTTTTGGCGGAAATGGGACGACTCAGAGGTGATGAGGACATGGTCGTCTTGGAAATTTATGGATTCGTTACCTTTGTTGTGCACTGGGAGTGCAGGTATTAGATCATGAGGGAGGATCTCTTGTAGGAAGAAAGTTCAGCGGTATGATCATACATAACTTTCTACCTGAAAGAGTGACCAGGATGTGAGTTCAGAGGCACCATCGGGTACATGACTCGAGAATCTGGAGAATGGTGAGTGTGAGTTCAGCGGTACCAGCGGGTACATGACTCGAAAATCTGAAAAACTATGAGGGTGAGTTCAGTGGTATCAGCGAATACATGACTCGAAGATCTGGAAAATTATAGGGTGAGTTCATTGGTACTAGCGGGTACATGACTCGACAATCCATGAATGTTGGAATCAAAGTGTAAGTTCAGAGGTACCAGCAGGTACATGACTTGGAAATTTGGGATATCTTTATGGAAGAAGGGCATGAGTTCAGCGGTACATGCGGGTACATGACTCGAAAATCTGTCAATGTTAGAATCATAGTGTAAGTTCAGAGGTACCAGCAGGTACATGACTTGGAAATTTGGAATATGAGTTCAGCGGTACATGAGGGTACGTGACTCGATAAGTTAGAAAATTAGGGGGTTGAGTTCAGTGGTACCAGCGGGCACATGACTCAAAACTCTAGAAAATGTTGTTTAAACATAGTATTTTTTCAAGAACTTGCCATTGACGGGCAACATGAGCAAGTCTCCGTTCTGCTTGGCGAGGCGGTAAGCACCATTGGAGAACACGGCATCGATGATAAATGGGCCTTCCCATTTTGGCTGGAACTTGCCGGTGGTCTTGTGAGTCATGACCATTGGCCTCCTGACTGCCAAAACAAGATCACCCACTTGGAATGTTCTGACTTTGACCTTTTTGTTGAAGGCTCCTGAGATGCGTGCTTGGTATAATTCGATCCTTTGCTGAGCTAGGAGGCATTTTTCATCTAAGGCCTCTAACTCTTGTAGTCGACGTCGGTAGTTATCATCCGTTGTCAATTGATAAGTGAGGGCGACTCGGAGTGAGGGAATCTGAGTCTCTAATGGAAGAACTGTCTCACTCCCGTACACCAAAGAGAATGGTATATTCCCGGTGGCTGTTCGAACCGTGGTACGATAAGCCCATAAGCACTCGTCGAGCTTCTCGTTCCAGTCGTGTTTGTTGGAGGAGACAAATTTCTTGAGGAGTTTGATGATTGTTTTGTTGAATGCCTCTGCTAACCCGTTTGCTGCCGGGTTGTATGGTGTCGAAGCGACATTCTGAATGTGGTGTTTGTCGTAGAATCGGTAGAATGCGTGGCTTATAAACTGCGGACCATTATCATGGATGATCCTTCGGAGCAGTCCAAAGCGGTAGATGACGTGGTGCTTCAGGAAGCTGATTACGTTCGAAGTCTTGACTTCGGCGAGTGGGACAGCTTCTGCCCACTTTGAGAAGTAATCAGTGATCGCAAGTATGAAGCGATATCCTCGGGAGGAAGGTGGGGTGATTGGACCAATGATATCCATTCCCCATGCTTCGAATGGCCAGGACACCACTGTCGGATGTAAAAATTCGGATGGTGGGTGAATGAAGTCTGCGTGGACTTGGCAGGCCTTACATTTTCGGGCATAATCTATTGCATCAGCCACCATCGTGGGCCAGTAGTAGCCCATCCGACGAAGGCGGTCTTACAGCTTAGGGCCAGGCTGATGGGCCCTACAGACACCGTCATGAGCCTCTCGTACGGCTTCTTTAGCTTCTGCGTTCGACAAGCACCGAAGTAGTAATCCGTCGTAGGAGCGGCGATACAGCATTTTCGTCTCTGTATCGTAGAAGAATCTGAGAGAACGCCGTCTGATAGAAGTAGCCTCCTTTGGGTTCTCGGGCAGGATATCGTAGACCACGAAGTCTATGAATGGTTGTCTCCAGTCTGGCGCTTCGTCGATCATCTGAGCAGAATAACTCGCCATGGCTTGAACGTTGTTCTTGGGGCAGACCAGCTCATGGCCGATTACATCGACCGAATGATGAGAGTGGTTTGGCACTGCTAGGGAAGCAGCCAGGCCTGCTAGGACATCAGCTTCGATATTTTGGAGTCTGGGGACGTGTTCGATGAAGAATCCCTCGAATGATGAGATAATATTGATCGCTATTTGGTGGTAGGGGATCATGTCTTCATGGCGGACTTCGTACGTCCCCCGAATCTGGTTGACGATTAATTGCGAATCGCCGTATGCTTTAAGGTATTCTACCTCCAGTTTTCTTGCGAGTTGGATGCCAATGACCAAAGCGTTGTACTCGGCCACATTGTTAGAGCAGGGTTCCGTGAGAGAGTAGGCGCGATTGATCACTAGCCCGATAGGAGAGACCAATACTACTCCGACTCCGACGATGATGTTTCCCTTGGGTCCGGTTCTTGAAGCGCCATCGAAGAACATCCGCCATATGTTATCGTGGGTGGTTGTATTTGAATCGGCAACCTCATCTGGGATTTCTTCATATATTCTGGATGATTCCGATCCTGGATGGGCCGCCAAAAAGTCTGCCAGGGCTTAACCTTTGATAGCCTTCTGCGGGACGAAAATCATATGATAGGGGGACAGCAATATCGCCCATGTAGCGAGGCGGGAGCTGAGTGCCCCTGGTTTGGTCATGAGGACCCTGAGAGGGTTGATTCGTAAGATCACATGTATGGTTTGCCCCGTGACATAGTGCCGCGTCTTTTGAATGGCGAATACCAGGGCGAGGCATTCTTTCTCCACAGCGGTGTATCGGTGTTCGGGCCCGACCATCATTCGACTGAGATAGTAAATGGCCTGCTCGTGGCCTGCGTCGTTGTTTTGTGCCAGCAGGGCACCGAAGGAGTGTTCCATTGCTCGTACATAGAGCAGGAATGGTCTTCCAGGGACCGGGGCCACCAGGACTGGAGGATTTGATAAATATTCTTTGATGTCATCGAAAGCGCGCTGGCATTTCTCGTCCCATACGAATGAGACTCCCTTCTTCATGAGGTGGGTGAACGGTCGGCATCGCCCGGAGAGGTTGGAAATGAACCTCCTGATATAAGCTAGCCTCCCTTGGAGGCCTCTAAGTTCATGGAGATTTCTCGGGGGACCCATCTCCATGATTTCCCTTGTTTTCTCGGGGTCTACATGGATACCCCGTGCAGTGATGATGAAGCCCAAGAACTTCCCGCTGGATACGCCCAAGAACGATTTCATAGGGTTCATCTTCAGATTGTGGGCTCGCATTAAGTTGAACACCGTTCTCAGGTCTTGCAGATGATCTTCCTTACGGCGACTCTTGACGGCGATGTCGTCGACATAGCGTTCCACTGTCTTGCATAAATATTCTCTGAAAATGATACTCATGGCTCGCTGATATGTAGCGCCAGCATTCTTTAGACCAAATGGCATGACTGTGTAGCAGTATGTGCCAATCGGGGTTCGGAATGAGGTGTGCTTTTCGTCGTCGGGAGACATCTTGATTTGATTGTACCCCGAGAATCTATCCATGAATGACATACGTTCAAAGCCGCATGTATTGTCGATCATGATGTCTGTGAAAGGAAGGGAAAATTCATCTTTGGGGCATGCCTCGTTCAGGTTGCGGAAGTCGATGCAGATTCGAATCTTCCCATTCTTCTTGAGGACGGGTACTATATTGGCGACCCAATCAGGATGTTGCTCTTCACGAATGAAGCCGCTGGCTATTAGCTTGTTGACTTCGGCTTCGATCGCGTCCATGACGCCTGGGCGGAAGCGTCGTTGTTGCTGCTTGACTGGCTTTGCATCTGGCCGTATATTGAGTTTGTGGAGAGCGATGTCAGGATTTAACCCCGGCATGTCTTCATAGCTCCAGGCGAACACATCAATGTATTCTCTGACAAGTTCTAACAGCGACTCTCGTTCTTCGTCAGTTAGGCTTTTACTGATAAAGATCGGTTTTGGAGAAGATTCGCTGCCGAGATCCACTTGTATGACCTCATCTTCAGTAGGAGGTTCTCTCAGTTCGAACCACTTTTCCCATTGTGCGTCTAATTGCTGGGCCTATGGCTCTAGCTCAAGGATTTCGGGAATGTCTTCGTCTTCCTCGTAAGCGTCGGTGAATGCCATGTTGACTGACATGACTTGTCTGAACACATCTCCGATGCTGGTATCTGAGTCGGAAGTCGGTGATCCGGTTGAATGTGACTGCCAGTCGCATTCTTTATCTGAGCTTTCAGGGGTCGTAGTAGGCGTCACATACCCTAAACCGCATCGGGTTTTGTTATAGTAGTTCTGTGGTTTGCCCGCCGGGGCTGGCGTCTTCAAAGGTAATCGTCGTCCAGTGCCGTAGTTCAGTCCTGGCATTGTCTCTAGATCATACCCCTGTTTCTGTATGAGATATTTGGATTGTGGGCTATAGAGATACAGAGGCAGTCTTCCAGCATCTGACCCGAAGTCGACTTCTTCCATGGCGAGGGGATGCGGGTTGTTCGTCCGGCCGAAGATGATTGGGTGGTCCCCTTCCTCGATTATTCGGTAAGCGTCTTCTACTAGAGTAAGCTGGATCGCGGTGTACACATTTGTCACCTGTGTGTGTAGGTGAGTGCCTATACCGTGTTCCATAACATACATTGTACATAGCTTATCAAGCTCGGTGTAGTTCAAAGATAACCCTTTATTGATGAAGTAAGGTATCTTTTCTAGAGGTATTACATCATCTGCGGAGGGAGCGTCAGTGTGGGTAGCCACATACTTGGCTAGCTCTGGTTCCTCTTCGGCTACCCCCTGTGTGAATGAAGATTGAGAGGGCGTCCTAGTCAGCTTGATCTTCAGAGGTTCAACTGACGGAGCGGAGTATGGGGTTGTCGGTAGACTAGCAACCCCCAGTCTGGCACTTGATGTGGAGCGAGGGGTGGCTGGTTCGCTTGAAGTGTCAGACCTCGCATCGGGGTGACGACCTTTCTTAGGCAGGCGTATCGTCAGAGGCCAATCGGAGGGATTGAGCTTCTCTGTTTGGGATTGACCGACTCTCGGCAATCTGATGGTAAGTGGCCCTGTCGCGGGTCTCGGTACCTGGCCGGACCTTGGCAGCCGAATTCTCAACTGCTCTTTCTGTGCCGAGAGGCTGATCGCGTTCTTACGCAGCGTGGCCGTAAGGGGTGCGGAATTGCCTGGTTTGCGAGCCTGGAGGTAGATTGTCAGAAGTTCTTCTGATCCCGTGGTTGCTTCAACATCAGTTTGTTTATTTCCTTCTTCAAGGTGCCTCTTCGACTTTTCGTATAGGCAGGAGTCCGAGTAATAAGATTTGACCCCTTTGAAGGGATCGATATCAGCAAATTCTGTCCTCACGAAGCCGTACTTGTCGACATATTTGAAGCATTGGTGTAGCATAGAAGGCACGATCATGTAATCGTGTATCCAAGGGCGCCCCAAAAGGATGTTGTATGAAGTGTCAGCATCTATGACGTAGCAAGTGACTTCTGATTGGAGATCGCCAATTTGACATTTTAGACGGATCTTTCCGATTGGATAGCTCCTGCCCGAATTGAACCTGCTGATGGCGGTATTTGTAGGGGTCAGGCGATGCATCGGGATGCGAAGATGATGCAGTAGTCCTTTTAGAATGATGCTTATGGAAGACCCAGGGTCAATGTGCATTCGGTCCACCTTTATGTCGCCAATGTAGCCTGTGAAGTATAATGGGCGATCCTGTAGATTAGTCTTGATGAGCATGTCTTGTGGAGTGAAGACGATGTTGGGCATTGCTCCCGTACAGGCACTGTCTTGGAGGTCTGCGGGCTGATTTTCTCCCGTGAGGTTGACCTGAGCCAGATACGCGTCGGCATTTTGGAGTGCATCGCTCAAAGCTGTACGGACATCCTTCGAGAGCCTCAGGAGTTCATATACGGACAATTTGTCCGGTGTATTGGCCAATTGCGCCAAGATGTCGAAGTTGTAGGGCCTCTCCAGCCCCTGAGATATTTTCTTTCGGAGGGATTTGTCGAAGCGAGTCTCCTTCGGCCTAGGCTTGTCGGTCGTCGAAGGCTGAGCCGGTCCCGGAGCATCCGTGGTAGTAGGCGGATGATCATCAGTCGAGTTTTCAGCCACAGGTTGAGATTGTGCTCCGGATCGAGTAACAACGGCCGTGACTTCCTCTTCATCTGCTGAGGTGGTACGGCAGGATCTGACTTTTCCATTTTTCTTTTTAGAAGACGGAGTGGACTGAGTTACCTCATGGACTAGGTCCGGATGGACCCACATGATTTCTCCTCGTGATGTGGTGAGGGGTACTAGACCAGCAGCTTGAGCAGGCGGGAGATTAGCAATCTCCATCGTTGCCAGAGGGATGGGTATAACCCCGTCCTGGGTCTCTGTTGGAGGGAAGCTGCCGAATTGTACGGACACCATGTTGGTTGCCACGGTTACCTCCTCGAAATCGATGGCCAGAGCGTTTGAATCGATGAGGTTTTGGATATATCGTTTCAGTTGGTAGCAGTCGTACGTAGCATGGTGGACGTAGCGGTGGTAATGGCAGAACTTTAGGTTCTCCAGATCAGCCGGCCGAGGCTTCCGTCTTGGTGGAGGAAGCTGAATCCTATCTCCTTGTATGAGCATGTCCAAGATAGGCTTGACGTGACCGTCTTCAAAAGAGTAAGTGATTTGAGGCCATTATTTGTCCGCAGGTTGCGACTCAGGCTTCTGGGCTGTATCGGCCACCATAGCCTGCTTGCCTCTGTTGTCCCGGTTGTTGGAGGGGCTATCCCCATTGTCGTTGGTGGTGCTAGGACGCTTGCTCTTGTTCTCTCCCTCTGAGATATGTAATCCCAGTTGGCGAGCCTTCTTTAATCGTTCTTCGGCACTTGTAGCACTAATGATAAAAGCCTTCCAGTCCTTGAATTGACTCTCGCCCATCCAGAGACTGATTGTTTGGAGTAGTCTCTTTTGGCAAATTTCGATCAAGGAAGAGTCCGGGTTGCCAGATGGTAACTTCATTGCGGTTTGACGAAACCGCTCAATGTAATTCCTCGTCAACTCTTTCTCTCCTTGAATGACGTCCATGAGGGTAGACATCGTGACGTCCTGCCCTACCTCATAGAACCTCTCCAAGAACAGGCGTTTGAAGCCAGCGAAGGAATGGATGCAATTGTTCGGCAGGTTGCGGTACCAATCGAAGGCGACTCCTTCCAATGCCCCAATGAATAACCGCGTGAGGATAGCGTCATCATGGGGGAGATGGTCGGTAGTGACCTCAAAGTAAGTGATGTACCGACTTGCTGAAGTCTTGCCATCATATGGGTTGATATTGAACGGCTTATATCTTGGTGGAAAGGGAACATCCCTCCATTCAGCAGGATATGGTTGCCGTATCCTGAGGTCTTGAGAGTTTTCTCGGGCATGGAACATTGCTCGGAGCTCCTGAACCTCTCTTCTTACTTATCGGGCCTCATCTGTCGCGGTAGGGGTCGTTATCTCGGGAGGATTGTTGCTCGGGTTCGGTGCCGCTGAATTTGAATCTACGTTGATTGCGAGACCCGTGCTTGTCTGGCCAGGTGTCACCCCCTGCAGATTAGGAAGCGCCGCTTTGATCTCGTCTACAGACTTGACCAAGGCGTGCAATATGGCCTCCAAAGTGTCGATGCGCTGGCGATCCTCGGAACCGCTTTGATTGCTGTCTGTCATGAACACCGTCTTCACATGAGGAGTGACGGAAGGAGTGGTAGAGGATGTACCCTCCGAGTCGTACCCGTGCATCGAGAAATCATCAGGATATGTGGGGATGTTCTCTTCAGGTTCGGACTCGGAAGGAACACTACCCCCAGCTTCGGAGCTTGCTTCGTCTAGCATGTCCTTGGGGACGTCGATATCTGTTGTATCCGTCGGAGGATTTGCTTCCTCCAGTCCGTATTCCTGGAATGTCGGATTATCGTGGATGTTTGGAGGAATGCTACCCCCAGTTCCGACGACCCCCAATGTTGCAGACGACGAACTTCCTACTGCAGCAGTTTTCGTCTTCGAATGGGTGTGTTGAAATACTCCAGTGGAGGATAACCCTTTAGACGACGGTTTCTTAGCTGCAGTAGTCGACACCTTTGGGCTGGAGATGCTCGTTTTCTTCCCTCTTCCCTTGGCGAGAACTTTCTGTGCGGACTTGCAGGAGACAACAGGAGGTGCCTCATCTTCTGAGCTCGGATGATATAGTCTTTGGAAGACGGATGGCCGGTCTTTCGTCACCGCCGCGTTGCTGCAACAGCAGTTGACGATGATCTGGGTGCATTGATGTCCGTATGAGGGCTCTTTACACCCCGAAGCTCCTTCTCTTTCCTTGCGTTTGTGGAGGATAACCTCACGCAGGTCAGAGGAACCACTTTGTCTGTTTGCCGCCGGGGGCTGGACTTGAGTGGTTTTATACAACTTTCCATCAGAGGCCCGCGTGATAATCAGTGGGACACCCCGATAGTCAGAGGTTGGGGCAGTCGTCTGGACTTGATGAGCCCGCGCTGCCCTAGACTTCCTCCTTTTAGCACTTGTGGGTGCGTAATAGGAGGAGTCTAAGTCGAATACCACAGAGTCTGTATTATCATCCAGAGAATGATCAGAGTCAGGACCGCATGAAAGCCGATCGAAGACTGATCGAGAGAAGCGTGGGACGGATGCTATGCGGTTAGCATTGGGTACCATGCAGGCTGTCTGCATGCGGCTGTCTTTTGTTGTAGGATGAGTCTTTATGCGGCTAGGAGTCACGACCGTACAGGCTGACCGCATGCGGTTGGCATCTGTGGCCGCATGGGTTTTCTGCAAGCGATTGACTTTAATAGCCGCATGAGTCTCATCCGTGCGGTTGGCAACTGTAGCCGCATAAGTTATGCGGCTGACAGATGTGGCCGCATGAGTTTTCTTTATGCGGTCGGCGGTTGTAGCCGCATGGGCTTTCTCCCTGCGGCTAATACTCTTCTGCGGCTCGGATCGCGTAGAGTTCCTCTTTGCCCTTGCAAGTCCAGCATCATAGTGTTTTCTTCTGTCGGACTTGGGGACAGCAGAGTTGTCTACGGTCTAAAGTGGGGCTGCAGGGGAGTCTTTCTCGCCATCTTGAGCAATAGAGAGCACCCCATCAAGGGCTTACGGAGGAGCAAATGATTTTGGCCTCCACTCTTTGCGAGCCTTTATGGTACGGGTGCGCTTCTGGACCGGGCCAGTGCTACCTTCAGAGAGCATCTCTTCGAACGCCTGTTGGTCGAAGCGTACGACCATCTTCTGTTGTATAGAGCCAAGTTTGGCTGCGTCCGATTGCGTCACCAACTCCTCAGCCGTGGAGAAGTTAGTCCCCAGCAGAGTCGCCATCGTGTTTGCCATTGATTGTAAAAGTTCAGAACAATTATCGGAGGACTGAACTTAGACTCACAATACAAACTCGCTCGTACAAAGAAAGCCTAGGGACAAAAACCTAGGTACAGCAGTCTAAGTACGATTGTTTATTTTAGATTCTGGGGGGTGACGATAGAGGCTCGGAAAAGCGACGGCCGCTCTGCCTTACTCCTTGGACGATCGGTACGCAGCCTTGACTCGAGGAAGATCTGCTTGGTCGTTGACGAAGAAATGCCTTCTTGCTCTCTCTCTGATTGCACTCCTGGCTTCTCTCTCTCTGTGTATATTCTCTCTCTGACTATGGGGGAAGTCTCTCTGTGTATACGTATTCTTCTCTGATTTTTTTTTGTATATCTCTCTATATCTCACAAGGGAATGGCACCTTGCTATTTATAATAGTGGGATGTGATCACTAGGGTTGCCAATGATTAGCTCTTGGAGATGGCGGCGGCCTGGGGATTGATCAATCCAGGCCGTTCATTTCTGATTGTGACGAATCAGAACCATTAAGGGTAGATTACACCAAATCCCCATTAGTAATTAATGCTGATTGGCATAAATCTTCCTTATAATGATTCTCTAATATCTGCGAATAAATCAAATTTATTCTCCTGCCACGTGCCCCAGATCATTGGGATTCGACCCGATCTTGGATTGCTATAAATCTAGGAGATTGATCGGCTGAGGACACGTGTCCTGAGAGCCAATGGTGAGACTGGAACCGCATGCAGATTGGGCCGTATGAGATTTGGGCCGCATGAATTTTGGACCGCATAAGACTTGGGACACGTGTCAGGGCTGTCTGGGCAGTGGCCCCCTCCTTCAGACTTCTGAACCATATGATGAGCCGCATGAACCGCATAATGGTGTGTCTGCTTGAGCCGCTTGGGCATGATCTTCTTGAGCCGCATAGGGATGATTCCACTCGAGTCGCATGGGACAGCTTCACTCTGAACCGCATGGGAAGTCTTCACTTCGAGCCGCATAAGCACACCCACGTGGCAGGGCCACGTGGCATTTTGTTGCTCTCGGGGGATCGTTTCAGAGATTTCTTTCACTTCCCTAGAGATTCATCATCGTGACAGAGTCATAATTACCTGCTTTGGTGTCAGGTCTGTCAACTTTTCAGAGGGGTCAGCCATCAAAGCAATTAATGCAGCATGGATCGGAGGGGAGCACTGTTACGCCATATGTCTTCTGAACTGCATGGAATGCCTCCGGCCGCATAGCTCCTTATGCCGCATGACTCCCTGAGCCGCATGCGTTTTCTGAGCTGCATGGGTCTTTCTTGGCCGCATGAGTTAATTTCTTTAGTATTTTCCATGCTTCTACAGGACCCCCTTCAAAGTTTTCAATTTGTAAAATTGAAATACTTTGAATAAGAAGCATGGCCGTGCTCTTCTAACCGCATATGAAACCCTGACCGCATAGAGATCTTGGCCGCATAGATTGTTCAGCCGCATAGCTTCTCGCCATGCCATTATGTCATGCATGCAAACCTTTTTGGGGCAGGATCCTAGGAGTTTCTGACCTCTAATTAACTAGTCAGTATCGATAGCCGAAGATTCGACTACTTTGTACGAAGCGTCGGTCTTGGTCCTCCTTTCTCTATAAATGGAAGGGTATTTAGAAGGATTTCTCTCCTAGACTCTTTCTGATTAAGATTTTTGTCTTGCTTTCTTCTTCCAACTGACGAACCACGATGGCACCTAGGGCTTCCAAGGCAATGAAGAAGGTTGTGGCTAGGAACAGGAAGTCGGCTTCGTCTTCAATTGCCGCACCCCCCGTTCGTCTTGATGTTCATGTTGTCGTCGAAGGAAAGGACTGTGCGGAAGATTGGGTGCTCTGAAACCCTAAAAGATGCTGCTCTACTGCATTGCTTCGTGCATAATCATTTTGATGCGAGCTTTTTAGATTACGTGGTCCGCATACACATCCTATGAGCCGTATGGAATATATTCCATGCCCAAGCCGCATAAGAGTTGTCTTTAAACGAGCCGCATGAACACTTCTGAATATCTTCTGACTGTTTTCATCATTTCTTATCACTTTTTTCCGTCTTTTGGTTCTTATAGTGTCTCCACCGAGTGCTGAGATTGCAGTGGTAGAGGATCCGTCGCTCCCTGGCGTCAATCAGGGGCCTTCCTCTGTTAAGAAGGAGACAATGAAAGAAGAATCGGAGCCTGAGAGGGACGACGTCCTCCCTACTGTCGAGACTGTTGAGGGTGACACCACTGGGAATCCTGATTCTCCCATTCTGGACGAGGATCTTCCTCAGTTGCACCCTTCATACGTAATGTGGTTGAAGGAGTTGTATACGTATTTTGTAACTAGGGGTTTGAGGTGTCTTGTCTGTAATGAAGAACTTTCCTGTAACCGTGTGGATGTAACTGATTTCTGACTGAATGGAATATATATTTGCTTCACTCTTTTGCTTTGTAATAATCCTTTTATCGGGTCATTTTGCGTGGACCCATTGTCCCTAACATACCTTGGTTTTGGATACAGACAATAAGTTTAAAAGAAAGGAACCAATCATACTGACTCAGAGGTGCTGAGTACATGGTGAGCATGAGGGTCTCTTTGACAGGGGGGTACATAGAACAACTCAGAGGCAATAAGGACATAGAAATTCTATGTAGGGGTGATTTATTTTTGGCAGAAATGGGACGACTCAGAGGTGATGACATGGTCGTCTTGGAAATTTGTGGATCTGTTACCTTTGTTGTGCACTGGGAGTGCAGGTATTAGATCATGAGGGAGGATCTCTTGTAGGAAGAAAGTTCAGCGGTATGATCAAGGCCAGACTTGGGCCCGGTTCGAGCTGTTCAAGGAGCAGTTCTTTCCCGATGTAGCCTTGGGTGGGATCGAGGCGCAGTTCAAGGCTCTGGTTCAGGGGAACCAGATAGTTGCTGAGTATGTCGGGGAGTTCTGCCGACTGGCCCAGTTTATTGATGATCTGACGGAGAAGACCAAGACGAGGAAGTTTCGCCGAGGTTTGACTAGGGAGATTCGGTCGCTGACCAAGAGCGACCGGAACGCTACATTTGCTGAGATTTATTCTGGGGCCATGGCGGCAGAGGACGACCTGGGACTGAGGCAGAAGAGAGGTCGCGATTTTCAGTCAGGCAGTAGCAATCAGGGGCAGGCCAAGAGGCCTCATTTCTAACAGCAGTTTCAGCATCAGAGGCCAGTACAGCAATTTCAGCAGCAGGGTCGTGCACCTTTCCAGCAGGTGCAGCACCAGCATCAGAGAGGGCAGCAGGCACCCAGGCAGCAGGCTATTTGTTGTACTTTCTGCAAGAAGCCTGGGCACAAGTGGGACGAGTGCAGGAAGAGACTCGATAGATGCTTAATGTGTGGATCAGCAGACCAGCAGATACGAGAATGTCCAGTTGCATCGATGCGTCCGATACCAGGAGGAGCTGGGGCAGCCAAGGCTCCAGCAGGCCAGCAGAGGGGACCAGTCCTGCAGACCCAGCAGCAGAGGTTCAAGCAGCACCAGCAGCAGGCACGGGGTGGACAGCAGGGGCGAGCTTTCGCCATGGCAGCTGAGGATGCTGAGGTCATCGGAGAGCTGATAGCAGGTTCGGTTCTTCTCGACTCCCTTCCAGCATTTGCACTCTTTGATTCTGGGGCTTCCCACAGCTTTGTGTCTGTATCATATGCTATTAGACACAGTTTGATTTTGGAACCATTGCCTAGGACCTGCAAGATCACGACCGGGGGTGGGGTCATCCTCGTGAGTGATGTTTGCAGAGGGCGGAGTGTCATTTTGGGAGGCCGGGAGTTGGGGGTGAGTCTACTAGTCATGCCATTACTGAACTACGACATTGTATTAGGTATGGACTGGCTGAGTAGACACCACGCCCGTATTGATTGCCGTGGGGGTAGAATTTTGTTCGGGGCGCCAGGAGAGCCAGAGTTTGAGTACACCCGACGGCAGGCAGAGCAGGACGGCGGAGTTTTCTGTGGAGCATCAGTCGAGGAGCAGGTGGCTCCGCATCCCTTGATCGCAGAGTTTATGGACGTATTTTCTGAGGAGTTGCCAGGGCTTCCACCGGACAGAGATGTAGAGTTCTCGATAGACTTGGTTCCCGGCGCGGAACCGATCTCTCAGCATGTCTATCGAGTGAACAACAGCGAATTAGTGGAGCTGAAGAAGCAGGTGGATGAGCTGCAGGACAAGGGCTTCATTCGCTCGAGTTCTTCACCTTGGGGTGTACCGGTACTTTTCATACCCAAGAAGGATGGGTCAGTACGTATGTGTATCGACTACAGGGCACTTAACAACCTGACAATCAAGAACAGATACCCACTGCCGTGGATCGATGATCTGTTTGATCAGTTGAGCGGAGCTCGGGTGTTCTCCAAGATTGATTTGAGGTCGGGTTATCACCAGGTGAAGGTGAAGAGGGAGGATATTCCCAAGACCGCTTTCAGGATGCGGTACGGGCAGTTTGAGTTCTTGGTTATGCCATTTGGGCTAACCAATGCACCAGCAGTGTTTATGAATCTAATGAACAAGGTGTTACACTAGTACTTGGACAAGTTCGTGGTGGTGTTCATTGATGATATCTTGGTATATTCCAAGACAGAGGAGGAGTACGAGGAGCATCTGCGGATAGTGCTAGAGACTCTCAGACGGGAGCAGCTTTATGGGAAACTCTCTAAGTGTGAGTTTTTCTTGGACCAGGTAGACTTCTTGGGGCATGTGGTGACTGGAGATGGTATCTCAGTTGACCTCAAGAAGATTGTAGCAGTTGAGGCTTGGGCAGCGCCGACTTCAGTAGCAGAGATCAGGAGTTTCCTGGGGCTGGCAGGGTACTATCGGAGATTTGTGCAGGATTTCTCCCGGGTTACAGAGCCGTTGGCACGGTTGACCCGAAAGGATACTGAGTATGTTTGGTCAGAGGAGTGTCAGGCAGCTTTTGATGAGTTGAAGAAGCGGCTTACGACAGCTCTGATTCTGACATTGCCTTCAGGATCAGGTGGTTTCACTATTTATAGTGATGCTTCAGGGAAGGGGCTGGGTTGCGTCTTACAGCAGCATGGGAAGGTGATTGCCTATGCTTCCAGGCAATTATGTCCCCATGAGAAGAACTACCCTACCCATGACCTGGAGCTGGCGGCGGTGATTTTTGCTTTGAAGTTATGGAAGCACTATCTGTATGGCGAGAGGGTGGAGATCTTCACAGACCACAAGAGCTTAAAGTATGTGTTCACTCAGAAGAAGTTGAACATGAGGCAGCGCAGGTGGCTTGAGCTGATGAAGGACTTTGATATCGCACTCCAGTATCACCCGGGGAAGGCCAACGTGGTTGTCGATGCCTTGAGTAGGTATCCGACAGCCATATGTTTGACTATGGATCGGCACCTGCTGCAGATTTGGAGAGCCTTGGGATAGAGGTGATTGTGCCCGGAGTGCAGATGTAGTTATGGGGCCTTCTGATACAGTCAGACTTAATGGACAGGATCAAGGCGACACAGTTTGATGATGTGGCTCTGCGGTGTATCCGAGAGCAGATCAGTATGGGAGTGGAGGATACTGAGTTCTCACTTGCAAAGGATGGTGCCCTGAGGCACGGTACCAGGTTATGTGTGCCCAGCGGGGAGCTCAGAGAGCAGATTATGCAGGAGGCTCACAGATCGCAGTACTCTATACATCCTGGTGCCAATAAGATGTACAGGGATCTACGAGAGCATGTCTGGTGGTACGGAATGAAGAGGGAGGTGTCCAACTTTGTAGCTAGATGCTTGATCTGTCAGCAGGTCAAGGCTGAGAGGCAGAGGCCTGGAGGTTTATTGCAGCCGCTGCCCATTCCAGAGTGGAAGTGGGAGCATATTACCATGGACTTTGTATCAGGATTGCCCCGTACACCAGGAGGAAAAGACGCGATTTGGGTCATCGTTGACAGGTTGACTAAATCGGCCCACTTCTTGCCATTCAAGGTGGGTACGTCTACAGAGAGGCTAGCGGAGTTATATATGAGGCAGATAGTCAGGATTCACGGAGTTCCCGTCAGTATAGTCTCAGATCGGGATAGTCGCTTTACTTCCCATTTCTGGAGGAGTCTGCAGACTAGCTTGGGCACTCAGCTCAAGTTTAGTACCGTATACCACCCCCAGACGGACGGACAGTCAGAGAGGACTATTCAGACCCTTGAGGATATGCTGCGGACGTGCGTCCTGGATTTTGGAGGTTCCTGGGAGGATCACCTGCATTTGGTGGAGTTTGCTTACAACAACAGTTTTCAGGCCAGCATTGAGATGTCACCGTTTGAGGCTCTGTACGGGCGTAGGTGTCGTACACCCTTATCTTGGGATGATGTTGGAGAGCGAGCCTTACTTGGACCAGAGATGGTTGTTGACGCAGCCGAGAAGGTGAAGCTCATCAGGGACAGACTTCGCGTGGTGCAGGACAGATATCGGCACTGGACCGATAGCCACCGGAGGCCGCTGGAGTTCGAGGTACAGATTTAGAGTAGGATTAGAATTAGGTTGTATTTATTTTGTTTGATTGATCGTGTTTGATTTTTAGTAACTTGAGACCTTGCTTGTGATTAGGTTGGAGACATGGTTTTTCTGCGGATATCTCCGACTCGTGGTACGATACGTTTTGGTGGAGGTGGGAAGCTTAGCCCGCGCTTTATCGGCCCTTTCGTTATCAGCGGGAGAGTCGGTGACGTGGCATACAGGCTAGACTTGCCACCTGCACTAGTAGGCGTCCATAACGTATTCCACGTATCAGAGCTGAGACGGTACGTGGCTGACCCTAGCCATGTGCTCGATCACCCGGAGATAGAGGTTGGACCTACTCTCAGTTATCCAGAGCAGCCTGTGGAGGTTTTGGATCGCCGGGAGAAGGTATTGAGGTACCAGGTGATACCCTTGGTACACGTCGCACGGAGGCATCATTCTCCAGGAGAGTCTACCTGGGAGCGGGAGGATGAGATGCGCGAGCGGTACCCCTATCTTTTTGGACCCTGAGGTATACTTTTCTATCCTTCTTCGCAGTTTAGTTTCGCCTTTTAATTTCGAGTTCGAAATTATTTAAGGGGGGTAGATTTGTCACTGCCACTTTTCTAGCTTGAGGGTATTTTGGTCATTTTCAAAATTTTGGAATTATTTTGGGATTATTATTATTAATTATAATTAATATGATTTTTAGATGATTTTTAGTGTAATTGATTTGTGCTAGTTTTAGATTTTGACTCATGTTGACTAGAAGACTGTCCTATTGGCTAACCTAGGTCAAGACATCTTGGTTAGGTTAAGAAACCCTAGTGTGACCTAAGTTAGTCATTTCAAGTTCATTAGAATTAGTTTGGGGCTAATCGGATTTAGTTTGGTCTAAGAATGGCTTGTGAAGTCACAAGTCATAATCATGACTTAAATCAATTAGGACTCAACCAACTAGCCAAAACCCTAGCCCTAGGGCCCTATGGCCGGCCACATGACAGCCCCCCCTCTATAAATACTCTCCTAGGAATTAGGGCTAGCCTCTCTCTTAGGGTTTATCAAGTTTTTAGAAAGGGGTAAGTTCCATCTTCATAAATTCATAATAAATTCATTTCAAGTCCTTTTTCCTTCAAACAAATTCCAATAGGCTCTAAATCTTGGGTTCTTGTTGTTGGAAATAAGTTTTGACAGGGAGCAAACAATTTGGAGAGCTTTTGGTGGTTTGAGAGATCCTTCTCTTTGGAGCTTTTTGGGGGTTTGAACACCTATAGGTATAATCCTATTTAATGCCTTTAAATTCTGTCAAAAATCATTTTAGGGATCCCCTAGCCCTCACCCAACTGTAGGGTAGGCTAACCCTAGGTTTTGGGCTCGTTTCGTGTCCATATCGGACACGTATCAGAGCAATGGTGTAGGTGTTCGACGAAATGTCCCGAAGGACTTTTCAGTCGAGTTTTTGAAATCTCTTTGAATAGGAAGCAAGTCCTAGGTGTCGTCTAGGGTTTTCATGTGTCGTATGCTGTTATTCGTGTCGTGTCGAGTCGTAGGGAACACGGGACACGCATGTACGGGTGTGCGCGTGCGGCACTGTAGCTCCCCTGCTACTCGGGAGCTACTGCACGCTGGACACGCGATGCCGACACGAGAGATTTGGTATGGTGATAGGCTCAGTGACTGACACGAGGCTCGCAAAGTTTCACGAGTCCTCGTGTCGTGTCGGACACGTATTTTCGTGTGCACAGTGCGTGTACTGTGTGCGTGAGTGTTCTGGGTTTGTTTTCTGATGTTAAATCATTGTAAATGTTTTTAAATGATGTTTTAATGTTTAGTTAGGTTCTAAATACCATGTTAATCTCTGATTTTATAAGCCTACATAATTGTTTGGTTTTGTTGGAGTTTTGGCTCGATCTTTTGGGATTGAACTGAAATATTCTGATACATGTTTTGATACTGGTTTTCCCAGTTTTTCCCAAACAGTTTTAATCCTCTTTATGTTATGTTTTCATTTGACATTGATTCCCTCATATTATATTTCCTATTGGCTAAGTTATTGCACTCAATTATGGCCCTTTGGTTGTGAGTTTGAGTTTTGGACTGTTGAGTTCATTTTCGAAATTGTTAAGGACTGAGAATGTGTATTTAAACTGAGATTTTAGCTCCCAGTTTTCAACTTAAACCTGTGATTCAAGTTTCAAATGCTGAGAATGAGTTCATATAATTAGACTGAAATGAAAACCTATAACCTGGTATTGATTTCCCTTACATTCATGTATAAACCTGAGAATGATTTCTGCATACTAGACTATATAAGAATGAATTGAACCTGAGAATCAATTGCAATAATCTGAGTTCCCTGTCATGTTTTCAAAAACTGAGTTAAGGAATGTTAGTTTTGTTGGATTCTTATTTAAACTGAAAAATTAGTTCCTGTTTTCAATTGATAATTGTTCCCACATGTTACATGTCACTTTAGCTAAGCTATTCTTTCAGTTAAAGGATTTTGGTTGTGTGTTAGAGACTTTAGCTATTTGGTTGGTTTTATTCGAATTAGTTGAACTAAGAATTGATTCCCAGTCCTTCCTTTAACTGAAATGAACCTTCCTATTGTCCTGACATTTAAATTAGTTTACTGTTGATATGGGATTCATTTCTAGTTATCTATTAAACTGAGTTTCCTTTTTAAATCTATTAAACTGATATTTACAGTGAAACCTGGTGGATTGATTTTCTTTTTCATTATCTTAATGTTGTTCATCCTTGAACCTGAAATTATTTCCAGATTGTTAATGCTTAGTAGCTCATTGAGTCTTCCTTTCCTTTGCAATGAATAAACTTGAGAATGGTTTTTGTAAATCTGAGATTTGATTAGTTATAGAGGACTGTTTGAAACCTTGTTGTGGTTTGAGTTCAATAGGTTAACTATCTTAAATTCCTAATCTGAAATCTGGAATGATATTTTTATATTATGAACTGAAATCTAGGAAATCATAGGACTGTTAACTGGTTTTGGTTTTAGGGGTTGTAGCCATGTGTAAATCTGAGATCCTATATTGCCATCACTGTTTCCTGCACTCCCACTTATCACTCACAGTTTCTTTCACTGAAAAGGCATGTAACACACACCCTCCTGCCTACACTGCCTAACACACACACATACACAGGTTCTCATAAGTTTTTCCCTCACTCTCTCTGTGTATATATATATAAGCCTTGTTATATATATACAAGCTTCCCTTTATATGTGTATATGTATTTTAATATATATATTATATATATGGTGTCATGATATTGGGATATTGTGTGTTATGTTATAGTGTGAACATAGGGTATGGGTAATAGGGCTATAGGCTATATACTCTATAATAGATTTTAATCAATATACCAAAGTGTGTATTGGTAGGCTTGACATGGTATTGCCTAGATTAGCCTAGAAAACCTAGAATAGTCTTGCTAGACCTAGCTTAGACTAGTTTGACCTAGATTAGACTTGGTTGACCTAGTTTGACTTCTAGGGTTGACCAGAGTTGACCAAGAGTTGACTTTGGTCTAAATTGACCTAGTTTCATGTAGAATGCATTAATTTGCATTGTATTATCATTGTAGACTCATAGTGACTCGTACTGTTCTATAGGAGACAGACACCACTCCTCGGACAGTCTATATTCTCTCAGATTCACCGGTTACAGGCGAGTACATTCTCTGATCATTTCATATCCTGCATTAGGAGTATATTTCCTGCTTTAGATTACTATACATGATGCTGACACGTTGGAAACACGGATTAGTACTATATGGATCTTGTTCTGCGATATTATCCCCTTAGCGGATACATCGGGTATTCGTGTTTGTGTACTTTATCGTGAACATCGTGTACTCCTTGTATTTGTGACTTTCGTGTACGAAACGTGTAAAATCGTGTATAATCATGTTTTCACATGACCTTCGTGTACAATAACATAACTTAGCCAGATCCTTGTGTATTGATTGGGGCGGGGGAGTAGAAGTGGTTATGTATTCAATCTAGTAGATTACTCGTGTACAACCTCTGTAGATTACTCGTGTATAACATCGTGCCGTTTACATAACCATCTTGTGCTCTGAATCACTAGACACTATTGTAGAAGCATGGAAAATATTAGAATAATGATCCATGCGGCTCTGAGTAAGAATCTTATGCGGCCCACCCAGGAGCGGCCCTATGCGGTTCAAAGAAGACTCACAAATCGCATGCGGCTCGGGAGCGTATGCGGTTCAGCAAGGCATATGCGGCTCGATGGACGCCAGGTGTGATCTTTTCCTACAGCTGGTCGTTTGAGGAGTGGCCTCATTTATTGTTCCAGCACGATTCATTGTGACGGCCCTGACATAAAGTTTCATAATGGCCTTGCCATAATGACTGACTCCTCAGGAAAAGAAGAAAATCTCTGACCAAATCCGTCAGAAGTCCCAGATTGCCACGTGGCAATCAGTCATATGCGGCTCCCTGAGAACCCGTTCCATGCGGTTCGATACAACGCTAGCTCATGCGGCTCCCTAGGAATACATTCCCTGTGGCCCAATACAACACCAGCTCATGCGGCTCACAAAGATTACGCATATACGGCTCGATGAAGCATCGTCCTATGCGGCTTACAAAGAGTATCTCTCTGCGGTTCGAGGATCGTCAATCCTATGCGGCTCTGACAGGACTCACAATTAAGACACGTGGCATAGGATCAATAAGAGATTTAATCGAATCTCAACAAATATATTTGACATTATCGTCATAATTACTGAGATCAGGGCATATCATTTATCATCAAGCTAATGGGACACGTGGCGAGCAATCAGACATTGGCATAATCAATCACGAGGATTTAAAGCAGCTAGCATTAATTGCTCATGAGATACGATGCTATCCGCGTTAATGGCCGAGATTCACTGTAATCAGGATCAAGGGTTCAGATAGAATGAAGGAGCGCCGACATTTCAAACAGATAATCATTTGTAAACCCTAATGATCACCCCCCACTCTTATAAATAGCCAGCATCATTCCCTTGAAAAAAAAAGAGAGAGGAGAGGTCGGCAACAAAAGAATAAAAAAAAAGGAGAGAGATCTACACAGAGAGAGCTCCCCCTTTCTTCTTGATAATCACAGAGAGAGAGAAGCCAGGAGAGCAATCCGAGGAGAGCAAGAAGAGCGTTTCTTCATCAAACGTTGAGTAGATCTTCCCCGAGCCAAGGCTACATACTGATCGTCCAAGGAGTAAGGCAGAGTGGCCGTCGCTTTCCCGAGCCTCTATCGTCACCCCCAGAATCAAAAATAAACAATCGTACTTAGTCTGCTGTACCTAGGTTTTCGTCCCTAGGCTTTCTTTGTACGAGCGAGTTTGTATTGTGAGCCTAAGTTCAGTCCTCCGATAATTGTTCTGTTCTTTTACAATCAATGGCAAACACGATGGCGACTCTGCTGGGGACTAACTTCTCCACGGCTGAAGAGTTGGTGACGCAATCAGATGCAGCCAAACTTGGCTCCACACAAAAGAAGATGGTCGTCCGCTTCGACCAACAGGCGTTCGAAGAGATGCTCTCTGAAGGCAGCGCTGGCCCGGTCCAGAAGCGCACCCACACCACGAAGGCTCGCAAAGAATGGAGACCGAAGTCATTTGCTCCTCCTCAAGCCCTCGATGGGATGCCCTCTGTTGCTCAAGACGGCGAGAAGGATTCTCCTGCGGTCCCACTTCAGATCGTAGACAACTCTGCTGTCCCCAAGTCCGACAGAAGAAAACATTATGATGCTGGACTCGCAGGGACAAAGAGGGACTCTACGCGGACCGAACCGCAGAAGAATATTAGCCGCAAGGAGAAAGCCCATGCGGCTACATCCGCCAACCGCATAAAGAAAACTCATGCGGCTACTTCTGTCAGCCGCATAACTTATGCGACTACAGTTCCCGACAGCATGGATGAGACTCATGCGGCCAGTAAAGTCAATCGTTTGCAGAAAACCCATGCGGCCATAGATGCCAATCGCATGCGGCCAGCCTGCACGGTCGTGACCCCTAGCCGCATAAGAACTCGTCCGACGACAGGAGGCAACCGCATGCAGACAGCCTGTACGGTTTCTGCCCCCAGCCGCATAGCATCTGCTCCATGCTCCTCTCGATCAGTTTTCGACCGTCTCTCGTACGGTCCGAACCCTGATGACTCTATAGATGATAAGCCAGACTCTGTGATGTTCAACGTGGACTCTTCCTATTATGCACCCACGAGTGCTAGAAAGAAGAAGTCTAGGGCAGCGCGGGCTCATCAAGCCCAGACAGCTGCCCCAACCTCTGACTATCAGGGCGTCCCGCTGATTATCACATGGGCCTCTGATGGGAAGTTGTACAGAACCGTTCGAGTCCAATCCCCGGCGGCGAACGGACAGAGTGGTCCCTCTGACCCGCGGGAGACGATCCTCCACAAGCGCAAGGAAAGAGAAGGGGCCTCGGCGTGCAAAGAATCCTCACATGGACGTCACTACACCCAGATCATCGTCAACTGCTGCTACAACAACGCAGCAGTGACGGAAGATCGTCCGTCCGTCTTCCACAGACTACAGCACCCGAACTCAGAAGATGAGGCACCTCCTGTTGTCTCCTGCAATTCCGCTCAGAAGGTCCCCGCCGAGGGGAGAGGGAAGAAGACAAGCATCTCCAGTCCAAAGATATCAGCCACTACAGCTAAGAAGTTGTCGGCTAAACGGTTACCCTCCACCGGAGTATACCAACACACCCGTTCGAAGACAAAATCTGCTGCAACAGGAGGCTCATCGTCCCCGACCCTGAGGGTCGTAGGAGCTGGGGGTAGTACTCCTCCGAACGTCCACAATAATCCAATGTTTCAAGGAGACGAACCCCGAGAAACAACCCTCCCATCGGGTATAACAGATGCTGATGTCCCCGAGGACATCTATGATTCTCTAGACGAAGCAACCTCCGAAGCTGGGGTAGTGTTCCTTCCGAGTCCGAACCTGAAGAAAATATCCCCACATATCCAGATGATTTCTCGACACATGGGTACGACTCGGAGGGTACATCCTCCACCACTCCCTCCGTCACTCCTCACGTGAAGACGGTATTCATGACAGACAGCAATCAAGGCGGTTCCAGCGATCGCCAGCGCATCGACACTTTGGAGGCCATATTGCATGCCTTAGTCAAGTCTATAGACGAGATCAAAGCGGCACTTCCTACTCTGCAGGGAGTGACACCTGGCCAGACAAGCACGGGTCCCGCAATCAACGTAGATTCAAATTCAGCGGCGCCAAACCAGGGCAATAATCCTCCCGAGATAATGGCCCCTACCACGACAGATGAGGCCCGAGAAGTAAGAAGAGAGGTTCAGGAGCTCCGAGCAATGTTCCACGCCCGAGAAAACTCTCAAGACCTCAGAATACGGCAACCATATCCTGCTGAATGGAGGGATGTTCCCTTTCCGCCAAGATATAAGCCGTTCAATATCAACCCATATGATGGCAAGACTTTAGCAAGTCGATACATCACTTACTTTGAGGTCACTACCGACCATCTGCCCCATGATGACGCTATCCTCATGCGATTATTCATTGGGGCATTGGAAGGAGTCGCCTTCGATTGGTACCGCAATCTGCCAGACAATTGTATCCACTCCTTCGCTGGCTTCAAACGCTTGTTCTTGGAGAGGTTCTATGAGGTAGGACAGGACGTGACGATGTCTACCCTCATGGACGTCATTCAAGGAGAGAAAGAACTGACGAGAAATTACATTGAGCGGTTTTGTCAAACCGCAATGAAGGTACCATCTGGCAACCCGGACTCTTCTTTGATTGAAATTTGCCAAAAGAGACTACTTCCAACAATTAGTCTCTGGATGGGCGAAAGTCAGTTCAAGGACTGGAAGGCTTTTATCATCAGTGCTACAAGTGCTGAAGAACGATTGAAGAAGGCTCGCCAACTGGGGTTGCATATCTCGGAGGGAGAGAACAAGAGCAAGCGTCCCAACACCAGCAACGACAATGGGGGTAGCCCCTCCAACAACCGGGACAACAAAGGCAAGCAGGCTATGGTAACCGATACAGCCCAGAAGCCCGAGCCACAGCCAGCAGACAAACAATGGCCTCAAATCACTTATTCCTTTGAAGACGGCCACGTCAAGCCTATCTTGGACATGCTTATACAAGGAGATAGGATTCAGCTTCCTCCACCAAGACGGGAGCCTCGACCGGCTGATCTGGAGAACCCAAAGTTCTGCCATTACCATCGCTACGTCCACCATGCTACACACGATTGCTACCAACTGAAACGGTATATCCAAAACCTCATCGATTCGAACGCCCTGGCCATCGATTTCGAAGAGGTAACCGTGGCAGCCAACATGGTGTCCGTACAATTCGGCAGCTTCCCTCCAACAGAGACTCAGGACGGGGTTATACCCATCCCTCTGGCAACAATGGAGATTGCTAATCTGCCGCCTGCTCGCGATCAAGCCGCTGGTCTAATACCCCTCACCACATCACGAGGGGAAATCATGTGGGTCCATCCGGACCTAGTCCACGAGGTAACTCAGCCCTCTCCACCTTCTAAAAGGAAAAGTGAAAAAGTCAGATCCTGCTGCACTGCCTCGACGGAAGAAGAGGAAGTCTCGGCCGTCACTACTCGGTCCAGAACACAAGCCTAACCGGTGACCGAAAGCGCGACTGATGATCATCCGTCCACTACAACTGATGCTCCGGGACCGGCTCAGCCTTCGACGACCGACAAGCCTAGGCCGAAGGAGACTCGCTTCGACAAGTCCCTCCGGAAGGAGACACCTCCGGGGCTGGAGAGGCCCTACAACTTTGACATCTTAGCACAATTACCTAATACCCCGGCCAAGTTGTCTTTATATGAACTCCTCAGGCTCTCAAAGGATGTCCGCACGGCTTTAAGTGAGGCGCTCCAAAATGCCGACGCATACTTGGCTCAGGTCAACCTCACGGGAGATAACCAACCTGCAGAGCTCCAAGATAGTGCGTGTACGGGAGCAATGCCCAATATCGTCTTCTCTCCGCAAGATATGCTCATCAAAACTAACCTGCATGATCGCCCGCTATACTACACTGGATACATCGGCGACGTAAAGGTAGACCGAATGCACATTGATCCTGGGTCCTCTATAAGCATCATTTTGAAGGGTCTGCTACATCATCTTCGCATTCCGATGCATCATCTGACACCTACAAGTACCGCCATTAGCGGTTTTAATTCGGGCAGGAGCTACCCAATAGGGAAGATCCGTTTGAAGTGTCAGATCGGCGATCTCCAATCAGAAGTCACCTGTTATGTCATAGATGCCGACACTTCTTACAATATCCTTCTGGGGCGGCCTTGGATACACGATTACATGATCGTGCCTTCCACGCTACACCAGTGCTTCAAATATGTCGATAAGCACGGCTTCGTGAGGACAGAGTTTGCCGATATCGATCCCGTCAAGGGGGTCGAATCTTATTACTCAGACTCCTATCTGTACGAAAAATCAAAGAAGCATCTGGTCGAAGAAGATGTGCAAGCTCACAACGAGACGGCTACAGGATCAGAAGAACCTCTAACGATCCATCTTCAGGCTCGCAAACCGGGAAATTCCGCACCTCTTATGGCCACTCTGCGTAAGGACGCAATCAGTCTCTCCGCACAAGAAGAACAAATGAAAATCCGGCTGCCAAGGTCCGGCCAAGCGCCGAGACCCATAACAGGGCCACTTACCATCAGACTACCGAGAGTCGGTCAGCTCCAAACGGAGAAGCCCAATCCCTCCGACAGACCGCTCACAATACGCCTTCCCAAGAAGATTCTTCACTCCGATGCGAGGTCTGACACTTCTAGCGAACCAGCCACCCCTCGCCTCACATCAAGTACCAAACTGGGGATTGCTAGTTTACCAACAACTCCACGATCTGCTCCGCCAGTTGAGCCTCTGAAGATCAAGCTGACTAGGTCGTCCTCTCAGTCTTCATTTATACAGGGGGTGGCCGAAGAAGAACCAGAATTGGCCAAGTATGTGGCTGCCCACTCCGATACCCCTTCTGCAGATGATGTAATCCCTCTAGAAAAGATACCTTACTTCATCAATAAAGGGTTATCTTTGAACTACACCGAGCTCAATAAGCTATGTACAATGTATGCTATGGAATACGGTATAGGCACTCACCTACATACACAGGTGACAAACGTGTACACCGCCATCCGACTTACTCCAGCAGAAGACACTTACCGAATAGTCAAGGGAGGGGACCACCCGATCATCTTCGGCCGGACAAACAACTCACATCCCCCTGCTATGGAAGAAGTCGACTTCGGGTCAGATGCCGGAAGACTGCCCCTGTATCTCTATAGCCCTCAATCCAAATATCTTATGCAAAAACAGGGGTATGATCTAGAGACAATGCCAGGACTGAACTACGGCACTGGACGACGATTACCTTTGAAGACGCCAGCCCCGGCGGGCAAACCACGGAACTACTATAACAAAACCCGATGCGGTTTAGGGTATGTAACGCCTACTACGACCCGTGAAAGCTCAGATGAAGAATGCGACTGGCAGTCACATTCAACCGGATCACCGACTTCCGACTCAGATACCAGCATCGGAGATGTGTTCAGACAAGTTATGTCAGTCAACATGGCATTCACCGACGCTTACGAGGAAGACGAAGACATCCCCGAAATCCTTGAGCTAGAACCATGGGCCCAGCAATTAGACGCGCAATGGGAAAAGCGGTTCGAACTGAGAGAACCTCCTACCGAAGATGAGGTCATACAAGTGGATCTCGGCAGCAAATCTTCTCCAAAACCGATCTTTATCAGTAAAAGCCTAACTGACGAAGAACGAGAATCGCTGTTAGTACTCGTCAGAGAATACATTGATGTGTTCGCCTGGAGCTATGAAGACATGCCGGGATTAAAGCCTGACATCGCTCTCCACAAACTCAATATACGGCCAGATGCAAAGCCAGTCAAGCAGCAACAACGACGCTTCTGCCCAGGTGTCATGGATGCGATCGAAACTGAAGTCAACAAGTTAATAGCCAGCAGCTTCATTCGTGAAGAGCAACATCCTGATTGGGTCGCCAATATAGTACCCGTCCTCAAGAAGAATGGGAAGATTCGAATCTGCATCGACTTTCGCAACCGGAACGAGGCATGCCCCAAAGATGAATTTCCCCTTCCCATCACAGACATCATGATCGACAACACATGCGGCTTCGAACGTATGTCATTCATGGATAGATTCTCGGGGTATAATCAAATCAAGATGTCTCCCGACGACGAAAAGCACACATTATTCCGAACGCCGATTGGTACATACTGCTACACAGTCATGCCATTCGGTCTGAAGAATGCTGGCGCTACATATCAGTGGGCCATGAGTATCATTTTCTGAGAACATTTACGCAAAACAGTAGAATGCTATGTCGATGACATCGCCGTCAAGAGTCGCCATAAGGAAGATCATCTGCAAGACCTGAGAATGGTATTCGACCTGATAAGAGCCCACAACCTGATGATGAACCCTACGAAATCATTATTGGGCGTATCCAGCGGAAAATTCTTAGGCTTCATCATCACGGCACGGGGCATCCATGTAGACCCTGAGAAGACGAAGGCAATCATGGAGATGGTTCCCCCGAAAAATCTCCGTGAACTCAGAGGCCTCCAAGGGAGGCTAGCTTACATCAGGAGGTTCATTTCCAACCTCTCCGGGCGATGCCGACCGTTCACACATCTCATGAAGAAGGGAGTCTCATTCGTATGGGACGAGGAATGCCAGCGTGCTTTCGACGACATCAAAGAATATTTGTCAAATCCCCCAGTTCTGGTGGTCCCGGTCCCCGGAAAACTATTCCTGCTCTACGTACGAGCAATGGAACACTCCCTTGGTGCCCTGCTAGCACAGAATAACGATGCAGGCCACGAGCAGGCCATATATTATCTCAGCCGGATGATGATCGGGCCAGAACATCGATACACCGCCGTAGAGAAGGAGTGTCTCGCTCTGGTATTCGCTATTCAAAAGACGCGGCACTATGTCACAGGACAAACCATACATGTGATCTCGCGAGTCAACCCCCTCAGAGTCCTCATGACTAAACCAGGGGCCCTCAGCTCTCGCCTCGCCACATGGGCAATATTACTGTCCCCCTATCATATGATCTTCGTCCCGCAAAAGGCTATTAAGGGTCAAGCCCTAGCAGACTTTTTGGCAGCCCACCTAGGATCGGAGTCATCCAGAATCTATGAAGAGATCCCAGACGAGGTCGCCGTTTCGAATACAGCCACCCACGATAACATATGGCGAATATTCTTCGATGGCGCCTCAAGGACCGGTCCCAAGGGAAACATCGTCGTCGGGGTCGGAGTGGTATTAATTTCTCCTACTGGGCTGGTGATCAATCGCGTCTACTCCCTCACGGAACCCTGCTCCAATAATGTGGCCGAATATAACGCTCTGGTCATTGGCCTCCAACTTGCAAAAGAGCTGGAGGTAGAATACCTTGAAGCATACGGCGACTCCCAACTAATCGTCAATCAGATCAGGGGCTCATACGAGGTTCGCCATGAAGACATGATCCCCTACCATCAAATTGTGATCAACATTATCTCATCATTCGAGGGATTCTTCATCGAGCACGTCCCCAGACTCCAAAATATTGAAGCTGATGCCCTAGCAGGCCTGGCTGCTTCCTAGCAGTGCTAAATCACTCTCATCATTCGGTCGATGTAATCGGCCATGAGCTGGTCTACCCCAAGAACAACGTTCAAGCCATGGCGAGTTATTCTGCTCAGATGATCGACGAAGCGCCAGACTGGAGACAACCATTCATAGACTTCGTGGTCTACGACATCCTGCCCGAGAACCCGAAGGAGGCTACTTCTATCAGACGGCGTTCTCTCAGGTTCTTCTACGATACAGAGACGAAAATGCTGTATCGCCACTCCTACGACGGATTACTACTTCTGTGCTTGTTGAACGCAGAAGCCAAAAAAGCCGTACGAGAGGCTCATGACGGTGTCTGCGAAGCCCATCAACCTGGCCCTAAGCTGCAAGACCGCCTTCGCCGGATAGGCTACTACTGGCCCATGATGGTGGCTGATGTAATAGATTATGCCCGAAAATGCAAGGCCTGCCAAGTCCACGCAGACTTCATTCACCAACCATCCGAATTTCTATATCCGACAGTAGCGTCCTGGCCATTCGAAGCATAGAGAATGGATATCATTGGTCCAATCACCCCACCTTCCTCCCGAGGACATCGCTTCAT
The DNA here is from genome assembly GCA_029216955.1 of Iris pallida. Taxonomy (NCBI): domain Eukaryota; kingdom Viridiplantae; phylum Streptophyta; class Magnoliopsida; order Asparagales; family Iridaceae; genus Iris; species Iris pallida. Next base: position 2,852,610 of record JANAVB010017598.1, on the reverse strand, counting down.
ACTTGCGATCACTGATTATTTCTCCAAATGGGCGGATGCTGTCCCACTCGCAGAAGTTAAAACTTCAAACTTGATCAGCTTCCTTAAGCATCACGTTATCTACCGCTTCGGACTACCACAAAAAATCATCCATGATAATGGTCCACAGTTTATAAGCCATGCATTCTACCGATTCTACGATAGTACCACATTCAGAATGTCGCTTCGACACCATACAACCCGGCAGCAAACGGGTTGGCAGAGGCATTCAACAAAATAATCATCAAGCTCCTCAAGAAGTTTGTCTCCTCCAACAAACGCGACTGGAACGAGAAGCTCGGCGAGTGCCTATGGGCTTATCGCACCACGGTTCGAACAGCCACCGGGAATACACCATTCTCTCTGGTGTACGGGAGCGAAGCAGTCCTCCCTTTGGAGACTCAGATCCCCTCACTCCGTGTCGCCCTCACTTATCAATTGACGACGGATGATAACTACCGACGACGACTTCAAGAGTTGGAGGCTTTAGATGAAAAGCGCCTCCTAGCTCAGCAAAGGATCGAGCTATACCAAGCACGCATCTCCGGAGCCTTCAACAAGAAAGTTAAAATCAGAACATTCCAAGTGGGTGACCTTGTTCTGGCAGTCCGGAGGCCGATGGTCATGACTCACAAGACCACCGGTAAGTTCCAGCCAAAATGGGAAGGTCCATTTGTCATCGAGACCGTGTTCTCCAACGGCGCCTACCGCCTCGCTAAGCAGAACGGAGATTTGCTCATGTTGCCCGTCAACGGCAAGTTCCTGAAGAAATACTATGTTTGAACATCATTCTCCAGATTATCGAGTCATGTACTCCTTTAGTACCACTGAACTCTCATCCATCATTCTCCAGATTATCGAGTTATGTACCCCTTTAGTACCACTGAACTCTCATCCACCCTATTTCAAATCATCAAGTCATGTACCCTTTAGTACCACTGAACCCACCACATTTCAGATTATCGAGCCATGCACCCGCTGGTGCCGCTGAACTCTTCCTTCCACAAAACATCTCAAATTACCAAGTCATGTACCCGCTGGTACCTCTGAACTTACACTTTGATTCCAAAATATATGGATTGTCGAGTTATGTACCCGTTGGTACCCCTGAACTTACATCCCGGTCACTCTTTTGGAAGAAAGTCATGTATAACCGTACCTCTGAACTTTCTTCCTGAAAGAGATCCTTCCTTATGATCCACTACCCGCACTCCCAGTGCACAAAAAGGGTAGTCGATCCACCAATTTCCGAAACGACCATGTCCTCATTACCTCTGAGTCGTCTTCACTTCCACCAAAAACAAACCGCCCCCTCGCATAGAACTTCCACGTTCTCCTACCTCTGAGTCGTTCTATGTACCCAATCTTCATTGAGCCCACTCCTGCCATGTCCTCACTACCTCTGAGTGGGAAGGCTCCGTCGAAGAAATCGTCATATTTGCCATGTCCATATTACCTCTGAGCAAGTATGTCGATCCTCTTTTAACCTATTATCTGTACCCACAACCGGAGTACGACAAGGATAATAGGTCCATAAATGTCCTCTGTTGACCACAAATGTCCTCTGTAGACCACAAATGTCCTCTGTTGACCACAAATGTCCTCTGTTGACCACAAATAGCTTCCGTAAAGTCTCCCCTGCCATGTTCTCATTACCGCTGAGCAGGAAGATTTCACGATAAAACCTCCATGTTTGCCATGTCATCATAACCTCTGAGCAAATGTGATTGGTTTCCTTTCATCCCATTATCCGTATCCTGAACCAGGGTACGCCAAGGATAATAGGCCCACAAATATCCCTTGCTAAGCTTCTTAGCATAAATCCACCATCTTACCATGCCCCGGGAGCCCTGCTGCTCTACGGCATTCCTTTTCCCAACACCAGGAACACCCATGACCACTTTGCCATGGCTGCTCCAAACATCCTATCTAAACTGTTATCCGTACCTAAAACCAAGGTACGCCTAGGGTAACAGGTCCACAAATAAATCCCCCAGCAAGTCCAAACTCCATAAACACCGCAAGTGCAAGAAAGAAAAGATGAGTTGAAACATGCTCGTTTATTCAAAAATCAAAAGGCTACATCAGCAGGGATCACACCCCCTTGCAAAAAAAAAAAAAAAAGAGAAAAAGAGAGAAGAAGAAGAAGAAGACAGAAAGCCGATCACTGCTCTGGAACACATAACGCCGTAAGACGGTCCTTTATCAAGGCAATCGACCGCTCAAGCTTCTGTCTGGCTCGGCGCTTCGCTTCCTGATTCAACACCGCCGCATCCTCCAGATGAGCATGGGCTCGCCAGTTATCCTCAAACTTCTTGAAGGCCCGCTCCAGGTTGACAGAGGATCGGGAAATCCTCTCGGCCTCTCGAGCAATCAATTCTTGTTCTGCACGAGCAGCCTCCTGCTCTGACTCTAAGAAGGCCAACTCCTTCTGGAGTGCGAGAATCCGCTCCTTCGTATCAGCTACTCCACGAGAGGCAGATTCTTCCCGGGCTCTACAAGCCTGACTCCGACGACCTAGTCGGTCATAAGAGACGGAGAACTTGTCAAGGTCCTCCTGCACAGCCGGTCCGGCAGTTTCTCGAGCGAGCTTAATCCTGTCCCTAGCAGCGACCAGGAAGCTCCGCTCCCGTTCAGTCGCGGCGGGCAAGCCAGCCTGCCGCACTGCCAGCAGTTGGGTCACAAGCTGATCAGCCTCTGTCAACTTAGGCTCCAGGAGCGCTGCTAACCCCGGCCCGCCAGGAAGACCCTTCAGAGTGTCAATTTGGCCCCGAGCTCCCCGTAGAGACAGAGAAAAAGGGACCCCCCGTTCCACGGTAGCGTTTACACCCCTCCCTAAGTGGCGATAGAAGCTGTCGACCATATCCTGCGTCACCTCGCTCAGAGCCTCCGAGGAAACCGGTGTCAACGGGAGTGTGGCTGGTAGCACGGAAGAAGACGCGACGGAATCTGCCGCTCCTGCCACAAGAGAAACCAACTCCGCACGGAAGGACGCTTGAACATCTGTCAATTCCTCTTCAGCGGCCCGCAGAATTTGGATGCTCGGCAGGGTCGAGAAGTCAATCTCCGGAGCCGTATAAGCAGCCGAAGACGAGGCCGGGGCCAGCACCAACTCCATCCCCATCTGCCCAGAGCTGGCAGGATGTCCCTCAATATACGATGACGAAGGGGAGGAAACGCTCCTTTCCTCCTGATCACGGTGGATCGGGCCTTCCCCAAGAACATCAGCGGCAGGAGATAAAGGGTCAGGACCTGCACGGCAAAGGCAACCATGAATCGACTTGACCCGAAGGATATGCTGATAGAGCAAATAAGCCCCCTCGGTGGTCAATATGTGGCTCAGCTTACCAGTGGAGGAATGTGGAGGCTGAGGTTCGCCTACAGCCATCACAACCTCTTCACCAACAGCCTCCGAGTCAGGAATAAAATACTCATCCGCCCTTGCATCCTCGGGAGGGGATGCACCGAGGATGGCGTCATCTCGCTGAAGTCCAGAAATCTCGGAGACGGGCCCAAGGAAACTTTCATCACCCCGGGCTGGGGCCTCAGCAGCTTGGGAGTCCTTAGCCGCCGCTGAGAGAGCCCCCGCAGAGAGGACCGCGGCACACATGTCGCTAATCAAAGCGGCAAGGGCCGGATCAACTACTGAGGCAGCAGATGGTTCAGGAGAGCCTGGTTCGTCAGACGCCTACAAAGAAAAATGATCAAGTCATATCCCCGAGAGGAAAGAAAGCTACAACAAAGATATAACTCCGACTTGGACTTACCTCCGGATCATCGTCTGCACCTTCACCCTTATCAGTGATAGGTGTCCCACGAGACCTAACAGCAGCTCTATTCACGGAAAAGGTCACTCTACTGTCAGGAGATTCGTATCTGACCCGTTTATACGATGGACCAGATATAGCTGAAGGGTGTTCTTCTCTCACTGCTCCCTCTTGTGTAGTAAGCGGCGGATCTTCCGCCGATTTATCAAGTGGGGGAAGCGGTTGATCCGTCACTTCTTCATCCCCACCAGAAAGGAAGTCTTCGCTATCATCCTCCTCCTCAGCCGACTCGGAAGGTTCTGATTCAGGGAGAGGAATCTGGAGCGCCAGTTGCTTTCTAGCCTTAGCCCCCTTAGGCTTCTCCTCTAAACCAGTACCTACGATGAAGCTGGTACTCGGATCGAAGTTAACAGGAGGCTTGTTCGCCATAACGTGATACAAAGCGGCCACGTACAGAATTTCCCTCGGTGCCTTGGCATCGGAAACCGAGAAGCTGGCCCGAGTATGATAAGCGTCATAATAATTCCACGCTCGGACGCCGTCAAGAACGCTACCTTCAAAACCCAAACAAGGGTGGGGACAATCAAGGAACAACTGGCTATAACCAAATTGACGGGAAAACCTACTGGGTAGGTAAGGCTCCAAGTACACATTATCCCGGTTGCGATAAACCAGATGCGCGGGGCGGATATTGCGCAACCAAGCAAGCATATCCGGAGACAGAAAATGAGAAGGTCCAGTACCGTCAAGGTGTACCTTCCTCACTTCCTCATCAGAAAAAGGAGGAACAGACACAAAGAGACCACACCCATCCACTCTCACCAACGCCCTCCGACAAGCTGGCATAGTGTTGTATTCCCAAGACCGGTGATGGCATTTGAAGAGGAAAGCATCCTCGGCCGTAGCATCTTCCGCTATCCCAGGTCCCAGCAAAGACTTATAGTGCATCGCCAACCACCCCATCAGGTAGTGAAAGGGCAGTTCTACGCGCTCAAAATCCAAAGTCTTCTTGCGAGCAATAACCTTGGACGAGAATGTCCGCAGACCATGATGTATGCTGCATACCATAGCAGGAAGGAGGGCCAGCCTAACTCCGAAAACTAGCTTAACGGCATGGAGGATGAAATGACGACCAATCCTCTCGATAGAGCCCGCTCCACCTGAGACTACGCAGTTTCGTAGCCATATCATCAAAAATCCAGCCAGAAGCGCCTTCTCCGACAGTTGTATGGTCCCGTAGTAAAAATAACTAAGAGAGTCAGCTTGACTCCCGAATATATCACTCTTGGATCGCGACTTTTTGACATTGGACATCAGATCCCTTACCTCTGCATGCGTACGAGGGGCTCGGGGAGTAACTTCACCAGAAGGATCAACCCTAAAAAGATAATTAATCCAGGATGTGGTATGGGGAGCGGTCCCCTCAGAGCTATCCGTCGTTTTTATAGCCATTTGATGACAAGCACTATGGTGGCACAACAACTCCCGATACACCGCAACAAAACCCGGGAGTTGCCTGTCCAAGGCTTCGAACTCCTCATTCGACGGGGTATACACCTCGAAAGGCTCATTCCCCCATGGAAGTTTAGAGACAGTATACATCTCGTGAAGAGCAAGCCCCAGTTCTCCTACTGGTGTAAAGAATGTCCCCGTTCGCTGGCTGTACATCTCTAAGAGCGCTACGAACAGTGGTTTATTAATGGGAAGCCCGTGACAAGTGCCCCGAATGGCATGGTAAAGCCCCACCTCCTGCAAGAATGCTCCATAAGTCTGTAGAACCCAAGCAGTCAACTGGGCCCATGTAGAGGTGGGGTTTATCCAGTTCGGCAGTGCCAGCCTACCAACAGGATAAGACATCTTACGAACCAACCGTTTCAGGAAAGTATCAGCTTGAGTAAGTGTGAAATTGGGACCGTATACATTCATAAAAGAGCCCGCGGCCTGACCCATCATATACCGGAGGACGGAATCCTTACCTGCATACGCTGACTTCATATTCGGATTATAATGGATGTTGCCCATCAATATCCCTGATTGAGTGGGAGTTAGGTTACACACCATCTTCCGGTCCAGCAACACCATATTGAACCATGACAAAGGATAATGACGTTCCATGAGAGGAATATGGATTGCCACCCCATCCAAAGAAAAATTCCAGTTCTCAGAAATCTCTAAGACCCGAGGATTCTTGATGGTTAAAGCATCACCAAAAAGGAACAAAGGCTTCAGGTATTTTCCATCCAACTTCCCAGTATTCATCATGGAACGGAGGTAATGAAGGGTTTGATTCTCAATAGCCTTCAACCTCTCCGAAGGCTCATAAGTAGGGAACTGATTCGATACATGCCTAATTAAGTCGTCAAGACGCACGCCCAGGGCGAATTGATTTGAACCCACTATAAGCTCCCCAGCAGGATTTACGGACAAGTTCACTGGAAAAATACGAAAGAAACGAGGTTAGAAGGTAGTCAAAAAATAGAAACATTGGAAAGGTCATCATAGCCTATGCGGTTCGGCTCGTTACAGCTTCATGCGGCTCAGCATTAGATACGTATAGGCGGTTCAGTGCATCATAGCCTCATGCGGCTCCGAGTTAGCCGAGTTCATACAACTCAAGTCCAGATGAACTTATAGATCCATGCGGTTCAAGTTAAGCACGCCTACAGAGTCAGATTCATGCGAGCTGACGTGAGCAGACAAATTTTTGCGGTTATGCGGCCCAAATCAAAAACACGTATGCAAACTCAGATCGGGTATAAACAAGTTCATGCGGCCCCATAAGACGAAGGGCTCATGCAGTTCCATCTATAAAGTCCCGTATACGTGGCTTGTGCATAAAGTATGCAGCAGAGCCATGGCGACAGTTAGGATTTTCAGACGATCTCTTACCAGCGATAGACGGGTGGACATCGGGATGGATGGAGTGCGCAATGACCGGCGGAGGGGCGACCACGTTCGCCGCCGCAGTCGCCGTAGAAGCAACTACCTTACCCTTAGCGGCCTTCGATGCTGCAGCTTTCTTGGGAGCCATTGTCGGTTGCTAAAGGAAGAAGACGAAGAGCAAAAACGGCAAAGAGAGAATCAGAGCAAAGAGAGAAGGTAAAGAAAAGCCCCAAGAGGCTTAAAGGCTCCTATTTATAGGCAAAAGAGACTCACGAAACGAACAGACGTCTCGGAGTATGCCTCGGATTACGTGCCGCCCCCAAAGAATAAAAGCGAAATGTTTCGGTCAAGGCAAAACCGACTCTTGGGATCCGCCCCCAAAAGGCGGCGTTAAATCAAATCAAAGGCACTTAATGAAGATTTCCACACGTGTTCAAGACACGTGGCAACAAGTTTATGCGGCCATATGAATTTATGCGGCTAAGGCACTTATGCGGCTAGGAAGCTCAGGCAGACAGAAAAATCCTATGCGGCATGAACGGGGCCATACTTCTTGTTCAAAGTATTCCAATTTTTACAAAATTGAAAACTTTGAAGGGGGTCCTGTAGAAGCATAGAAAATATTAGAATAATGATCCATGCGGCTCTGAGTAAGAAGCTTATGCGGCCCACCCAGGAGCGGCCCTATGCGGTTCAAAGAAGACTCACAAATCGCATGCGGCTCGGGAGCGTATGCGGTTCAGCAAGGCATATGCGGCTCGATGGACGCCAGGTGTGATCTTTCCCTACAGCTGGTCGTTTGAGGAGTGGCCTCATTTATTGTTCCAGCACGATTCACTGTGACGGCCCTGACATAAAGTTTCATAATGGCCTTGCCATAATGACTGACTCCTCGGGAAAAGAAGAAAATCTCTGACCAAATCCGTCAGAAGTCCCAGATTGCCACGTGGCAATCAGTCATATGCGGCTCCCTGAGAACCCGTTCCATGCGGTTCGATACAACGCTAGCTCATGCGGCTCCCTAGGAATACATTTCCTGCGGCCCAATACAACACCAGCTCATGCGGCTCACAAAGATTACGCATATGCGGCTCGATGAAGCATCGTCCTATGCGGCTTACAAAGAGTATCTCTCTGCGGTTCGAGGATCGTCAATCCTATGCGGCTCTAACAAGACTCACAATTAAGACACGTGGCATGGGATCAATAAGAGATTTAACCAAATCTCAACAAATATATTTGACATCATCGTCATAATTACTGAGATCAGGGCATATCATTTATCATCAAGCTAATGGGACACGTGGCGAGTAATCAGACATTGGCATAATCAATCACGAGGATTTAAAGCAGCTAGCATTAATTGCTCATGAGATACGATGCTATCCGCGTTAATGGCCGAGATTCGCTGTAATCAGGATCAAGGGTTCAGATAGAATGAAGGAGCGCCGACATTTCAAACAGATAATCATTAGCAAACCCTAATGATCACCCCCCCACTCTTATAAATAGCCAGCATCATTCCCTTAAAAAAAAAGAGAGGAGAGGTCGGCAACAAAAGAATAAAAAAAAGGAGAGAGATCTACACAGAGAGAGCTCCCCCTTTCTTCTTGATAATCACAGAGAGAGAGAAGCCAGGAGAGCAATCCGAGGAGAGCAAGAAGAGCGTTTCTTCATCAAACGTCGAGTAGATCTTCCCCGAGCCAAGGCTACATACTGATCGTCCAAGGAGTAAGGCAGAGCGGCCGTCGCTTTCCCGAGCCTCTATCGTCACCCCCTAGAATCAAAAATAAACAATCGTACTTAATCTGCTGTACCTAGGTTTTTGTCCCTAGGCTTTCTTTGTACGAGCGAGTTTGTATTGTGAGTCTAAGTTCAGTCCTCCGATAATTGTTCTGTTCTTTTACAATCAATGGCAAACAACTATCAGTTCTCTATATACTGTAGCTATTTATTTACAGTCTTTCCTGTTTATCATATTTCTTCAGTTTCTTGTATTTTACTCTATAAGCATGATTATATATCCTGACCTGCTATGATTTGTTGAGATGTACTGTGCTCGCTCCTGTCCTGACTGGACCTGTTGAAATATTACAGAGGACGAGACTGAGGCGTTCTGCCCTAGTTACTACGGTGCTACACTAGACGAGTGCCTGGACTTGGACCAGCAGCAGGAGCCACTAGCTGTAGATGACACTCCTTTAGATTAGGACTGTCTTTTCTATTCTGGATTACTGTATTAGACTTGAGATATTCTGAGATGTATTATTTTAGGCACTTAGAACTCTGGATTGTATCTCTGTGATTCTCTGTTCTGGATTTTGTTATCTTTCATTATCTATCTATCTTATCTGTTCTACCTTAGCTGTGATTGAGTTTTACATTCTATTATGTCACCCCCATTCGGGGAGTATAACTGCTATACCTTCAATTGTTAGATGTTGTGACCTAGGACAGCGTTCTACCGCCGATACTGCGGCGTAGGCTGGACGTACCCATGTCTCGTGCCCTTACTCTAGGGTGCGGGTCGTGACACGTTTTTAGTGGTGGCCCATGCAGGTCTAGGATATAAGTGTAGTAGTATTCGAACTAGAATATCGCTGCAGCCTGCAGTAGAAATTAGCATATGTTTGAAGGTACTCAATCATACTAGGAAAAACTCCTTATCAGATTCCGTATATCTATTTTGCTGCTTATTGTCTTTCTTAGAATTTTAAACTGTCCTCCTTTGATTATTTCGACTCATTCTTAGTAATTGCTTCTTGTTTGATTTGTGTCTCCAGGATGGTTGAGACGCGATCGCATCGCCCCGTGACGGGAGAGGCTGGAGAGGGGTCTGCCACCTCTCGTGTCCAGCATCCAGCTCCCGGTGCCACAGGGCCAGTGCAGCCCTCAGGAGTGGGAGTTTCTGCCACTTTTGGAGGAGCACCTCCAGCAGTCGGAAGGCCAGTTGTGATTCCAGAGATCCTTCCCACGCAGCAGCCTCCGCCTGCAAGGATGGTTGATGTTGTCCATCTTTTCTCCTTCGTGGAGAGGATTCTGGAGTCCTCGCACCAGCGCAGTCAGAGGCAGACTGCAGATTTCAGACAGGGGATTGATGAGGTGCACCAGCTGGTACGCACGACTGTTAAGATGGTGACAGGTCAGGGGACTCAGCAGCAGCCCCGTCGGAGGGAGAGAGATATTCAGGACTTCCAGAAGATGCATCCTCGGGAGTTCTTGGGCACAGAGGGCATTCACTATGCCGATGATTGGATTAAGCATATAGAGGAGATCTTCCGACTGGCAGAGATACCAGATCGGCTTCACATTGAGGCAGCGGGCAGCCAGATACAGGATTTGGCCCGTGCATGGTACCAGACTGATCCCAGAGTAGGAGTGGAGGGCCAGACTTGGGCCCGATTCAAGGAGCTGTTCAAGGAGCAGTTCTTTCCCGATATAGCCTTGGGTGGGATCGAGGCGCAGTTCGAGGCTCTGGTTCAGGGGAACCAGACAGTTGCTGAGTATGCCGGGGAGTTCTACCGACTGGCCCGGTTTATTGATGATCTGACGGAGAAGACCAAGACGAGAAAGTTTCGTCGAGGTTTGACTAGGGAGATTCCGTCGCTGACCAAGAGCGACCGGAATGCTACATTTGCTGAGATTTATTCTAGGGCCATGGCGACAGAGGACGACCTGGGACTGAGGCAGAAGAGAGGTCTCGATTTTCAGTCAGGCAGTAGCAGTCAGGGGCAGGCCAAGAGGCCTCATTTCCAGCAGCAGTTTCAGCATCAGAGGCCAGTGCAGCAGTTTCAGCAGCAGGGTCGTGCACCTTTCCAGCAAGTGCAGCACCAACATCAGAGAGGGCAGTAGGCACCCAGGCAGCAGGCTATTAGTTGTACTTTCTGCAAGAAGCCTGGGCAGAAGTGGGACGAGTGCAGGAAGAGACTCGGCAGATGCTTGATGTGTGGATCAGTAGACCATCAGATACGAGAGTGTCCAGTTGCGTCGATGCGTCCGATACCAGGAGGAGTTGGGGCAGCCAAGGCTCCAGCAGGCCAGCAGAGGGGACCAACCCTGCAGACCCAGCAGCAGAGGTTCCAGCAGCACCAGCAGCAGGCGCGGGGTGGACAGCAGGGGCGAGCTTTCGCCATGGCAGCTGAGGATGCTGAGGTCATCGGAAAGCTGATAGCAGGTTCGGTTCTTCTCGACTCCCTTCCAGCAATTGCACTCTTTAATTCTGGGACTTCCTACAACTTTGTGTCTGTATCATATGCTATTATATACAGTTTGATTTCGGAACCATTGCCTAGGACCTGCAAGATCACGACCGGGGGTGGGGTCATCCTCGTAAGTGATGTTTGCAGAGGGCGGAGTATCATTTTGGTGCACGGTCGGCTTAGAGTTGGTGCACTGCGTGCTTTAAAAATAACACTCGATCCTTCGTCCCGTGGCTTGGAAGAAGGAAAGTTGGTTGAGTAGGCGAAGTATGAACGTAGCCTAAGTCATAGGCGTCGCCCGCATGAATGCTTCATAAAGCATGCACGATCCCGTCGTCCAAGACTTGGCATAGCCTTGGCTTGCCTAGGAGTTAAGTTGCGTTGAGCGGCTTGTGACCTAAGTCTAGGCACCCGAGTGACTTGGTCGTTCAAGTTAGATACATGCACGGCACGATCCGTTAAGGCAAAGCTTGACGCAGCCTTTGCTCGTTAAGTTATTGTGAAGTTAAGTTAGACAAAGTTATGCCGGTCGACCTAAGACATTACAAGCACTGTCTCGCACCTTCACGGTTTGTCAAGTTAAGTAGTCCCACGATGCAAAACGTCCGTTAACTTGGGCAGGAGTGTCGCGTGGAGCACGATTGGCTTAAGGCACGATGCACGGGCTTAGTGTTTAAGGCAAGGATCACAATTGATTCAAAGTGAGTTTGAGAAAGGACTATCAAATAGGCATTCATGAGTTGAACCAAATGATAGGGTAACAAGGAAGGAAATGCTCGCGATCGTGGGTCGTCGAGGGGTCTCAAGAAAAGGAATGCTCGCGACCGTGGGTCGTCGAGGGGTCTTAAGGATAGAAGTCTTGGTTCTGGTAGAGGAATGACTGTGTGAGACGTCAGTTTGTGTCGAGTCTTGCATGGTCATTTGACAACTTATCGACAAGGGCAATGAACCTTCGAGCGGTAACCCTGGGCCATGGGGCCGACTCGGCCTAGGAGGGAACAGGGAATAGTCGTGCGTAAGGTTTTGGCACAGGTTAAGCGGGGACTTGCGACGGGGATAGCTACTTGCGTCGAAAGGATCCCGATTAACAAATCTATACGTCAAGGTATATCTTGTGATGCTAGTGGCCAAGTTCATATAGATGTCAGCAAATAGCGGCTATACGCATGTATGCCTTTGGATTGAGTTGAGTTGAAGGTGTGTACAGATAGAACACAAAGTTTGGGCCTAAGATTGGGTTTCAATATAGGCGTCGTGCTTCGGCACGAGATGTGGCGTCAAGTCATGAGTTGTCGGCATATAAGTTGGTTGAGTTGTTTGATTTTAATTCGGGAAACCGTCGCAAGGCAAAGTTGGTTGAGTGACACTTACATTCACAAGTCTTGATTGGGTCAGTTGGTGGTCAAAGTAGCAAGGGCCGCTAGGCGGCAGGGGCCGCGAGGCGGTGATATGGTCAAGTCTCACTGAATTGCGAGGCACGGCTTCAGCAAGGGTTTGTAGCATGGTCACACGAAAAATAGAGCTTCATCGCGTAGTTGCGTCTCTGATTTTAAGCCGTAAGGCAAACGCGACTCGATAGGTTAACGTTGTTGGCACGAGAAGGGTCTTGAGGCAAGGTATTGAGTTAACATTCGTTGCAAGCACGAGATGGTCTAAAGACACAAAATCAGAAAGGCGTCGATCATAAAACTGATCCTAAGGCAAGACTAGAAAGACAATTGATAAGAAAGAACTATGTTGCATAAGGTAAAATAATGTGTCGGGATTGTATGGGTGGTCGAGGAGCTCATTCCACCAGTACAATTGAGTACTGACACCCACATAGTTTACATGTGCAGGCACATATAGAAGCTCGTGGCGCGGAGCTCGCTTGGATGCGTCGAGGCACGGAGTCCCTTGGCGATTCGAAGCATGTGGCCGCATGGATTAAAGACTTATACGGGACATAATGTATGGACGTCGCCTTTCGAAGCTTCCTCTGGATCAAGACTTATATTTGAGAGATAAGAGAGAGCTGAATGACTTGTAATGTGAGCTTGAGTGAGCTTGAGAGACTTATAATATTGGACTTGCGCCCAATGTAACCGTTGTTTCAATATCAATAAAGAGCTTCTTTGTATAACTTGTATTTTGTTCTAAATTCTGCTGTTATTATTCAATGTCTCTGCTTGGGACTTCTGTGCGACGACCCCATCGCAGCCGCTGAAATCGGCCGTTATGGAACCCGCCTTGCACGAGCGCAATCTAGGCTCATGCGGCATCACGCCTTAGCGAGGACGATCGCTCCTACGGGAGCGGGGCATGACATAATGGTATCAGAGCACGGCTTTACGTCCTTGGACTATCGATTGAATTCTTTAACTCGATGTTTCCGCACACTCTGAAATTGCTTCCTCAAGTTGATATGTTGGTGTGCTCTCTCTCAATTGTCCCACGGGATGTCCATATAATAAGTCTATCTATTTTGCAAAACATAGGAGAACAGTTTTTAACAACAAAATAAAAAGATGGTTCGCGTAAGCACGGTTGGCTAAGTCGGGCTGGACATATACACCAAAGTTGCGTCGACCTTAGAAAAGTCGAGTGCGGGATTCAAATTGTGTCGGACGAGAATGAGTTGAACTCGATTGAGTAAGTGAGATGACTATCGATAAGGGTGCTATCGAGGGACGATAACGTCGATGCGATATAGATGAGCGTGCTTGGAAATTGAGGAATGGTTCAAACGGAAAATTTGAAGAAGTGGATTTTGATTCGAATGATAAGTTGAGAATTTGTTGAATGACTTCATCCCTGAGTGGTGTATGCGATAGCCTCAGGGATGTCGATCGATTGATTAAAAAATTGATGTTGTGAATGATTCGGTGGATAAGCATCGAACTTGAATTGAATGTCGAGAAGATTATCCAGTCGAACGATGGCACAATTCGTACGACTCAAATTGGTTACAAAGAAAGATCGTCAGGTTACGCATATCGTCGATGGTATTGAGGCGTATCAAAGATCGATATGCGATAACTCGGGGGTACTCTGACTCGGCGAATGACGATCGTGCATGTGTTATTGTTCGGTTGGATGCTATGATTAGGATTTTGATGGAGATGAATATTGGATAAAAGTGGTCGTGTCTTGATGGTTACGCGGATAACCACAACGTCGACAATCTTGTCTTGCACGAGCGCAAATCTAGCCTCGCGCATGCGTCGCGTCGGATTTGGGACGATCGTTCCGCGTGAGCGCGGACATGGTGATTCATGTCGTGGGAATGATCGAACTCGGAAAATTAGGACGCGACAACTTTGATTGTCCCGACTTGTTCGTTTGATGCGAAGGCAAACTCGAGGATTTGTGAGACTTACGATTGATGAATGAAACAAACTTGAGGATTGAGTAGGTCCAATCCGCACATCGAGAATGAATTAGTCTAGACACAAAACAAGAGTTACGTCCCGATGAGAATGACTATCTCGCGGGAGCGTGCATGGTTTCGTACCCACCGTGGATAATCTGACTCGCGTAAGATCGGGGCGCAGCATATTGTTAAGTCAGATGACCTCGTGATCGAATACGTGAATTGGGGTGAATGACTTAGGGAATATGAAATGTGAAATATGGGTTTAGCGATGAATTGTGTCATAGCGTGATTGAATTGAGAATGATTGATAGGCGAACTATATAAAACGTGCTTGAGGGGATAGACTATACAAGAGGGTTTATTGAACGGACAATATGGATATGTCGTAGAATTGGTCGAACGTTAATTATCGTAGGATGGCTTTGCTGGATGACTCGGACTCCGTACGACGAATATTGGGATGTGTGTAGGGAATCGATGCTCGATGTTTAGAAATCGGAGTGATGCAAGCTTGGGTAGAAAATCCCGTACTATCAACTTGGTTTGACCTTAGGATGGGGTCAGTGTTGATATCGTTGTTTGGGAACTATGATTCCAATACTGACGGAAAGACATAGCCTAGCAGTTAGGCAGACGTTCCGGTACGGAGCGATAGGAATGGTGAAGGCACCACTCATGAGGCTCGGTTGACATACATGTATATCAAGGATGCTTGAATGCGTGCACGATCCGACTCGAGTGGTGATGGCGGGATTCGCTATCATGAGGCTTGGTTGAAATGCATGTATTTTGGGGACGCCTAAGATATGTGCACGATCTATACTATATGATACGTTGAATTCAAATAAAATTTGAGGAACGAGGAAGTATCGATGATTTTGAGATCGTAAGTTTTGAAGAAAGGATTGAGGGTAGCACGAGCGTGGCTCAGATTTGAGTAAGGCATAGGAGAATTGTGTGCGAGAGTTCTTGAATGTTGAGTAAAGTGATAAGTCGATAAGGGTACTCAGTTAGTTTCGAGGACGAAACTTTTTCTGAGTGGTGTATGATGTAGTGCCCCGTTCCGCTCAGTCAATCGGAGGAATCGAAATGCCGATGGCATTTGGCCTTAGCCTTGCAACGGCTGCTGGAAAGACATTGCTTGGTCGAGGCGACCGCTCGCTCAGGTGGGGTAGTTTCGGTGAACTTGCCTCATCTTAGCCTTCACATAATAAATTGTATGTTTTCAACTTGCACAAGTAGGCTTGATAATAAAAGAGATGAATCCACATAGCTAAAGAGAATAATCCAGACGGGTCAAACTGAGTTAGAATATGGAAAGGTCCAACGGTCGGCTTAGAGTTGGTGCACGGCGTGCTTTGAAAATGACACTCGATCCTTCATCCCGTAGCTTGGGAGAAGGAAAGTTGGTTGAGTAGGCGAAGTATAAACGCAGCCTAAGTCATAGGCGTCGTCCGCATGAATGCTTCATAAAGCATGCACGGTCCCGTCGTCCAAGACTTGGCATAGCCTTGGCTTGCCCAGGAGTTAAGTTGCGTTGAGGGGCTTGTGACCTAAGTCTAGGCACCCGAGTGACTTGGTCGTTCAAGTTGGATGCGTGCACGGCACGATCCGTTAAGGCAAAGCTTGACGCAGCCTTTGCTCGTTAAGTTGTTGCAAAGTTAAGTTAGGCAAAGTTATGCCGGTCGACCTAAGACATTACAAGCACTGTCCCGCACCTTCACGGTTTGTCAAGTTAAGTAGTCCCACGATGCAAAAGGTCCATCGACTTGGGCAGGAGTGTCGCATGGAGCACGATTGGCTTAAGGCACGATGCACG
Source organism: Iris pallida (assembly GCA_029216955.1). Lineage (NCBI taxonomy): Eukaryota > Viridiplantae > Streptophyta > Magnoliopsida > Asparagales > Iridaceae > Iris > Iris pallida. The sequence goes on along the minus strand of JANAVB010017598.1, from coordinate 2,836,569 downwards.
GGCTTAATATTTAAGGCAAATATCACAATTGATTCAAAGTGAGTTTGAGAAAGGACTATCAAATAGGCATTCATGAGTTGAACCAAATGATAGGGTAACAAGGAAGAAAATGCTCGCGACCGTGGGTCGTCGAGGGGTCTCAAGAAAAGGAATGCTCGCGACCGTGGGTCGTCGAGGGGTCTCAAGGATAGAAGTCTTGGTTTTGGTAGAGGAATGACTGTGTGAGATGTCAGTTTATGTCGAGTCTTGCATGGTCATTTGATAACTTGTCGACAAGGGCGATGAACCCTCGAGCGGTAACCCTGGGCCATGGGGCCGACTCGGCCTAGGAGGGAACAAGGTATAGTTGTGCGTAAGGTTTTGGCACAGGTTAAGCGGAGACTTGCGACGGGGCTAGCTACTTGCGTCGAAAGGATCCCGATTAACAAAACTATACGTCAAGGTATAGCTTGTGATGCTAGTGGCCAAGTTCATATTGTTTCACTTAACAAAATTGCCAAACAAAAGTTGGATTTTGAAAATAAAACGAGAAAAAGTACAAGAAGTACAAATTTGATTCTGAAAAAGTATTGCTATGGAAGTCTGATCTGTAAATGATCACTTTGTTCCTTGGACCATATGATGATGATGAAGATCACTGCTTGAAGTAGAACAACTTGGAAGAACTAAGTCACCAGAAAGGTATCGACGCACTTAGGCACTGATGGCGAGGCCGAATGCTTTCCTGCTTTACTTCACTCTGTTCTGAAAGAAAAGTTGAAGAAGAATGCTCCGGAGAATCAAAAATCTCGAAGTTCTGATCTCTGTATTCTCTCCTCCTATCCCCTCTGAGAAAAATGAGTCTATTTATAGACTGGGGCTTCTGTGCGTAAAAGAGCATCAAAGTCTGTCTTTACGCTAACAACTGCCACCCATGATCAGAGTCATCCTTTGCATACGATGACACGCGTCCCATCATTTTAGTAAGAATAGGATACATGTACACACGTTCTTAGAAATATGTAGCATGAAGGCCATGTAGGCAAACCACGTTCCAAACTGGCCAGAAAGAATAGGGCGTAAAAATAGCTCCAACATCCTCTGGGCGTAAAGCAGTAAGATGAGCGTAAAATAGCTCTGTCATAAGTTTCCCGCGTAAAGTGGTTATTGAATAACCTTGAGCATAAAATGGCTCAAATAGAATTTACGCACACATTGTTTTATGAGTGTAAGAACTCATAAAAAACTCCGTACGTAAAAGAAACCATACAGTGAGCGTAAAGTAGCTCGATCCCCATAAACGACAATAATGGTCTTTGTATAAGACAAATTCCATTGAATTCTGTAGTAAATGCCATCATTAATATCTTCATGTCAGAGTTTGCATTAAATGCGAGATTTGACAGCTTTGTCCAGCGTAAAAGAGGCTGCTCTGTCCTTGGCGTAAAATCATAGGTGTAGACCCAAGCGTAAAATGATCAGCCTGCTTAGGCGTAAATTGATTAGCCTAGATTTGGGCGTAAAAGAGATTACTCGCTCTGCTTGGTGTAAAAACCGATCACTTATGAATGGGATGACTCTTTCTTTGAAGCACTTTTTACGCTCCTACAAGACCCCCTTCAAAGTTTTCAAATATCTCCAAAATTTGAAACACTTTGAACAGAAGCGTAAAAGTTGAGATTTGATCTACCAGCGTAAAATTTGGGATACGCAACAGCCATCCGCGTAAAAGCGGGAATATCCAACAGTCGGCGTAATTTTCAATAGTATCGGTCAACACTCAACCGTCGCAATGAATTTCTTTTCTCGAGACTTTCGAATGCCTTTTCGTTTTCCCGAGTTCTATATTAATAATGAGCAGTTTCCAAAGAGGAATATGGAGAGTTGATTTAACCGTATAAATGAGGAGAAATTCTTCACTCTTGTCGTTCATCCCCACAGTAACATGGCGTCCAAGAAGGAGATTAACAATGAAGAGGCTTCGGGCTCAAGGATTGACTTTGAGCGAGCACGCAATTTTGTAGCGTGCTTCAGATTAACTCCAGCAGTCTTCAGTCGCATCGATGGTGGTCCTCCGACTGCATATGAGGGCTCAGGAGATGCAGAAGCATTTTTAAATCTGATGCGTCGCTCCGGGATTCACAACATGCGTGAGTTAGGTGCCTCCCTTCGTCAGTCCAATAAAAGAGAGGGAAAATGAAATTCCATGTATTGCGACTCTCTTATATGTAGGGGTCCACTCCCCCTTTTTTTATAAATAAAGTCTGATGTTAATCTCAACTGTTCAACATTTATTTTAACTGCTTCTATGATTGTTCATTCCCAAGAAACAAACTTGACACATGGCGTCTGTCTTGTGGTTACGAGAGCCTTAAAATAGGATCTTCCCCCGAAATTGACTCTTCCTAACAGTTCTTCAGCCTTTATAAATAGCCGAGAATGTTTCATATATTCTCGTACTCATTCCACTGAAGATAACTTTTCGTGATGTTGTTCTCCAACAAATGAGGATGGCGAAGCTTTCCCACGGTATTCTTTTTGTATGCCCAGTCATTAGACGTAGATTCAACCACCATTAGAGCCAAACCATTCGACTCAAATGGTAAGTCCGATCGTAAGCAAATATCTGTCTTTCGAAATTTTTGTTGAAAACATCTATTCATGAATGTAAATTCTTGACGCGCGTAAAAACTTGCTGAAGCACTGGCGTAAAAGCCTTGTTAAAGCACCGGCGTAAAAGCCTTGTTGAAGCACTGGCGTAAAAAGCCTTGCAGATTGCCGGCGTAAAAGCCTTGTTGAATCACTGGCGTAAGAGTCTTGCTGAAGCATTGGCGTAAAATGCCTTGCTGAAGCATTGGCGTAAAATGCCTTGCTGATTCCTGGTGTAAAAGCCTTGCTGAATCACTGGCGTAAAAGCCTTGCTGAATCACTGGCGTAAAAGCCTTGTTGAAGCACTGGCGTAAAAAACCTTGTGATCTGTTTTTAATTAGCGTTTAATACGTATCTGATAATACTTATGTTTTTAAAACACTTCTTCTTTGTTATTTTCTGCAGAAGTTTGGCTGAGCAGCTTTTCCAGAACTAGCATTGGCGATTTTGACGTTGTGAGGAGCGTTCTTCTGACATCAACATCAGGGAGCTCATGCACTTTTGACGCACAAATCAGACAACTCAGAACTCTTCGTGAGATAGAAGGGTCTTCCTCTGTTAGTAGGAAGAGCCTTTATACATGGAGAGTTGGATGATGGAGTCAACTCTACCCCGAGAAATCGGGTAGTAGAGTTCCTTTCACGGCAGAACTAGGAATCGTATCCCAATGCTGGATACATCCCTATCTCCTTTGAGGTGCCGCCACTAATCCACCAATTGTATTGGCAGCAACACGCCTTCGGGCTGCCATACTCTGGGGTTCTCCTCTCGTCTGAGAGAGAAGACCAGAGTTTGATTCCTGCTGTTCTGGTTGCCACTGGAGCTCAAACAGTCAGGAACTGCCACCAACAACGAACCCGTCAAAGAGGATCAAAGAAGAAATAGATCTCTATTAGGTTATCGTTGGTGTATAGAATAAAAATCCAAGAATGTAAGAGATTTCCATTATAACTTGTAAGAAAGTCTAAGAAATGTAATAGACTTTTTGATGAAATGGGAATGAAAATGATGATTCTTCGATGATCAATGATTTGTATCTATCTGGATGTAATATGGACATGATAGATAAATGAAATCTTATTTTCTGTTTTAGAGTATATGATATTATCAGAGGTAATATGGACATAATAGCATATATAAACTCAAAAGAAAATTAGATTAATATCTATGCAGAGGTCAAATAGAAGTGATAGATAGGAAAAGAAAGTAGATTTAATATTTATTCAGAGGTCATGAAAACATGATAAATAGCGAATCCCACTTTCTAATCAATTGATAAAAATAGAAGATATAAAATTCCTTTTCCCGGAAACAAGAAGTCAGCTTAAACAAAGCTTGGTAGCTGGGGATTAAGAAGACAGATATTACGAGCGTAAATATCAATGTAACGCCCCAGTCCCAAAATACGAAGGACTAGGAACGTAGACATGCCAGCTGTATTCATACGAAGTACGTAGGTCTCGTATGAATACATAAGCTGTAAAATGTAGTAATCCAAGACAAACTAATCTCATCCACAATGAAAGGAATAATAATATCAATATCAACTCGAATATTCATGATACAATCGTTGGGCGGAGACAAAGTCCACTACCAACTATCATAATGAAAGAAATGTACATGAATCGAAAAATGGAAAGATGAACCAAGCGCAATCGTCTTCGAAAGAATGGAGAAGACCACGGCCTTGGCTAGGATACCTGCAGAAAACATGAACACGTACCTGGAAAAAAAAACCAGGTCCTCAGAGGGACGTAACAAGATACATAAAAACAATACCATGATGAACTGTAAATGATACATGATAAAGAAAAGACCACCTGCTCTAACACAATGGAACCTAACCATCTAGGTGTAATGCAAGTCGAAAACTATACTGGAACGTATAAGTGGGTAGGAATAAAGCATAGCATCCACTAGAGGCTTTCGCATGAACTAGTATACGTCTTTGACCGTATCTGACGACGAGGTCAGGGCCGTGCAATGGATATATCCCCTAGTTCATACTTTGCATCGCTAGCATACCTCTTGACTTATCTGACGACGAGGTCAGGGCCGTGCAATGGATATATCCGCTAGCGACACACCCATAACAGGGAAACCATGAACCCATAACCGGGCAATCTAGAAGGCTGTGGGATAGCTCATACGTCCCAGTAGTTTTCCCCGCCCATGTATCACACAAGTCATATCCATGTCTTGGCGATCCATATCTCTATGCAAGTCGCTATCTAGACTCCGCTAATCCATAAATGAACCGACACACGAGCCGCCCGTATCGGTAGCAAGTCGAATACGTAGGTTCGTGCCGACTCTATGATCCTCACTCATGTGTCGTGTATGAGAAGTGTCAACAAGTCAAAGAAGTTACGGAGCATAACTTCAACACACCGGGAAAGTCCACTACCACATATGGTCCACACACACACGCACACACACAAACATCGATATACATATCGATGGCACCCAAGTCATACTTGGACATACTATTACTAATGTAAAAATACTAGCAACATATAAAATATCATGAATCAAATATAAGTACAAGATGGCAAGGTATCTTGCCTGGTAGAGCTCCTGGTGTGCTGCGATAATCAAGGTGGCACGATCTGCGACTCCGGTGCAACAACTGTACAAGGTGATCTCGGATGGTGGCACGGACGGTTCCATCGGGTTCAGAACCGTCAGATTGGTTAAGGGTTGACATGAGGTTGTACAGGATTTCAGAAGGGGATAGAGAATATGTTTGGTCATGACCAAGAAACGGATAGTCGATGAGATTAGGAGGAGGAATACTTATATTATTTAGTAAAACATTTATACTATTTAAAATATCGCCTTTTTAGATAAATACTTTGAAGAATATAATTTGTTTTGAAATCCTAATAAACACTAATAAAATTTTGGGTAAAAATGTATAAAAATATGGTCCAAAAATACTATAATAATATATGTAAAAGCCAATCCTAAATTTGAAATTCCAAGGCTATATTTTTGGCTACCAAAATAATTTAGGAAAATGATCAACCAAAATTTTAATTTATCTATTGCCATTAGCAACAAAAATAATGAATAATAAAAATACAATAGTAATAATAATAATGACAACAACCTATCCGCAAATAGAGTAATCTATATATTTTTACAAAAATTAACTTACTAAGGTACCTACATAATACATATCTACAAACATACAAAACATCTTTAATAATAATTATAGTAATAAATATACTTATAATAATTATAAATATAAAACAACAGAATAAAAGTAAAATTAATAATAATAATAATAATTACAATAATAATAATAAAAATAATAATAATAATAATAATAATAATACTATCAAAAGTATTTCCACAAAGCCATAGTACAAACAAACAAAGAAAAAGAACATATACAATATTAATAATAAAGGAATAGGAAGTTTCTCTTCAGCTTCCTAAAGAATCAGAAAAAAAAAACTCAGAAAGATGAGAAAAGGGAAGAAGGAAGGAGACGGTGGAATCGGGAGGGAGCTCTCCGGCGACTGAGGTCGGCGTGGGAAAAGGGGAGTCGGCTGGGCGGAGGGAAGAAGGGGAGTCGGAGACGGAGTCGCCGGCCTTGGAGGGGTGGATCGGAGGCGAGCGGCTCGGCGGAGACGAGCGGCGGCGAGGGTTTCGAAAGGGGGCGGCCGGTCGGGTCGGGCGTGGGAGGTGGAGAGGCGCACGGCCACCGTTGGCGTTTGCCGCGGCGAGGAGGAGCACGGCGGAGCGGAGGGGGAAGAGCTTAGCGATCGCGGCGGACGCCGGACGGAGGCGGAGGTACTGGGGAGTAGAGTCGACAGTGGGGGCAGTACTTCGCCGGTGATGGCGAGGTTGGTCGGACGGCACGGCAAGGGCAGTGGGTTCGTCGGCGCTGGGGTTTTCCGGCCGAGAGGAGTGTGGAGGTGAGGGAGAGACGCGGCGGCGCGGCTAGGGCTGGTGGAGGGAAGTCGGAGTTTGGGCGGCGAGCCAGTTCGGCGGCGCCGAAGATGAAGGATGGGGTTCTCGCAGAGGCTCGGTGAGGTTCCTATTATTTTCCCCCCGTTTTTTTTGGTTGTTGATGGGATTTGGTGGTGCTGGGTTCGGGTTGTCGAGGGGACGACAGTGGTGTCGTCGGAGAGACGATGACGCTGGTGGTGGCGTGGGCCTGTGATGGGGTTACGGTGGAGACGGGGTCCAGGGGGTTGTGGTCGATGCTCGGGATATCGATGGCGATGATGCTGGTGTAGGCTGTCGGGGTTTGGGGGAGATGTCAGGGAAGAAGTGGCTGCGGCTGTTGGTGGTGGTCGTGCTGGGTGTGCTGCCAAGGCGGCGGGTACGGTGGTATAGGGGTTTGTGATGGAGGTGGTGGTCGGTACGGCGAGGTGGTTCGACCGGGGAACGGCCCGGGGAGGTGGGCAGTTGGCTCGGGTAGGATTAGGTTAGGTTTAGAAATCTTATTTTGGTTGTATGTGTCAGGATGAGGGTTACGTCGTATCGGGTGTGTCCGATACGATGGGGGCAGAGGTTCGGATCTTGTCGGACCCGGGAGAACAATGTATTTGTACCATATAGAATATAGTGGATGGGAAAGGAGGACACCGACACGATGCACGATTTGTGGTGGAAATTTTGTGGATGGTTGGGTTTTATGGTGGAGTACCTGCCTATTTATAGGATGTGGGAATTCCCATTTGGATAGGATTAGAATTAGTTTAAAACCCCCAATAGATAAATACCATTATTAGTTTAAATAATTTAAACCAATCAAATCCAAATTCAAATCGAAATTCAATTTAAACATAATTAAATCCATCATTTAGTTTAGATTCAAATAAGAAAATTTAAATTTCAATGTAGATATTAATTAAATCAATGCACGAAATCAAATCAAGATTTAAATTCCTACTATAAATTCAAAATATATTTTACAAAATACTAATAATAATAATTTCGAAAATAATAAATAATTTTAAAATCTTTTTGAATAATAAAATATTAATATATAATAATTTCGAAAATTATAATATATATTATGTATTAATAGGAAAAATTTCAAACTATATTTTTGCTAACTTGGATAAAAAATGTTGAAAGTAAACATTAAATCTTTAAATTACCTTCTTGCCAAATTACTTTTAAAAATATAATTAGTATATATATTATTTTGAAACCATCATTGATAATAAAATCAAAAAGAATATTTTCTAAAATATGTATATTGCACATATTCGCACTCGACGAGAAAATACGAAAAACGTAAATTCGTGTGTGACGTACAATACAACTATGCGACGTAAAATACAAAAATTTAAACCAGTACCAAATTTAATAAAATAAAAAAAATAGTAGAAATTTAGGGGTTTTATATCCTACCCAACTTAAAAGAATTTCGTCCTCGAAATTAAGAATTCGTAGGGGGGTAAGAGGACAAAAGGGGGTATCAATGGGGAACAAACAATGACAAGGTTTCAACAAAATTATTTCGTAAGAAATTGCAATCTAGATCATAGAGAAATAATACGATATGGTCGTAGTCTAGGTTGAGGATATGATTAACAGACGATTGTAATCACTCTTAAATTTAAGTGATTAGAAAGTCAAAATGGTAGAATTAGGGTTGAGGAAAGGACCAAAGATATAGTCACAGTGAGTGTTAATGGTCACAAGAGATGGGATAGCTAGGGAAACTTCTAGTATAACATTTTTGTCCTCCTAAAATAGGTGAAGACGAAAGCAATATAGAGTTTATCGAATATGAATACGTGATTCAAAGACGATCGAAAAATTTCAAAAGGAGTTGCCAAGGCAGTCGCGGATGGGACTCTAGAGGACAAGCTTAGCTATGTCCCCATCCACGTAGAACAATAGATAAAAGCGAACCAAAGTGCACTTGGTTGATCAGACCATTATGCACCGGTTCTGATTAGACAATAGGCTAGTGAGCGCTCAATAGCATATGTCATGAACAAACTCGATAAAGAATAAGCTTGCAAAAACTAGGCTACATTAGCATCATTAGTCAAAACGGTAAATACATGGGTACGAGAAATTTTATATTAAAAGAAGGTAGAATTATTCTAAGTCATATAGTCGTCCTATTGTCTTCTTGTCCAAGTCCTTGGTTGGCTAGACGGGCTAGGTCCTCTAGATTCTAGGATCTAAATAAGCTTGCTTAATATAGGTCACTAGGTCAAAGGGGTTGCTAGTTCATAAGGTATTCTACCCAACTTAAAGAATTAAACTAATGATGTTTTGGGACAACTAACTAGTAGGGTCAATCTCTAGAAGCACGAAGGGAAGATAAGAATGGGGATGGAAGGAAGTAAGCAAGATGCAATTGATGAGTTAAATGGTAGATAAAATCAAGGGAAGAGGTCAAGTATGTGGATGAGATCCTAGACTTCTAATCCTATATGCAGGCTTGCTTGGTACGGTAAAGTAACCAAACAATTTATCTTGACCTGCATGGGCCACCACAAAAACATGTAACGTCCCAGTCCCAAAATACGAAGGACTAGGAACGTAGACATGCCAGCTGTATTCATACGAAGTACGTAGGTCTCGTATGAATACATAAGCTATAAAATGTAGTAATCCAAGACAAACTAATCTCATCCACAATAAAAGGAATAATAATATTAATATCAACTCGAATATTTATGATACAATCGTTGGACGGAGACAAAGTCCACTACCAACTATCACAATAAAAGAAATGTACATGAATCGAAAAATGAAAAGATGAACCAAGCGCAATCGTCTTCGGAAGAATGGAGAAGACCACGGCTTTGGCTAGGATACCTGCGGAAAACATGAACACGCACCTGGGAAAAAAAACCAGGTCCTCAGAGGGACGTAACAAGATACATAAAAACAATACCATGATGAACTGTAAATGATACATGATAAAGAAAAGACCACCTGCTCTAACACAATGGAACCTAACCATCTAGGTGTAATGCAAGTCAAAAACTATACTGGAACGTATAAGTGGGTAGGAATAAAGCATAGCATCCACTAGAGGCTTTCGCATGAACTAGTATACGTCTCTGACCGTATCTGACGACGAGGTCAGGGCCGTGCAATGGATATATCCCCTAGTTCATACTTTGCATCGCTAGCATACCTCCTGACTTATCTGACGACGAGTTCAGGGCCGTGCAATGGATATATCCTCTAGCGACACACCCATAACAGGGAAACCATGAACCCATAACCGGGCAATCTAGAAGGCTGTGGGATAGCTCATACATCCCAGTAGTTTTCCCCGCCCATGTATCACACAAGTCATATCCATGTCTTGGCGATCCATATCTCTATGCAAGTCGCTATCTAGACTCCGTTAATCCATAAATGAACCGACACACGAGCCGCCCGTATCGGTAGCAAGTCGAATACGTAGGTTCGTGCCGACTCTATGATCCTCACTCATGTGTCGTGTATGAGAAGTGTCAACAAGTCAAAGAAGTTACGGAGCATAACTTCAACACACCGGGAAAGTCCACTACCACATATGGTCCACACACACACGCACACACACAAACATCGATATACATATCGATGGCACCCAAGTCATACTTGGACATACTATTACTAATGTAAAAACACTAGCAACATATAAAATATCATGAATCAAATATAAGTACAAGATGGCAAGGTATCTTGCCTGGTAGAGCCCCTGGTGTGCTGCGATAATCAAGGTGGCACGATCTGCGACTCCGGTGCAACAACTGTACAAGGTGATCTCGGATGGTGGCACGGACGGTTCCATCGGGTTCAGAACCGTCAGATTGGTTAAGGGTTGACATGAGGTTGTACAGGATTTCAGAAGGGGATAGAGAATATGTTTGGTCATGACCAAGAAACGGATAGTCGATGAGATTAGGAGGAGGAATACTTATATTGTTTAGTAAAACATTTATACTATTTAAAATATCGCCTTTTTAGATAAATACTTTGAAGAATATAATTTGTTTTGAAATCCTAATAAACACTAATAAAATTTTGGGTAAAAATGTATAAAAATATGGTCCAAAAATACTATAATAATATATGTAAATGCCAATCCTAAATTTGAAATTCCAAGGCTATATTTTTGGCTACCAAAATAATTTAGAAAAATGATCAACCAAAATTTTAATTTATCTATTGCCATTAGCAACAAAAATAATGAATAATAAAAATACAGTAGTAATAATAATAATGACAACAACCTATCCGCAAATAGAGTAATCTATATATTTTTACAAAAATTAACTTACTATGGTACCTACATAATACATATCTACAAACATACAAAACATCTTTAATAATAATTATAGTAATAAATATACTTATAATAATTATAAATATAAAACAACAGAATAAAAGTAAAATTAATAATAATAATAATAATTACAATAATAATAATAATAATAATAATAATAATAATAATAATAATAATAATACTATCAAAAGTATTTCTACAAAGCCACAGTACAAACAAACAAAGAAAAAGAACATATACAATATTAATAATAAAGGAATAGGAAGTTTCTCTTCAGCTTCCTAAAGAATCAGAAAAAAAAAAACTCAGAAAGATGAGAAAAGGGAAGAAGGAAGGAGACGGTGGAATCGGGAGGGAGCTCTCCGGCGACTGAGGTCGGCGTGGGAAAAAGGAGAGTCGGCTGGGCGGAGGAAAGAAGGGGAGTCGGAGACGGAGTCGCCGGCCTTGGAGGGGTGGATCGGAGGCGAGCGGCTCGGCAGAGACGAGCGGCGGCAAGGGTTTCGAAAGGGGGCGGCCGGTCGGGTCGGGCGTGGGAGGTGGAGAGGCGCACGGCCGCCGTTGGCGTTTGCCGCGGCGAGGAGGAGCACGGCGGAGCGGAGGGAAAAGAGCTCAGCGGTCGCGGCGGACGCCGGACGGAGGCGGAGGTACTGGGGAGTAGAGTCGACAGTGGGGGCAGTACTTCGCCGGTGATGGCGAGGTTGGTCGGACGGCACGGCAAGGGCAGTGGGTTCGTCGGCGCTGGGGTTTTCCGGCCGAGAGGAGTGTGGAGGTGAGGGAGAGACGCGGCGGCGCGGCTAGGGCTGGTGGAGGGAAGTCGGAGTTTGGGCGGCGAGCCAGTTCGGCGGCGCCGGAGATGGAGGATGGGGTTCTCGCAGAGGCTCGGTGAGGTTCCTATTATTTTCCCCCCGTTTTTTTGGTTGTTGATGGGATTTGGTGGTGCTGGGTTCGGGTTGTCGAGGGGACGACAGTGGTGTCGTCGGAGAGACGATGATGCTGATGGTGGCGTGGGCCTGTGATGGGGTTACGGTGGAGACGGGGTCCAGGGGGTTGTGGTCGATGCTCGGGATATCGATGGCGATGATGCTAGTGTAGGCTGCCGGGGTTTGGGGGAGATGTCAGGGAAGAAGTGGCTGCGGCTGTTGGTGGTGGTCGTGCTGGGTGTGCTGCCAAGGCGGTGGGTACGGTGGTATAGGGGTTTGTGATGGAGGTGGTGGTCGGTACGGCGAGGTGGTTCGACCGGGGAACGGCCCGGGGAGGTGGGCAGTTGGCTCGGGTAGGATTAGGTTAGGTTTAGAAATCTTATTTTGGTTGTATGTGTCAGGATGAGGGTTACGTCGTATCGGGTGTGTCCGATACGATGGGGGCAGAGGTTCGGATCTTGTCGGACCCGGGAGAACAATGTATTTGTACCATATAGAATATAGTGGATGGGAAAGGAGGACACCGACACGATGTACGATTTGTGGTAGAAATTTTGTGGATGGTTGGGTTTTATGGAGGAGTACCTGCCTATTTATAGGATGTGGAAATTCCCATTTGGATAGGATTAGAATTAGTTTAAAACCCCCAATAGATAAATACCATTATTAGTTTAAATAATTTAAACCAATCAAATCCAAATTCAAATCGAAATTCAATTTAAACATAATTAAATCCATCATTTAGTTTAGATTCAAATAAGAAAATTTAAATTTCAATGTAGATATTAATTAAATCAATGCACGAAATCAAATCAAGATTTAAATTCCTACTATAAATTCAAAATATATTTTACAAAATACTAATAATAATAATTTCGAAAATAATAAATAATTTTAAAATCTTTTTGAATAATAAAATATTAATATATAATAATTTCGAAAATTATAATATATATTATGTATTAATAGGAAAATTTTCAAACTATATTTTTACTAACTTGGATAAAAAATGTTGAAAGTAAACATTAAATCTTTAAATTACCTTCTTGCCAAATTACTTTTAAAAATATAATTAGTATATATATTATTTTGAAACCATCATTGATAATAAAATCAAAAAGAATATTTTCTAAAATATGTATATTGCACATATTCGCACTCGACGAGAAAATACGAAAAACGTAAATTCGCGTGTGACGTACAATACAACTATACGACGTAAAATACAAAAATTTAAACCAGTACCAAATTTAATAAAATTAAAAAAATAGTAGAAATTTAGGGGTTTTACAATCAAAACGGTGGATGAATCAGCGTATTTCTTGGGAACAGAAAGGATGATTCAATTCCATAATTAAATGGATGAACCTGGTAACATGAATGGACGAGCCTTTTCGGAAGTGAAAAGTCGTTTTCAATTTCAGAGAATAGTTCATTAGTAATCCTCTTCTATAAATGGGTGAGAATTCTTTGTAAATATTCCATTCTTATTTCTGCTCCTCGATTGGGAAATATCTTCCAAAGATATACAGCAAAAGAATGAAGTCCCCAGGAAAATCGAGGGCATCATTGATACGTTACCCGTTGAACCCCCTGTATCAGGCTCATCAGGCTCGACCGAAATAGGTGGAAGCTCTTCTGCGCCCAAGCCACCCGAAGACATTCTTGCTTTTTTAGTAGAGCCAGGGAAAACTCCTGAAGAAGAAGCGTCGAGGATGGCTGTCTGTAAACTTTTCATGAGTTCAGGAAACGACGCCTTCTATGCACTGACCGACTATGTATTTAATAACGAAGGGAGTGGCCCTCGTCCTTAGTCTTTTATTTTGAACAATAAAAGAAGTTTTATTTTTGTTCTGTCTTTTCTTTTTATACATAGTATTTCTTAAGAAATTTACCATTGATCGGCAGCATGAGTAGATCTCCATTGGGTTTTGACAATCGCTAGGCGCCATTGGAAAATACGGACTCAATTACATAAGGGCCTTCCCATTTTGCTTAGAATTTCCCTTTACTTTTATGAGTCATTACCATCGGTCTCCGAACAGCTAATACAAGCTCACCAACTTTGAATACCCTCTCCTTAACTTTACGATTAAAAGTTCGAGATATGCGGGCTTGATACAGTTCATTGTGTTGTTGTGCTTGAAGACGCTTCTCATCCAATCCTTCAAGTTCTTGGAGTTGTAAGCGATCATTATTCTCCGTAGTTAGCTCATTAGCAATAGCTATTCGTAGAGAAGGGATCTGGATTTTCAATGGGAGAACAGCTTCGCATCCGTAAACCAATGAGAATGGTGTAAAACCAGTAGGAGTCCGGACTGTTGTTCGATAAGCCCATAAACATTCTCCAAGTTTTTCATTCCAATCACGTTTACTAGAAGAGACAAACTTTTTGAGAAGTTTGATGATCGTCTTATTGAAAGCTTCAGCTAAACCATTAGCAGCTGGATTATAAGCCGTAAAAGCCAAATTCTGAATTCGATTCTTGTCACAGAATCGATAAAATGCTTGACTGGCAAATTGTGGACCATTGTCATGAATTATTCGTCGAGAAATCCCGAAACGATAAATGACATGGTGTTAGATAAAACTGATCACATTAGATGTTTTTACTTCCGCAAGGAGGACTGCTTCTGCCCACTTCGAAAAGTAATCGGTTATAGCTAGTATAAACCGATGTCCTTTGACAGAAGAAGGGTTAATAGGGCCAATAACATCCATACCCCAAGCTTCGAAGGGCCAAGAGGCTACTGTAGGATGTTGAAATTCAGACGGTTGATGAATGAAATCAGCATAAATCTGACATGCTTTACATCTTTTGGCATAGTCTACAGCATCTGCTATCATAGAAGGCCAATAATACCCCATTCTTCGAATGCAGTCTTGCAACTTCGAACCCGGTTGATGAGCACCACAGACACCATCATGAGCCTCACGTAGTGTTTGTTTGGCTTCACTTTCTGAGAGACAGTACAGCAAGAGTCCGTCATATGAACGACGATATAGCATATGTAAAGATGAATCATAATAGAATCGAAATGATCGTCTCTTAATTGACGCAGCTTCTTTAGGATCTTTAGGTAAAATCCCATGAACTGCATAATCAATGAATGGAGTTCTCCAATCTTTCTGCTGGGAACTGGACTCTGTAGTATAACTTTGTTCAATATACAGATTACTCTTTACACAGAACAAGTCTCGGTCCAACAAAGTAATTGTATTTTGCCTTCGGATTGGAACAGCCAAGTCTGCAGCTAAGCTGGCAAGAGCATCAGCCTCCACATTTTGAGAATGTGGTACAAATTCGATAAAGAATCCTTTGAATGATAGGACCAACTCGACTACCACCTGATGATAGGGGATGAGATCAGGATTTCTGACTTCATAAATCCCTCTAACTTGATTAACGATCAATTGAGAATCTCCATAAGCCTCTAAGAATTCAATATCCAATTGTTTTGCTACTTGGAGACCAATCAATAGAGCATTATATTCTGCTACATTGTTAGAGCATGGCTCATAAAGAGAATAGGTACGGTATATGACCATTTTGTCAGGAGAAACCAAGACAATTGCTACCCAGAGACAATATTGCCTTTAGGTCCCACTCGTAATTCTCCATCAAAATATAATTGCCATATATCATTCTTCAAAGTCATGTTACAATCCACTACTTCGTCTGGAATGTCTTCATATAACTTCGAAGTTTCAGGTATAGGATGAGCAGCTAAGAAATCAGCTAACGCTTGGCCCTTTACTGATTTTTGAGGCACATAAATCATGTCATAAGGAGTGAGCAACATCGCCCAGGTAGCTAACCTGGAATTAAAAATGCTCGATTTTCTTATCAATACCCGAATAGGATTTATTCTGGAGATGACATGAATAGTCTGTCCAGTAACATAATGCCTTGTCTTTTGGACGGCAAAAACCAAAGCTAGACATTCCTTTTCTACAGGAGTATATCCGTGTTCAGCTCCGACCATCATCATGCTCAGATAATATATTGCTTGTTCATGACCCATATCACTTTTCTGTGCCAGAAGAGCGCCAAGTGAATGATCTAAGGCTCGAACATATAGCAAAAATGGTCTTCCCACCAACGGAGGTACCAGAACAGGTAGGTTTGTAAGATATTGCTTAATGTCATTGAAGGCGTTTTGACACGCTTCATTCCAGACGAAAGATACCACTTTCTTTAATAGACGGAAGAAAGGTTGACATCTCCCAGAAAGATTAGATATAAATTTTCTGATATAAGCAATACGGCCCTGAAAGCCACGGAGTTCTTTCAGATTACGAGGAGGACGCATTTCAAGAATTGCTTTAACCTTATCAGGATCAACATGGATACCTTGAGAGGTAATGACAAATCCTAGAAACTTGCCACTGGAAACCCCTAAGAAAGACTTAGTAGGGTTCATTTTCAATTGATGCTGGCGCATTAATTCAAATACTGTTCTCAAGTCCTGAATGTGATCATCCTTTGATCGACTTTTAGCAGCGATGTCATCTACATAGCATTCAACTATCTTCCGTAGATGTTCTTAAAAGATATTGCTCATAGCCCGTTGATACGTGGCACCGGCGCTTTTAAGACCAAACGGCATAACTGTATAGCAGTAGACCCCAAGAGGTGTACGAAAAGCGGTGTGCTTCTCATCTTCTGGATGTATCTTGATCTGATTGTATCCTGAGAATCCGTCCATGAAAGACATGCGTTCAAAACCACATGTATTGTCTATCATGATATCAGTAATTGGAAGTGGAAATTCGTCCTTTGGACAAGCCGTATTAAGATCTCGGTAATCTATACAAACTCGGACTTTTCCGTTCTTCTTCATAACAGGAATAATATTGGCCACCCAATCTGGGTGTTGTTCTTCATGAACAAAGTCACATGTAATCAGCTTTTTGACTTTTGTTTCAATTGCATCCATCATATCTGGTCTAAAGCATCGTTTCTGTTGTTTTACAGGCTTGACATTAGGCAAAATATTGAGTTTATGGGTAGCAATTTTAGGATCTAGCCCTGGCATATCCTCATAACTCCATGCAAAGATGTCAATGTAATCTTTTATAAGTTTTATCAGCTCTTCCTTTTCATCTTCAAAAAGATTCTTACTGATGAATATTGGTTTGGACGTAACTCCATCTCCAACATCAATCTGGATAACATCATCTTCTGTAGGTGGCTGTCGTTGTTCAAAACGAAGTTCCCATTGAGTATCCATCTGTTGAGCCCAAGGATCATTCTCAAATAGTTCTGATTCATCATCGGCTTGAACCATATTGACTGAGAGTACTTGTCCAGATTCATCTTTAGATTGAAGTTCCTCTGAATCTGATGATTGTGAAGAGCTGGAAGAGAATTCTTCTTGTATATCATCATAAAACATGTGGGACGGGTCATATCCCAACCCATGACGAGTCTTTTGGTAAAATGGATCACCACATAATGGTAATCGTCTGCCCTTGCCTTGATTGAGACCTTATTTAGTCTTCAAATCATACTCCATGTTCTGGATGATCTTGATAGATTGCTGACTGTATTTGTTAATTCGGATTCTTCCTTTGTCTTTATCCTTCAGCTCATCTGTCTGAGCAACAGGGATATTTCTAGCCAGGCCAAACACAATTTGGCGCTTGTTTTTCTTATCAGACGGAACCACGAATTAAGATTCTTCATGACGTCTAAAAGTTACGCAACAGCAAACGGATTGGCTGAAGCTTGCAACAAAACCATTGTCAGGCTACTTAAAAAGGTCGTGTCAACCACTAACCGCGACTAGGATGAGAAGTTAGGTGAATGTCTTTGGGCCTACCACAGAATGGTACGGACTCCAACGGGCAACACACCATTCTTCCTGGTCTATGGAAGCGAAGCAGTGCTGCCTCTTAAAATCTAGATCCCCTCACTTCGAGTGGCTATTACGAACCAGGTGACGGAGGAAGACAATCAACTTCGCCGTCTGCAAGAGTTGGAGGAGCTGGACAAAAAATGCTTCTTGGCTCAACAGCGTATCAAGCTCTACCAAGCTCGTATCTCACAAGCTTTCAAAAAGAAAGTCAGATAAAGGACTTTCCAAGTGGACGACCTTGTTCTATCAGTCAGAAGACCAATAGTGATGACTCACAAAACACCAGGAAAATTTGAACCCAAATAGGAAGGACCGTCCATCATAGAGACGGTGTACTCTAATAGTGCCTACCGACTCGCAAAATCTAATAGAGACTTGTTCATGATGCCGATCAACGGCAAGTTCCTAAAGACGTACTATTCTTGAAATCCCTCAACATGTACTTCCATCTCCCAGTAGGAGAACTTATGAACTCGACCATCGAGTTCATTCCCCTTGATAATGTTGTGCTTCTGGAGTCCAGTCGCTCCAATGCATTCTCTCTCCAGTAGAAAACATCAATGTCCATGTTACCTCTGAGTTGTTTCTCTACACTACACAAAGCTAAATCCTACATTCCGTAAGATGATGCTAAAATCTATGTTTACCATGTCCACATTACCTCTGAGTAAACATCCCATCTAACAACCCCCGCGTTGTTACACCTCGATCATAGAACATCCACGTCCATAGCACCTCTGAGTTGTTCTTTGTATCACCATTAAGTTCATTCCTACCATATCCACATTACCTCTGAGTAGGAAACTCTAACATCAATCCCATATTTACTAAGTCCATATTACCTCCGAATAAATTTGTTGGTTTCCTGTCTCAACTTATTATCTGTACCTATAAACCAAGATACGCCAAAGATAATAGATCCACAAAATCACAAGTTCATGACAAAGTTGAACAAACAAAAGTTCTTTATTTCTTCATCCAATGAGTGTAACGGACTACATTTGCATAGAAAAGGAAACAAAAGCAACCTAGATCTCAAACGTCAAAAAAATAGATAGACAAATAGGAAATACTAAGACAAGAAAATGTTGAGACTCCAACATATTTATTCACTATGGCAGCTACAAAATAGTCGATGAAACCCTATAGCCAGGGATAATGGGTACGTTGAGGCAGATACCACTCCCTCAACCATCTCGCATACGAAGGCTCCAACTGATTAAGGTCCTCCGTAGGAGCAGGATGACTAGAGCTCCTGGTACCACTTCCTTCCGATGCTGGTTCTTCCTTAACAGCAACTTTTGGAGTTATCTCCTCCTTGATGGTCATTGGTTCTTCTTTTACAAAAGGGGACAGCGTTTCCTCTTTCATGATAGCCTCTGCTTTCGGAACGACACTACAACGAAACAAAAAAAGGGAAAGTTAGCAAAAGAACTCATTCCCTTGAGTTAAAAGATTTATACACAGCTTGGCATCGGCGCATGTAAATAGCTGCGTACCAAAATCATGGTGCATCATCGGGACAAAAAGCCCATGCGCACTGACTGAATTCCTTCGCGATGCATCAGGACCAAAAGTCCATGCGCTTCCATAGGGAAAGCTTCGGCACATTATCAGGACCGAAAGTCCATACGCATCAGCAAAGAGAAGCTTCGCGCATCATCAGGACCATAGTCCATACGCGTCAGCGGGAAAAATCTTCGGCGCATCATCAGGACCGAAGTCCATGCGTGTCAGCACAAAAAAGACTAGACGCATCCTCAGGATGGGCTCATACAGTCGCACCCATGTGCTTCAACAACATAGTTTATTTCGTACAACGAAGTGTCTGTGTAACTCTCAAAGCAAGCAGATCACACATCGGTCACCACCGGCCGCACGTCGGTGTGCATCATTTTACAGGAGGGGACTCCTCGACATCAGCCTCAATGGGCTTCTTGCCCTTGCCTTTGCCTCGGCCAGTACCACCATGGGGAGTCTTGGGGACCATCTCTCAAAAGTTTGAAGAGAAAAGCTTTTAGGAAGGAAGAAGAAGAGAAAGCAGAAGAAGTTCTCTCTCTCTCTCTCTCTCTCTCTCTCTCTCTCTCTCTCTCTCCATAAATGCCTATTTATAGGCTCAATTCCCATGCGTGAACCAATAAAAGCATGGCATCAGTGTCTCCTCGAGTTTCGTAAAACTGACGGCTGTATATCTTCTTAAGGAGATCATCATTATTCTCTCAAAGTTCAAAGCGTTATATTATTTTATTTAAATCAAAGAGGATTGTAGAAGCATAAAATAAACTTCATAGACCAAGTCAAAGAAATTGAGAACTTTACGCAAAGTCAGACTCTACGCAAGGCTCACTAAAGGACTCTATTGAATCAGATTCAAATTCTACGCGAGCTCTTTTACGCAAGAGTTATCCTCAAACTTTATGCGAGGGAGATAGGCTGTCAGACAATATTTAATTTGCGTGATATTGATCTGACAGTATGATTTTTTGACAGAACATTGCACAAAAGCCGAAAAGATTTTTTCACCAAACCCAATACTTGTCGTTTAGCGTGCAGATAGGCTACTTTACGCTCAAGAGACCACTTCCTTTACGCATGAAAGCTATTTGAGTCTTTACGCTCAAGGTTTTTTGTGTGCGTAGAGTTTATTTGAGCTAATTATACGCTCAAGGCTACTTTTCAGCCACTTTACGCAGGAAATCTATTTTAGATTATTTTACGTCCAGTCTGCTACTTTACGCAGGAATACTATTTTGGGTTATTTTTACGCCCAATATTTTCTGGCTATGTGAGAACGTGGTCTGCATACGTGGCTTTCATGCCACATTTATCGAGGAATGTGTGTACGTGCTCTCCCCATATTGTTGAAGTTGTAGGACACGTGTCACCATGCGTAGAGATCACAACTCTATATGGGACACGTGTCGTCACACATAAAGGTTGATTTTCAATCGTAGGTGACAGTTACTTGCGTAGAGACCCAATTTTGTTACTTTTTACGCACAGAGGGTCTAGTCTATAAATAGACTTATTTTTAACAGAAGAAGGACATCAAGAGAGAGACAGAGAAGGAGATTCTGAGAAAACTCATACTTTCAGAGTGATATTTTCCAGAATCATTTCTTCAACTTTTTCTCAAGAACAGGGTGAAGCAAAGCAGGAAAGCATTCGTTTGTGCCATCAGTGCCGTTGTGTCGATACCTTTCTGGTGACTTAGTTCTTCCGATTGTTCATCTTCCTCAAGCAGTTCTCTTCATCATCATCGTATGGTCCAAGGAACAAAGTGATCGCTCTCAGATCAGACTTCCATAGCAATACTCTCCAGAATCTATTTGTACTTTTGTACTTTTTCTCGTTTTCTTTCAAAAGCCAATTTTAGGCATTTTGTTAAGTGAAAAAAATGGCGACTCTGCTGGGGACGACTTTCTCCTCCGACGAGAAAGCAATTGCTCAATATGATGATGTGTCGGTCGGATCGACAAAGAAGACTCTGGTTGTTCAATTCGACCAGACTGCTTACGAAAAAATGCTCCAAACTGGGGGTAGTACTCGCTGCTCCAATGTTCAAAAATTACGGAAGGTGCAAAAAGTTTGGATTTCTAAGTCCAAAGCATCCTCTGATCTCCCTGCTATCTGTAACGCCCCAGTCCCAATATACGTAGGACTAGAAACATAGACATGCCATCTATATACATATGAAGTACATGGGTCTTGTATGTATACATAAGCTGTAAAATGCAGTAATCCAAGACAAACTAAATCTCATCCACAATGAAAAGAATAATAATATAAAATCAACTTGAATATTTATGGTACAATCGTTGGGCGGAGACAAAGTCCACTACCAACTATCTCAATGAAAGAAATGTACAAGAATCGATCCATAAAATGACAAGACGAACCAAGCGCAATCGCCTTTGAAGGAATGGAGAGAATTACGGCCTTGGCTAGAACACCTGCAGTGAATCATGAAAGCACACACCTGGGGAATAACCAGGTCCTCAGACGGACGTAGCAAGATACAGGAAGAACATGCTATTATGAACTGTCAGAATAATAATATATGAAAGACTATCCTAGACACAAATATGCAAAGAAGATTCTAACCGCCTAATGTGCAATTTAGAGGACAACTTTTATGCGCATGGGTGGGATTTTAGGCTATGTGTACGTAACTGGCATCCAGTCATCTGTATCCGGCCGTAACGTCCAAAACGTCAGAGGGTATCTGTAAATAAATCGCCACAGTTCCATCCGGAGACTGTGGTTTACCTGTTTGGATTCCCATACGCACTAGCGACTGTCCTCCCCCAATATTTCCCACACTGACCAAGTCATGTCCATGGCTCGTCCAGTTTTTGTAACTGCTTGAGTCTCTAAAATCCTAATCATAGCAGTTACAATCATCTATCCGTCACACAACTTTAGAGATGGCCAATCCGTAAGTCATGCCCCTAGCAAAATGTCTCATATCGTGTAGTGTGAGTGTCATGGCCAAAGGAGATATAAGAATATCCTCCATCAAGAAGGTAGTTTGCTAACACTGAGTTAACATGCATATAGTAAAGTAAAACGACTAATAGAGTTGCTTGCACCCAAGTATGGCTTGGACGCGCAGTTTATATCAAAGGAAACTAATAATATAAAACAAAATAAATAATGCAGAAAATAAATAATTGACAGTTAATTAGCAAGGTATACTTGCCTGAGTCCTGAGCACTGTGAGCACTGTGGTGGCGAAGATCAGACAGGAAAGCGGGTGGAACAACGGCTGTCGAGGAACTAAGGTCCAAACAAACATCTCCGGATGCTGAAAATAGTCTATTATCTAATTATAATTAATACTGTACCTACTAGATTTATTTAATAAATTTTAAAATTAGGATATGGTATCGATTTTCGTATCAGCTTTTCGAAAAACTAAACGAATTGTATTTTCGTGCCCGAAATCTCCCGAAATCACAAAAATATCGAAATACGTTTGTTTTTCGAACATCTAATACTCAAATAGTTTTACAGAAATCTAAAGAATGAATTTTTTTTATTAAGATATGTTTTTGGAAACCTTACCTCGATACGCTTCTTTTAAAAAAAACTGAAGGCAAAACAGAGTTCGGAGCTAGGAGATATCGTCGTTCCAAGTTGCTCTTGCTGCTAAAAAGCGGGGCTAAATTCTAATGACGAATTTTAGAGTTTCTATTGGACTAAAAATAATTTCGAATTATGGCAGATAGAAGGGGGATGTATTGGGTTTATATAGGTATTTATTTTAGATTTATCTCCTAAATTAGATAGGATTTGATTTAAATAAATTGGAGTTTGCTTTGTTAGGATAGGATATAGATAGAGATGTTTTCCTAGTAGAAGTACGATTAGTATTTATTTAAAATATTGTTTATATTTATTTAAATTATCTATAACATTATTTAAAATTACTATAAATAATAAATAGAGTTAATATTTATTTAAACAACTTTCATCTAATCTCATTTATACAAGCTGAAATATTTAATACTAATTTGACATTTATTCTATATTATGAAAATAGTGTACAATATAAGTAACATGTAAAAAGTAATAAAATTTATGAAATAAATCCTAAAATTTTGAGAAAAATTGTATAATATAGTTTAGATCCTTAATGTACTAGAAAATAGCTTTATATATTTTTATAGTAAATTCACTAATGAGCACTATACTAAATATATGTAAAATAATACAAATTATATAATAAGTCAATAGATAGTTATTTAAAAATCCAAAAATTCCACAAATATTTATTTTGAAAAATCAGGGGGTTTATAAAAGTCTTATCTAGATAAGGACTAAGAAGAGTTTTAATTCCCCTTGTATTTTTCACTATTTAATTTAAATTGATTTAAAAGTAACTCAATCAAATATAATCCGATGGAGATAGATTCTACCTCTAATTTAAACTATATTTAAATAACTTAATATATTTTTTCCCACTTAAATCGCCATAATTAATAACATATTAAATCAACCCATATTTAATATACTCTTTTTGAAATAATATATTAGTGATAAAAATTAATTTCGAAAATACAAATATATATACACTCGCATACAAAAATAATACTTACATAAAACACATTTTTTTCTAAATTACTAGTTATACTTGTACCATAAAATAAAATGGCCTTTCTTAAATAAAAATAAAGTTTAGCAATCCTCGGCACGACGCATTTACAACTTCAAGCAATATAAAATATTTATCATCTATTATTTTAAAATATTTTTTACATCTATATAATTAAAAAAATTTATAAAAATATGTACTTCGCACTTATTCGTACTTGACGAAAAATTTACGAAACGTAAACTCGTACGCGACATACAAATACGAAGTACAAAAATCAATACCATATTTATTAAAAAAATCGTAGTAGAAATTTAGGGATTTTACATCCTACCCAACTTACAATAATTTTGTCCTCGAAATTTAGGAATAGCTAGGTTAGGGGAGATAGAAAGAGTTCATCAACACCAAAATACGATTAAATTTTTGGATGAGGCGAAGAAACGGCGTTCGACACAAGCATGCATTGGAAGATCGTGATTTTGATATCTGCAAAAATACATCATGGTTATGGAATTGAAGAAGGGTTGCTAGTTAAGGTAATAAAATTATGATAACACGAATTAGAGAATAGAAAGGAATTGAGTAGGTCAAAAAGAATAATTTAGATATTTAGGAGAGATGGTTTCTTGAGCGAATATAGTCGTCTTGGTTAAGGTATGGTTAAGAAAATGATTTGAATCATTTTCAAGTTTCAAGAACGATTAGAAGGTTGCGATAATGAATCTAGGGTAGAGGAAAAAGGTAACTCAAGACGGGGATATAGTCACATTAGTTGGTCAGTGGTTAACTATCTTGGCAATAGATGGTGGGCAACTAAGGGGATATCAAGTACGAGTGTTCGTCTTTCTAATATAGGCGAAAGACAAAAATAATAAAGAGTTCGAAGAAGATATTATCGAATATGAATAAGTGGTTCAAAGACGATTGAAAATTTTCAAAAAGAATTGCCAAGGCAGTCGCGGATGGAATTCTAGAGGCCAAGTTTAACTATGTCTCCATCCACGTCGAACAGTATATGAAAAGCGAACCAAAGTGCACTAGGTTGATCAGACCATCATGCGTCGGTTCTGATTAGACAATGTATTAGTGGGCGTCCCCAATAACATATATGTCGTGAACAAGCTCGATAAAAGAATAAGCTTGCAAAACTAAGGCTAAATTAGCATCATAAGATAGTCAAAATATAAGTAAGGAATACTAATGAAGGAAATTAAATAGTCGAAGGTCCATTAAAATCTAAGTCTTGCCCGAAGTTTGGGCTTATGCAGTCGTCCTAGTGTTTTCTTATCTATGGCTTGGTTGACTAGATAAGTTAGGGTCCTCTGAATTCTATAGTCTAAGTAAACTTATCAATATGGGTCACAAGAACAAAGGTTTGTTAGGTCATGAGGTATTCTACCCAACTTCAAGAGTTAAACTAGTAGTGTGATGGGACAATGGGTCAAGCAATCAAGATAAAGCACAAAGTTAAGCATTTAAGGAATTAAGTAGAACAAAATCACATATCGGATCGAAAGAATTGAGTCGAGGTTGAATCCCTATCCTTGGTCGAAAAATATATCGGTATCATGGTAAAGGTTACAGTTTAGTCTTTTTGGCCCAAAAGTCATATCATAAAAATAGAGTACAAGAAGACGTGTTTTAGTGGCACGTGATATACCTACATGAAGGTGAGCTCGTCTAGGTATTACATATAAAGTTAGGAACCTTTGAGCATACGGTCCAACATCTGTATAAGGAGGGAAAGAATTCTCCTTATGATCAATGTATAAAGTTTCTTCCGGTTCTATGTTGTCTTTGTATTGATGACTTTGAATATCAGAAGATAAAGTCATTCTCTCAATAAACTTGACAGCCATATACTCGAACAGGAAATCTTCATTAATATCAAAAAGTACAGAATGATCAATATTTACATCATTTACAGTCTGATTCCTACGCTTCGGATTAATCAACAGTGGACCATCATCCGTCCTCTGCGTAGATTTGCCAATATTGACAATCAATGGTAGTTCTGGATTATTCGTACAAGAAGTACGTCCTTTGACCTTGATCATAAAAGGTTGAACTTGGCTCTTAGCAGGAATATTTATTGATTCCTCAGATGAAGTTTGAGTTCTTCCTTTAACCTTGATCATCAAAGGTTGATCATTGACAGGTTGGGATTGAATTCGTCCCTTAACTATGAACTTCAAAGGTTGTTCCTCTGGCGGATCTTCATTAATAGAGTGATCCTCAGAGGATGATTGATCTTCAGCCATGTCTGATATATCTCTCACATGTTCTTATTTATAAAGCCTTGAATCAGAGAAGTAGGCTTCGACACCTTTGAACGGATTAATATCAGCAAACTCAATTTTCACAACTCCTTGGGAGTCCATATATTTGAAACATTAGTGAAGAGTTGAAGGCACAATATTGTGCTCATGAATCCACGGTCTTCCAAGAAGAATATTGTAGGATACGTCCGAGTTGATAACATAAAAAGTTACCATAGTTCCAAGATCACCAATCTGAATCTGCAGACGAATCTTCCCCAATGGTTTGCTCTTCCCAGAGTTAAAACCGACTATCGTAGTACTAGTGTAAGTCAGCTCACTAGTAGGAATCCTCAGAGGTCTTAGCATACTCTGAAGAATTATACTAATTGAAGACCCAGGATCAATATAAATCTTGTCAATTTTAGTGGATCCGATATATCCAGTGTAACACAAAGGCCTATCATGCTTGTTGTGTTTCAATAGCATATCCTCTTGTGTAAAGGTGATGTTGGGAATTGCTTCCATCACACTATGACATTGCGGGCATGACACTGGTATATTATCAGGAGTCTTGAGTTGAGCCAAGCATGAATCTGCTTGAAGTAATGCTTCGCTCAAAGTCTCTCTGCTTTCTCTGGAAAGGCGAAGCAGTTCAAATATAGATAGTCTAGCCGGAGTATTGGCTAACTGAGCTAGAATGTCAAACTTGTAAGGCTTCATCACCACCCCCTGATTGGAAGCAGGCTTCAATGGGATATCAAAGCGTACTGCCTTCTGTTTCCCCTTTTCAACCACAGAAGGTTTAGCAGGAACAGGAGAAGGTTGAAGTGGTAGAGTTTCCACTACATCTTCTGCTTCTTTGGAGGATCCCTCATAATCTTTGTGGTACTCTTTTCCAGATCTTGTACCAGCAAAAGTTTTTTCTTCAGACTCAGGAGAAGGAAGTACCATATTACAGGATTTAGTCTTTCTTCCCTTAGTCTTCTTCTTGTGAGGGTTGTTACGAGGCACTTCAGAATCCAATCCAGCAGTAGAATTCTGATTTTGAATTTGTAAAGGAAGACGTATTCCTTTATCATAATTCAAACCTTCTGCCTTTTGAAAGTCGTAACCCATCTTCCTCATAAGAAGGACAGATTGCTGACTATACAAGTGGATAGGCAGTGAGCTTTGGACAGGTGTTTCAGCACAGGAAGAGGAAGAAACCTCTGCAACTACAGGAGAATAAAGCATAGACGTCTCTGTAGTTAAGGAAGGAGAAGGATTCGGGATACGAAGAGAAATCCCTGTTGGAGCTTTTTCATAAGCAGCAAAGACTTGTTGTGCCCGGTATAAAGGAACACTATTCATGGCTAGCCACTGCTGATGAGTAAGCTTGAGCTTAGTAGGAGGAGCTAGACTTGGAAGACAGATGTTTAGTCCTTTCAGTCTATCTTCTAGAGGAAGGCCATCCCATAGATGATCCAAGTCATCAGGATTTGTAATAACATGAGAAATCATGTTGCAGGTTTTGACTTTCTTACCTTTTTTGGATTTTAAAGTTTTACCTTCATTTTCCAACTCAGGTATTAAGTCAGGATGTACCCACATGATTTCACCATTCTTCAATGTGAGCGGCAGTAATCCTGTATTTTCTTTCCTGGCGGGCGGGATACTCACGATCTTCATAGTCGCCTTCGAAATTAGGATAATTTCATCTGGGACTTGCTGTGGAGGAAAATCTCCAAACTGAAGAGAAACCATGTTGGTTGTAACTGTATGGTCATTATTGGTTAGAGCGATAGCGCCACCATTTATCAGGTCTTAGATCTTCTTTTTTAATACATAGCAAGCACTGGTAGGATGATTAATGTATCTATGATAGATACAATATTTGGGATTGTCAGTCAGATTCACCTTATTAGGCCTTTTTGGCTCTGGAATCTGAAGTTTGCCACTTTTCACCAGACACTGAAATATCCCTGGGATATCACTTTCGTCAAAAGAGTATTCTTCCTTCGGCTTGGAAGATTCATGATTGTTTGGCGTCGTTTTGTTCTTGGAGAGATTGACCATAAGAGTATCTTTTCCTTTCATATTACGATTGCCAGGATTATTACCAGGATTACTTTTCTTTCCTTTATCTTCTGAAGCGAAAATCATCCCGTGTTCCCGAGCCAACCTACCATTGGTCTCGGCAGAAACTACTGCTATGATAAACGAAGCCTAATCTGTGAATTGGGAACCTGTGAAGACAGCAATAGATGGTCGCAGATTCATCTTGCATGTATCAATCAATGCTGAATCTGGCATACCAGGAGGCATCTTTAGAGTAGCTTGTCGGAAACGTTCAATAAACGTCCGAGTATTTTCTTTCTCCTTTTGTTTGATTTCTATCAAGGAGGACATGTTCATGTCCATACCTCCTTCATAGAAGCGGGAGAGGAACATTGCCTTGAATTCGTCAAAAGATGAAATAGAGTTATCGGGTAAGCTACGATACCAATAGTAAGCTGAACCCGTCAGACATCCGATGAACACTCGAGTGAGAAAAGCATCATTTTTCTGCAAGTGTACAGTCATAATATCAAAGTAATTGATATATTGACTGGGAGATGCTTTTTCATCGAATAAAACTATGGATTGTGGCTTGAACTTCGGTGGAAAAGGTACATCATTCCAATGAGGAGGATAAGGTTGCTTAATCCCTAACCTCTGGAGCTGATCTTTGTGCCTCAAAACTTCAAACTGTGCTTTGCGTTTACGTACTGCTTGAATGGCTTCACTGGTTTGAGGAAGCACATTTGATTGAATAGTCGTTGGATGTACCGTAACCTCCACTGGGGGTGGTACATCTTCTGGAATGATGGGATCTGGAGATGCAGAATTTTGATTAACAGCAGACTCTTGAATATTCGAAGGTATATCAGCCCCTTGACTATTTTGAGTTTGTGCTGCTACTGGTACTGGAGTTATTACTGTAGGTTGAGCAGTTTGCTGATTCAAAATTATCTGATGCATGCTTTGCACCATGTTGAGCATGTCTTTCAATGATTGCTCCACGAAAGTGAGACGTTGTTCCGTATTAGCAGATGACGTCTCTGGTTCATCTCCAACAGCGTAGGATTCAACCTCTCTTGAAGATATAGAGGGATTAGTA
Source organism: Iris pallida (assembly GCA_029216955.1). Classification (NCBI taxonomy): domain Eukaryota; kingdom Viridiplantae; phylum Streptophyta; class Magnoliopsida; order Asparagales; family Iridaceae; genus Iris; species Iris pallida. The sequence continues at coordinate 2,807,391 of JANAVB010017598.1, read as the reverse complement.
TAGAAGTATGAATCCACACTATCGGTATCAGACTCAAAAGATTGAGTACCCCCAGCTTCTGAATCAGAAGTCTGCAATTGCCTTTGTCTTCTTGATCGAGTATTCTGATATACTCCTTCAAAGGAATCAAGAAGCCTGTTGAACTGTTGTTGACCTGGAGTTTGGGACATGTTCTGTCTCGGTCGTCGTCCTCTATTAGTATGAGATGCCATGTTGACTGATGCATATGACAGCTCATCTTCTTGGTTTTCAGCTTGATGTTGAAGCGAGTTAAAACTTAAACGATCAAAAACTGACCGTCTTGAAGCTGAACAACAACAGTTGATCACAACTTGGTGATATTCACAATGATATTTTTCTTGGGGTAGCATCACCGGAGATTGTGAATTCTTACGCTTTTGCATTAGCAAGTCACGTAAATCAGAAGGAACAGATGGAGTATTCTTCTTTATTACATTTGGGGTAGAAAAATGTTTAGTCCCTTGTGTATAAAGAAGATTACTGGCTTCATTCGCAGAACCAAATCGTACATTTTTACGCGTTTGGAGTTGTGTGCGTAAATCTTGAGATCTAGCACGAAGGACTCCATTTTCATGGTGCGTGATTTACAAGTTTGGTACTTTGCGTAAAGCAGTATAAGAAGGTTGTTGGTGTAGGACAGAAGTTTTACCAACAATATTTTTACGCTGCACACGTTTAGGTACATTCATATTAGATGTGCAAACATCGTTATGATTTTTATCTATACTGTCAAAGATAGGAGACTTACCTTTACGCGTGGAGCGTGAAAATTGATTATCTACCACATCACAGACGAAAGATTTTGCTTTATGCGAGGAGCGTAATTTGTGTGTGTCTACCACGTCACAGATGGGAGACTTATTTTTACACTCAGAAGCATTAGAATATGCCACATTACAAATGGGAGACTCATTCTTATGCCTTGAGCGTAAAACTTGGTTTTTACCCACTGAGCGTAAAACTTGATTCTTACGCAGTGGACGTGAAACCTGATTATCTTCACCGTTACAAACGGGAGATAAATCATCACACTTTGAGTGCAACTCTGAAGTAAGGACCGCCTCGTTACGAACGGAAGCCCCTATGACAGGAGTGGGAAGAATTCCCTTGTCATCAGAAGTCACAGAGAGATCAGAAACTACTTTGGATTTGGGAATCCAAACTTTTCGTGCTTTGCGAGACTTTTGAACATTGGAGTAGCGAGAACCACCCCCAGTTCAGAGCATTTCTTCATAGGCAGTCTGGTCGAAGTGCACAACCAGAGTCTCCTTGGTCGAACCGACCGAAACATCATCATATTAAGCAATCACCTCCTCGTCAGAGGAGAAGGTACTCCCCAGCATAGTCGCCATTTTGTTTCACTTAACAAAATTGCCAAACAAAAGTTGAATTTTGAAAATAAAACGAGAAAAAGTACAAGAAGTACAAATTTGATTCTGGAAAAGTATTGCTATGGAAGTCTGATCTGTAAATGATCACTTTGTTCCTTGGACCATATGATGATGATGAAGATCACTGCTTGAAGTAGAAAAACTTGGAAGAACTAAGTCACCAGAAAGGTATCGACGCACTTGGGCACTGATGGCGAGGCCGAATGCTTTCCTGCTTTGCTTCACTCTGTTCTGAAAGAAAAGTTGAAGAAGAATGCTCCAGAGAATCAAAAATCTCGAAGTTCTGATCTCTGTATTCTCTCCTCTACTCTCCTCTAAGAAAAATGAGTCTATTTATAGACTGGGCTTCTGTGCGTAAAAGAGCATCAAAGTCTGTCTTTACGCTAACAACTGCCACCCATGATCAGAGTCATCCTTTGCATACGATGACACGTATCCTATCATTTCAGTAAGAATAGGATACATGTACACACGTTCTTCGAAATATGTGGCATGAAGGCCATGTAGGCAAACCACGTTCCAAACTGGCCAGAAAGAATAGGGCGTAAAAATAGCTCCAACATCCTCTGGGCGTAAAGCAGTAAGATGAGCGTAAAATAGCTCTGTCATAGGTTTCCCGCGTAAAGTGGTTATTGAATAACCTTGAGCGTAAAATGGCTCAAATAGACTTTACGCACATATTGTTTTATGAGCGTAAGAACTCATGAAAAACTCCGTGCGTAAAAGAAACCATACAGTGAGCGTAAAGTAGCTCGATCCCCATAAACGACAACAATGGTCTTTGTATAAGACAAATTCTATTGAATTCTGTTGTAAATGCCATCATTAATATCTTCATGTCAGAGTTTGCATTAAATACGAGATTTGACAGCTTTGTCCAGCGTAAAAGAGGCTGCTCTGTCCTTGGCGTAAAATTATAGGTGTAGACCCAAGCGTAAAATGATCAGCCTGCTTAGGCGTAAATTGATTAGCCTAGATTTGGGCGTAAAAGAGATTACCCGCTCTGCTTGGTGTAAAAACCAATCACTTATGAATGGGATGACTCTTTCTTTGAAGCACTTTTTACGCTCCTACACATATATATATCGGCAAATAGCGGCTATCCGCATGTATGCCTTTGGATTGAGTTGAGTTGAAGGTGTGTACAGATAGAACACAAAGTTTGGGCCTAAGATTGGGTTTCAACATAGGCATCGTGCTTCGGCACGAGATGTGGCGTCAAGTCTTGAGTTGTCAGCATATAAGTTGGTTGAGTTGTTTGAGTTTAAGTCGGGAAACCGCCGCAAGGCAATGTTGGTTGAGTGACACTTATATTCACAAGTCTTGATTGGGTCAGTTGGTGGTCAAAGTAGCAAGGGCTGCTAGGCGGCAAGGGCCGCGAGGCGGCGATATGGTTAATTCTCACTGAATTGCGAGGCACGGCCTCATCAAGGGTTTGTAGCACGGTCATACGAAAAATGGAGCTTCATCGCGTAGTTGCGTCTCTGATTTTAAGCCGTAAGGCACAAACGACTCGATAGGTTAACGTTGTTGGCACGAGAAGGGTCTTGAGGCAAGGTATTGAGTTAACATTCGTTGCAAGCACGAGATGGTCTAAAGACATAAAATCAGCAAGGCGTCGATCATAAAACTGATCCTAAGGCAAGACTAGAAAGACAATTGATAAGAAAGGACTATGTTGCACAAAGTAAAATAATGTGTCGGGTTTGTACGGGTGGGCGAAGAGCTCATTCCACCAGTACAGTTGAGTACTGACACCCACAAAGTTTACATATGCAGTCACAGGTACAAGCTCGTGGCTCGGAGCTCGCTTGGATGCGTCGAGGCACGGAGTCCCTTGGCGATTTGAAGCGTGCGGCCGCATGGATTAAAGACTTATACGGGACATAATGTATGGACATCGCTTTCCGAAGCTTCCGCTGGATCAAGATTTGTATTTGAGAGATGAGAGAGAGCTGAGTGACTTGTAATGTGAGCTTGAGTGAGCTTGAGAGACTTGTAATATTGGCCTTGCGCCCAATGTAACCGTTGTTTCAATATCAATAAAGAGGTTCTTTGTATAACTTGTGTTTTGTTCTAAATTCTGCTGCTATTATTCAATGTCTCTGCTTGGGACTTCTGTGCGACGACCCCGTCGCAGCCGCTGAAATCGGCCGTTATGGAACCCGCCTTGCACGAGCGCAATCTAGGCTTGTGCGGCATCACGCCTTAGCGAGGACGATCGCTTCTACGGGAGCGGGGCGTGACAAAGCGTGTCGTCGTGCACAGAAGCTACGAAATGACTAAGTAACTACGGAACCACGGTTATGTGAATCACTTATGAATGTGACGTATTGAGTATAATTACGAGAGGTCTAAGCGATTGGGCGTCGTGCATCAATACGGATGTGTTGGGGTATAACGTCGAAGGAACTTGAGATAGAGAGGAAGGATTATGTTTATGGGACATGAGATTGGTTGGAATGATATAATTTGTATGCTATGGCGCGTATTGCATGGTTATTGGACTCAGATGGCCCGTGCACGGGTGCGGCTTCCCAAGAACGGTTACGACCGAGGCACCGGGACCGTTCGGCCTAGGAGGGAATTATGTATGTATTTATGGTACACATCATTAGGACAGGTTGCGACCTTCCAATGTTGTGATAAGATATGATATCAGTAAGTTTAGGATCCTTCGGATACTGGGCTAGCAACCCGTATTGGAGCGATCATAGGCTTACACATAAGGATGCCAAGTCTATTACGGTGCGACACACCGTGACCTTCATATAGATAGGGCCGGTGGGCTGAGATTAGAGTTGGGTGCAGGTACAGGGCCTGCCACCCCTATGCATATGTTTAAGTTTATGGTTGGTTGGTTGCGTGAATTGTATGATTGCTTATGTAAAGTTCTAACCATTGCAGTATAAGCAAAATGGGATGGAGATGAGCACGATCACTATGTTATATTAATATAATATCTAACTGTATCTACCACAGGAACACGGTATTGGACACATTTACGATAAGTTGACATATATAAATATTGCCATGAAGCTGATCCTAAGGCTAATTAGAAAGATCACCAAATTAAGATGCATGTTTCACTAAATATACTTAGTGTTTGGTTTGGGTGTGAGTGGGTCTTGATCAGTGCAGCGAGGACGAAAGCACTAATCCCCCACTAGTTGTGTGCAGGTTCAGGTTATGTTCAGCTTGGGGCGGGGCTTGGCTTGGACGCGCCGAGGCATGGAGTCCTTAGCGATTCAAGAGGATCTACCGTATAGGCGTTCGGACTTGCGACATGGAGATGTTCTGCCGAAGACTACTTGTTGGCTATATAGAGGCATAATGTATGAAACAATTTAATCCTTTGTGAGCTAGAGAGATTATGAGCGTTGTAGCCAGTTGGCATAGTCAGTTGGGCTATTCAAGCCTTTGTAACCTTTAGTTCATTATCAATAAAAGAGATTCTTATTGTATACTCTATTTTCTTTTCGCTGCTTATGTTAGCAATTTGAGATAATGTTATGTGAACCTGTTATCTTTTCTTGCACGAGCGTAACTCTAGGCCCGTGCGGCATCATGCCCCAGCGAGACGATGATTCGATAAAATCTAGCGAGGATGAGCGATTTCCCGGATCGGGGCGTGACAAGTTGGTATCAGAGCGGTTCCATCCTCTGGACCGTAAACGAATCTCTTTGACCCTCAGTTGCTTATTTATTGAAATTAGTTGACTCTAAGTTATTTCTGCAACCGCATGGCTCATGGATCTGCTCGATGCTACATTGGATATTCTATACAATAAGTCTATATTAAGTTGCATACGTCTGCCACAAGTATGTCGTGACTATCACGCTATCTCCGAGTGTCATCGGAGAATGTTGGTTGCATGAGGTGCAAAGAGTTATGAAATATTGGTTTTCCAAGGTACAACAAAGTTGCAAGTCTTTTGTCGCACAAAGTACAACGAATATGGTGATGTTGGTTGCATGAAGTGCAATGAGATTCGTATTGTTGGTCGCACGAAGTGTGAAGAGATACGTGATGTTGGTTGCACGAAGTACAACGAGTCGATATATGAGGCGATGCGTGTTATGTTGCTATGCGAATGGTTATGTATTGTTGGTTGCACGGAGTGCAGCAAGTCGTGAATCGTTCGTTCAATCGGTACAACGAGTCGACAGGGTATGAAACATATATTATGGCTATGCGGATGGATAGCGATATATTAAGCAAGATTGAGTAATGACCTTAAGTATTGATAATAAATCGTAGCACGAGTTGCAATGAGTAAGATTTAGAAAATTGTGGATGCGATAGTGTACGAGTCAAGTTGGCCGCTAACTCGAGTTTGAATAGGCGAACGGGCTATGTTGGCCGAATGTTGCATTGAGCTTTGAATAAGCGAATGTTGCGTGTGTGATCGATATGATTGCCAAGGTATATTTAGATTGAATGTATGTCAAACTTAGACAAACGACTATCATGTTGGTCCAGTTGTTGTAACAATTCGTGTAAGTGAACGCTAGAGCTGGGATCGGAAAGATCGCCACGGGATAGTTAACTTGAAATAGATGTCAAACCTATACGAAGTGTAAAGTCGAGTAATGACTCATTTTCGAGTGGTATATGCAATACCACTTGTGCGATCAGTATAGTGAAGTATTGTATCGATAACGATAGGCTCGATTTCTGAGTGGTATATGCAATACCACTTAGCGATTGCTATATTAAGCCCTTGGTGACTTTCAATAGATTGCATCGAGACATTTGTGTCAGTTATGATAGGTTTGCCCACAACAGACGGAGTAGTACCAAGACTCATGTGGGAATGATAACGGTAGAAGTCGATGCAATTATGCTTCAATGAGTTGAGTTGAACGATTATACGCAAAGTTGTATCCATGGATGATACGTCGGACGAGAGTTCGTTAAGTATAAGTCGAACGATAGACTAAGCATAGTAAGAGAATAGTGCATTGAGTAATAGTTGACTCAGTCGAATTTGCGTTCAGTTAGTACGAAGACTTGTTCAGAACAAATTGAGTAGGTGTGAAGTAATCATGCGAAACAAATTTGAGTTAGCGCGATGAGTCGGTAGCACGATTTAGAAGTACGAGTTAGGATGATGAGAATGGATATATGAATTAGAAATCGTGTCTCAATGATGATGATTAGTTACAACTGATTGGATCTTGATGTGTGCAAGACTTGATTCGTATTCGAGTTCAGATAATGGCAGTGATTGAAACGAATTGGAACTTATGAGAGAGGAAGATGTTCAAGTTATGTATATCGATGATGGTATTGAAGCGTATCAAAGACGATATGCAATAACTCGGGAATACTCTGATCGAATGAACAAAAATTATGTTGAGCATTGTTGTTGGATGAATGAGATCCAAGTTAAGTTAATGTCAGTTTGGATGACAATGATAGGAATGCTTCGTAGAATTTGAGCGTGGATGGATATTACTTGGATGAAAATAAAAGTGTCTGGATTGCTTCGTAGATAACCACTATGTTGACGTTCTTGTCTTGCGCGAGTGCAACACTAGTCTCGCACATGCGTCACGTCGAATTAGGACGATCATTCTGCGTGAGCGCTGGTATGGTGATTCATCCAGCGGGGATGGTCGAACTTACAAGGTGTGGCAAATTGGATTTAGACTTGTGGCTTGATGCAAAGGTGAATTTTGAGGATGGTTATAACAAGCTTAGGGTGTGTCAAAAATTGATCGTGGTTAAATAGACTCATACCCAAGGCGAACAATGTTGCTCGATTTCGATAGTATTGACGATAGTACATGAGTGATTCGAGTAGGAGATGGCGTATCAATTACACGGGGGTAGATAAATTGTGGATTGGTAAATTATGTCGAATTGGATAAGTCTCATAGGATTGTCGGGAATTGATTTAGCTCCGCGATAGGATATAGCATAGTTTGTAGTAACTGTCCCTCGTTGTTGATCTTGAATTATCGAGCGTATTTTCGGGACAAATGACCCTAGAAGACTTGACTGCCAAATCAAGGAAATGTTGAAGTCCCACAGGACGACCCAATGAAGTCGCATAAGGAAATTTCGTCGAAAATGGAAGATGATGTAGTGCATGTTAAGGATAAGGCTAAGCGATTGAGTAACATATTTCGAAAGTTAGCGAGTACTAGAATCAATATGGTCAGAGGATTACAAATCAATTAATTAAGTGTTCGAGTTGTTTACTAGTCAACGATTGAATAGATATTGAGGAACGTGCTTAGCATAGTGATACGGTAAGGCGATTGCAAGAATTATTTAATGTACGATAGTGACGAATAGTAGAATGACCCTAAGAGTTGTGTCGTAGATAAGTTTGAGTAATGGTTAGGCTATGTGTGTTGAGCGCACGATCGATGTTACGAAATGAACTAGTCGGGATTGATTCAAAAATTGAGTAAAGGATTCGTACTCGGTCGAGAATTAGAGATGAGCGTATCGTAAGAGACCTTGGGTCGAAAGATTGTTGCCTTTGAGCATCATAGTCTCAGGTTGACCTCTTATGTCGGAAGAACATAAACACGATGTCTGGATAAGTCACCTAGAGGGGGTAGCCCCAGATGCGATGCGTAGATAGTTTCAAGAATATGAATCATGTCGGGATAGTTGTGTGAGAGACTTAGTGCAAATGGTAGGCAAAAGAATTTAAGACATGTTGGACTTAGTCCATATCGTTGAGGCTAATGTTATGGATGATTAGGTGAAAGACTTGAGTGGTGTGAGAGATAGAAAACGATTAGGTGAATAGGCATTGCAGAGAATTGTTACGATCAGATGCGTAATGACTTAGTGCAATGCGAGTGTTAGGTGGCCAGCAAAAAACTTATGGGATCGAAGAAACAGTCTTGAGTGAAGTTATATGCAGAAATGTTTGAAAGAGGATCATGTTTTATGGAATAATGCATACGAGAAGTATTTGAGAATAGGCTCTAAGAGTTGACTAAGTTGAGTACGGAATGATTGGTGCTTGAAGATTTAAGCTGAGTTGTTAGCCTTGTCCCGATATCCTACAACTGAGCTTGGCTGAAATGCATATATTGGTGGAACGCCTAAAATATGTGTATGATCCAAACTAAGTTGTATGATTCTAATGATAGCAGAACGAGATCGTGAAACGATCTAGCGAGACACTTGGATTAAGTGTTGGTTTCGGTTCGAGGACGAACCTTGTTTTGAGTGGTATATTATGTAATGACCCGTTCCGCACGGTGCATTATGATGAGTCGTTGACTCGAAGAGTTGCGTTGACCCGATGAAGTATCGATGTGAATCGATAAAAAGCCTAAGTTCGATTGGAGCAAAGTATTGACTTTGGTTTATCTGGTGTGCAGGCTATGCTTTTACGCTGGATTGTAAATGGTCGACATTTTGCCTTGTTCAAAATGATGTCCGCAAAACCAAATCGTCGTCTTGTAACGGATTATTGTATGGGCACGGTAGGCCGAATCAGTCGAATAGTTTAAAAGAATGGCTAAGTCCGAGAGTTAGCTATACGACCAAGTTATGGAATCGAACCGCATCAACTCAGCGAAACGACAAGACGTATAGGCTTAAGGTGGGCATGTTCTTGACTTTCTCTCCCTATTCCTTTATGTCTAATAAAATTTATTCATTGCATGCGATTTAACTATTGAGTTAGCTAGCGAGCGTGGCTCGGGCGAGTAAAGGTCTTAGTATGTGTCGAACATTAAGATAGAACATTGAACAATTGAAGCGACGTACATCAAGTGTACAGGTCGCGATAGGGCGGTGATGGTAGAACATTGAAAGACAATATCGAGATGTACATCACGTGTACGACTCCGAAAACATTGAACACTAGGCCTAAAATATTGATTATGGCGCTAAGCGTGCCGTCGTGCACGGAAGCTAAGAAATGACTAAGTAACTACGGAACCACGATTATGTGAATCACTTATGAATGGGACGTATTGAGTATAAGTACGAGAGGTCTAAGCCGTTGGGCGTCGTGCATCAATACGGATGTATTGGGGCATAACGCCGAAGGAACTTGAGATAGAGAGGAAGGATTATGTTTATAGGATATGAGATTGGTTGGAATGATATGATTTATATGCTATGGAGCGTATTACATAGTCTATGGACTCGGATGGCCCGTGCACGGGTGTGGCTTCCCTTGAAATATTACGACCGGGGCACCGGGACCATTCGGCCTAGGAGAAAATTATGTATGGTATTTATGGTGCACATTATTAGGACGGATTACGACAGTCCAGTGTTGTGATAAGCTATGATATCAGTAAGTTTGGGATCCTTTGGATACTGGGCTAGCAACCCGTATTGGAGCGATCATAGGCTTACACATAAGGATGCCAAGTCCATTACGGTATGACGCACCGTGACCTTCATATAGATAGGGCCAGTGGGCTGAGATTAGAGTTGGGTGCATGCGCAGGGCCTGCCACCCTTATGCATATGTCTAAGTTTACGGTTCGTTGGTTGCATGAATTGTATGATTGCTTATGTAAAGTTCTAACCATTGCAGGCTAAACAAAATGGGATGGAGATGAGCAGGATCACTATGTCATGTTCATATAATATCTAACTGTATCTGCCGTAGGGACACGGTATTGGACACATTTACGATAATTTGACATGTGTAAATATTGCCATGATACTGATCCTAAGGCTAATTAGAAAGATCACCAAATTAAGATGCATGTTTCACTAAATATATTTAGTGTTTGGTTTGGGTGCGAGTGGGTCTTGATCAGTACAGCGAGGACGAAAGTACTAATCCTCCACTAGTTGTGTGCAGTTTCAGGTTATGTTCAGCTTGGGGCGGGGCTTGGCTTGGACGTGCCGAGGCATGGAGTCCTTAGCATTTCAAGAGGAGCTATCGCATAGACGTTCGGACTTGCGACATTGAGATGTTCGGCCGAAGACTACTTATTGGCTATAAAGAGGCATAATGTATGGAACAATGTAACCCTTTGTGAGCTAGAGAGATCATGAGCATTGTAGCCTGTTGGCATAGTCAGTAGGGCTATTCAAGCCTTTGTAACCTTTAATTCATTATCAATAAAAGAGATTCTTATTGTATACTATGTTTTCCTTTCGCTGCTTATGTTATTAATTTAAGATAATGTTATGTGAACCTATTATCTTGCCTTGCACGAGCACAACTCCAGGCCCGTGCAGCATCACGCCCCAGCGAGGACGATGATTCGGGTGAAATCTAGCGAGGACGAGTAATTTTCCAGGTCGGGGTGTGACACAACGTGGCTCAGTACACATCTTGTACTGACGAGCAGCTTTTGGCCGAACTCACAAATATCTGCACTAAGTTAACATATGAAACTAGCATACAAATTATTATGTGATCTTTCTACTTGTCTAGTTTCTTTTTAACAATTCATAAGAAGCATAAACAATAGAAATTATTGCACAATAATCTTACCCATTGCCGACAGTCATCGCTGCATAAAACAGGTTAGCACAATTTACATATATATGAAGCATAATTTTCCATCATTGCTGAGTATTAGGTTTTGCAATAAGAATCTGTTCATAAGCATGCACCTAACTACATGGTGGTCCATGGGTCCGTTCCCATGATTAGCCGCTGAGACTCATGGTTTAGCTCGTCGCTAATAGACACAACACCCCATTTTTTACGAGGTATAGCATTTACCTCAAGGTGCTATTACAATCTCTTCTAGGCCGATCGATTCCGGGTGCCCCCAGTATCGTTGAGCGACTATTACCTTGTGCACAAGTTGTCCGAGACCAATGCATGACTTGTTCTTTCTATCAGATAAAACTTAACAATGTAACATGTAGCAATATCATGTTCATTTCTTGCCTTGTTCATTCGTTCAGTCATTCATTAGCATTCAATTCTCTTTCTATCATTTGATAACATTTATTTTCCTTGAAGTCATTCGTTAGCATTCATTTCCCTAACAGTCATTCCTTAGTGAAACAGATAAAGTTGTGGTCATAAGAGTGAGCATGCTATCACGTCCCACAACTAGAATACGGAGGGCGGGGGCGGACACAGCCAGCTACGTATATAGATGTGTAATATACCTCGATATACGGTCATTGCTGTCTAGATGTATGAGGGTTTATCTACAAGCCATCAGTCTCTTTTGGTCAAGAACAAGCCTAGTGTCTTAATCTCAAGCAAGCAATAATAGTTACAAGACGTTAGACCATCAGATATTCAATAGTAAGGTGTCATATACTTTTTATATACAGATGATCATGAAGCTAGTCGTACAAAATGCAATGACTTGCAAGAGTTTCAGTCATACATGATTAACCCTAGGTGTGAAACCCAATTTTTGTTATATAAATTAATATTAGTGTTCTACTATTATTATTATATTTTTTGTATTATTTTTTGTGTTAAATTTAATTTTGAAAATTACAAGGATTTTTGGCTTCGAACCCAGACCCGAGTCCGAACCCAGACCCGAGCCCGAACCCAGACCCAATCCTAAATTCTGAACTTTGGTTTATTAAATAAAAAAATATAGATTGGAGCTGGTCCACGAAGGACCAGCACTCCCTATTCCAACTCTTCTTCACTCATACACGTTCACTACTCCCTAATCTTTCTTCCTCTACTTCCTCTCAACCACAACTCACCACGTCTACTTCCCAACTTTCCAGAGAGCAGAACACCTATTTACTCCCGTTCACTTTCTCCTCAAACCCCCATTCCCCTACTCCTTTATTTCTCCATTCACAACTCCTCTCCAGGAACACCAAACCCCACTCCCCTCCTTCCGGAACGCCTGCGCCCCTCCCCGACCGCCGGCATCTCCCGCCGCCGGCTACTCCAGACCGGCCGACCCCCAGCGCTCCTCCCGAGCCCGACCCCGCCAAGCCCCTTGCGGCCTCGACCCTCCGGTCGTGCCCTACGCTTCGGCCCGCCCCCATCAGCGGCCGCCCGACCCCCTGGACCTAGTGTACTCCGGCCAACCCTCCGGCACGCCCCTTGCCGAGCCCCCTTCAGCGCGCGCGCCCACTGCGTTGCGCCCGATCCTTCGGCCGCGGCTTCCTCCGGCCGCCCAGCACCCCACAGCGCCGGCCCTAGCTCCGGCCCCGCCCGGCGCACCTCCGACGTCCGACCCCGACGCGTTTCCAGCGCTGTCCCAGCGCCAGTTGTGCCTCGAACTCCGATCCAGCGCTATTTACGCTGTTGCCGAGCCCGACCAGCATCCCAGCGCTGACTTCACGAGTGCCGCTGATTTGGACAGCGTTGTCCAGCGTTGTTCCAGATTTTTACTGCTGTTCGGATCCTTATTCTTTCTTTATTGATCATCTGAGAGCTCTAGCCGAGCAACCCGAGGTATAGCCCCTGTCCCGTCCCATTTTTCATACAGTCTATGATGAGAATGGTCCCCGATTCCCTCTTGGGAATTCGGTTTTAGCGACATCGTATTTTTTGGAACCTTCGGAAAGGTTCTGTTGATTGTTTGGATTTTCCGGAACTTTTCGGAAATCAGATTTCGGTATATTTTAGCTTCCGGATATTTCCGGTATTGTGATGTGACATTTTTGGTTGGATTCAGACTTCCGAAATTATTTCGGGTCGTTCCGAATTAATCTGTGGATTAGTTGAGGATTATTTTATATATATTTTTTGGGATTTCCCTGGTTTGGGATTTGCAGGAAAATTATTTGGCATATTTTCCAGTTTTTGGGTTGACCAAAAATAGAGGAAATGCTGCCAAATTTTTTCGTAAATTTAAAATTATATTTTAAAAATGAATTTAAAATAGATTTCGGAAATATTATATTAAATATTTGGATTTTTGGCGACGACCGTATCGGTCAATGGGCCCCGGCTAAGTGCAAACGAAACCGGCTTTGCCCGGACGTTGAGGCATTAGCCTAGTTGACGATTGAACCATATCTGAGACTAGTTCATATTTACTTTATTTTTATTATTTATTTATTTATTTAATTTATATTAAGTTTAGGACTAACGGCAGTTTTGTCTTATTTCAATTTAAGTAAATAAATTATAATTGGCATAAGCCCAACTGGTTGTTGGTTCTGTAACTGTAATTTGGTAGCGTAGGTTTTGGTTGTTTGCTGTTTTTGCGAGCTTTTGTAGCGTACGAATAAATTGAATAAAAGTATTTTCATATAAAAATTAATAAAGGTTTTCTCACCTAAAATCTACAAGTTTTAATATTAATTAAGATCATGTATTTCTCACTAAATAAGAAATTTGTTTTATACTTATAATTATGAAAATACAAAGTTTTAACCAATTAATCGGTATCAACGAGTTTTCCAAATTGCAAAGTTAAAACCATCTTTTCCCTCGTATTAAATTCAAACGCACCGATAATCGTAATTCTGTTTATGTTTTGTTAAATAAGAATTAAAATGGATTAGGACACAAATAGAGATTTCAACTAGCGTAGTTAGATTGGTAACCCTGGAATCTGAGTCAATTTCTCGAATGGAGGAATTCGAGGACGATTCTGAATTCCCGTCTCGAAGTCTTCATCCTCTCCAGTCAAATCCATTTTGAGGCAAGTATAATTTGTATTAGTTTAAAATTATTTTTATAATCGCTTTACTGCAAGTTTAAACCATGATGCAAACACGAAACTCTCTATGAGAGTACTGATTGTGACTACTGTACTGATTGGGGACTGGGGGAATAGAGTAATGTTTATGACCACATCCAACTGTAACTTAGAACTGTATTAGCTTACCCCTCACACACACGAGGATAAGTCGAATCGTATCAATAGGATACAACTGTACATCCCAAGCCGGTCATATTCATTGCCTATTCACATCACACTGTTTTACTGCTAGAAAACTGTTCAATTTCTAAACTGTTTAAAAGTGCATTATTCTATTATTCATTTTAACTGTTTTAAATTAGCATGAATTGTACTTTGCTCCCTCCTGACTGTAGATACATTTTTAGGGGACATTGAGGATGCTGAGCTGTTATACAGCAGTTACTACGACCCTGTTCTGTACCCAGTAGTGCTGCCAGAGTCCCCATTAGAGGACGTTGGGACTGAGGCCGATGAACCGGCTGATTAGATAGTTTTTCTTTTTCCGCTTTGTTGTTTATAAAAACTCTGTTTATTTGAATTCAGTTGTTTATTTCAGTTTATTTAAATTCCAGTTGTATTTCATTTCAAAGTTTAATAAAATTTCATTTCCCGAATTTCAGTTGTGACAAATATAGATATTACTGTATGGTTACCTACTAATAGAACAGCTTACTGCCGCCGTCTCAACAACGGTGCAGGCTAGGCATGATCCGGTTCGACCCAATTATTTGGGATCGGGTCGTGACATGTTTTTAGTGGTGGCCCATGCAGGTCCTACAACAACTTAGGAAAACATACCTAGAAACAATTAGAACACTAGAACATTGATTTGTCACAACATAGGTCCGAATTATATACATAAATATTTTTGTTTGATTATAGACTGGTAAGATACCTCGCTTATGTTTGTACCTAAACCTTCCAGATTATGGCCAAAGGGAAGACTACCCGATCCGGCCCTGCTAATGATGAGGTGTCATCTACTGATCACACCCTATCTCTTCAAGCACGTCGGAACCCACCTTAGTTGCAGCTGACAGACCGTCCTCATGCTGCACCAGCACCCCGACCCGTTTACGCTACTACAGCACAAACGGCGGAACCTGCACATTCCCGAGCTGAGCTGCAGACCCCTGCGGTGGTGTCCGCACCAGCTGTACCACCAGTGCCCGTGGATCCCACTGATCTAGTGGGTATGCTACGGGGAGTGCTTGAAGCACAGAGAGCTCAAGCAGAAGCCCACCGAGAGCAGACTGCTGCCCAAGCTGAAGCCCATCGCGAGCAGACCACGATTTTGAGAGAAGGCATGGAGAATGCCCACAACGTGGCTATGGCTGCCCTCGAGAGAGGAGGAACCACTTCATCAGAGCCACAACCTGCCAAGGTAAGCATGATTCAGGAGTTAAGTTTTACTTCCTTAAGGCCATTCTTTTAATTAGAGGTGTATTATTGCATGAAGGTTGGAGATATAGAGAGCTTTAAGAAGCAAGACCCTCGACCTTTCAAAGGAACCGAGGGTATCATCTACGCCGATGAATGGCTAGACAGTATGGAGCGTCTCTTGAGCGTCGATCGACTCCCAGAAGACCTCAAGACTGAAGCTGTAGGACTCCAGCTACAGGATGTGGCGAGCACCTGGTATCGAAATGAACCCCGACTCCAGGACAAGCAGCTCGACTGGGACACCTTCAAGAGGCTGTTCCGTAGGAAGTTCTTCCCAACATCGGAGATGCGGAAGATGGAAAGACAATTCCAGGACCTGAAGCAGGGGAACATGACGGTCAACGAATATGCGACAGAGTTCGGCCGACTTAGCCGCTTTGCCCAGAACCTGGTAGCTGACCCCAAGGATCGTACTGAAAGATTCAGGTATAGATTACGAGAAGAGATTCACGCCCCTGTAATCGCAGGTAGCGCTAAAATATATGAGAGGATCCTGATACGAGTTCAGGACATGGAGAAGAGCCAGCCTTCTCGATCCAAGAGGGAGTATCCTGGAATTAGCAACTTCCAGGGTAACCAGAAGAGGCCCAACAACAACAACAGGCCTTCGCACCACCAGTAGTACCACCATCAGGCAAGGACAAATGACAGAGCGCCTCAGAAGTAGATCCCTGTCTGTGATTTTTGCAAGAGGCCAGGACATCAGTCGAACATATGCAGGAAGAAGCTAGGACACTGCCTAGTCTGTGGGTCTGCCACCCACCAAGTGAGGGACTGTCCCTCATTAGTCCACCGAACCGGAGCAACTCAACAAAGAGCTCCCCTACCCACTCAGCACAACGGTTCGGATAACACCAACAGAAAATCGGGCGAGCTTTTGCCCTAGCAGCTGATAAGCAGGAACCCACCGCAGATGTCATCACTGGTTCTATTTATGTGTTTTCATATCCTGCTGTAGTATTATTTGATTCGGATTCATCACATAGTTTCATATCATCAAAGTTTATTTCTGCACACCACATTGATTCGGGACTTAGCAAGGTGATTAGTAGAGTTATGACTGGTGGTGGACCCATACCCATCACTGAGGCTTATAATTATCCTATAACCATCTCAGGCCATCAGCTCTTAACACCCTTACTAGTGATGCCCCTGCCCAACTATGATGTAGTCCTAGGGATGGACTGGTTGAGTGAACAGCATGCGCTGATAGATTGTCACCGAGGATGTGATCTTCAGCCCACCAGGAGAACCGGAGTTTGAAATCTCTCGGGCTCCGAAAGATATGAAGAGTGTCACCTACTCCTCTATCATCGAAGAACCCGGGCCTCCTCATCCTATCATAGCGGAATTTATGGACGTCTTTCCAGATAGTCTTCCAGGATTGTCGCCGGATCGAGGTATAGAATTTACCATTGATCTAGTACCCGGCTCTTCCTCTATTTCTCAGGGATGCTATAGAGTCAACCCCAAGGAGGCCAAGGAGATGAAGGATCAGATCGACGAGCTGAAGGCACAAGAATTTATCAGAGACGGGGCTTCACCCTGGGGAGCACCAGTTTTGTTCGTGCCCAAGAAGGATGGAACCGTGCGAATGTACATTGACTACCGGGCGCTGAACAACATCACCATCAAGAACAAGTACCCCCTGCCCCAGATCGACGACTTGTTTGATCAACTGAGTGGAGCCAAGGTACTTTCAAAGATAGATCTCAGATCAGGCTACCATCAAATCAAGGTCAGGAAGGAGGATATTCCCAAGACGGTGTTCAACACCAAGTATGGGCAGTTTGAATTCTTGGTCATACCGTTTGGACTGACAAATGCTCCTGCGGTATTTATGAACCTCATGAACAAGATTTTCTATGAATATCTGGATCAGTTTGTTGTTGTCTTTATCGATGACATACTGATCTACTCGAAGATAGAGGAAGAGCATGAAGAGCACTTGAGGAAAGTGCTGAGCACCTTGAGGAAGGAGAAGCTCTATGGTAAGCTATCCAAATGCAAATTCTTTTTAGACAAAGTGGAATTTTTGGGCCATGTTGTCACAGAAAAAAGAATTTCGGTAGATCCAAAGAAGATAGCTGCTATTGAGAAGTGGACTGCACCAAGCTCGGTTGCAGAGATCAGGAGCTTTTTGGGACTAGCTGGCTACTACCGAAAGTTCGTGAAGGATTTCTCTAAGATTGCTGAACCGATGACGAAGCTTACCAGGAAGAATGAGGAATTCATATGGTCTGAAGCTTGCCAGTCAGCTTTTGAGGAACTGAAGAAGAGGCTTACAACAGCGTCGATACTTGCGCTACCCGCAGGTACCGACGGTTTTTCAATCTATAGTGATGCTTCCGGTAAGGGACTGGGCTGCGTTCTTCAACAACACCGAAAAGTAATTACCTATGCATCTAGACAATTACGGACTCATAAGAAGAACTACCCCACACATGATTTGGAGCTTGCAGCGGTGATATTTGCTTTGAAGCTATGGAAGCACTACCTGTATGGAGAGAGTGGAAATATTTACGGACCACAAAAGTCTAAAATTTATTTTCACTCAGAAGGAGCTGAACATGAGACAAAGAAGATGGCTGGAGCTGATGAAGGATTCTGATATCAACCTGCAGTATCATCTGGTAAGGCTAATGTTGTTGCAGATGCACTTAGTCGATACCCGATGGCAATGTTCTTGACCAAGGAGCGTCATTTGCTGGAGGACATAGAGAAGCTTGGATTGGAAATTGTACTGCCCGAGGAAGAGATGAAGAAACTTGGAAGAGAAGCCATCGTACCAGGAGCTGAATCATCATTGATGCAGTTGCAAGTGCGTTCGAGTCTTATGGACAGGATCAAGGAGGCACAATTCCAAGACGAGACGCTTTGCAAACTCAGAGACCAAGTGCTGGCGGGAACACTTGAAGGATTCTTAATTGCTAGCGACGGAGCACTGAAGAATGGTATGAGGCTTTACGTACCAACTGGCGAACTGAGGAACGAGCTGATGCAAGAAGCACACCAGTCGCAGTATTCTATACACCCAGGAGCCAACAAAATGTACCGGGATATGCGGACAATAGTATGGTGGTACGGAATGAAGAAGGACATATCCAGGTATGTGGCTAGATATTTAATTTGTCAGCAAGTTAAAGCTAGCAGGCAGAGACCAGCAGGATTATTACAGCCGCTTGACATTCTGGAGTGAAAATGGAAGCACATAACGATGGATTTTGTATCGGGACTACCTCGATCCCAAGGAGGGAATGATGCCATTTGGGTTATTGTGGACCGACTGACGAAGTCAGCTCACTTTATCCCCTTCAAGGTTGGTTTATCCACCGAGAAGTTGGCAGCACTGTACATGCGGCACATCTACCGGATTCATGGAGTTCCGGTAAGTATCGTATCTGACAGAGATACTAGATTTACCTCTCACTTTTGGAAGAGTTTGCATGACAGCTTGGGAACCCAACTGAAGTTCAGCACCGCCTACCACCCCCAGACTGACGGGCAATCAGAGAGAACAATCCAGACGCTAGAAAATATACTAAAATCCTACGTCCTGGAATTTGGAGGGTCTTGGGAAGACCATTTGTACTTGGTAGAGTTCTCTTACAATAACAGCTACCAAGCTAGCATCGGTATGACACCGTTCGAGGCACTCTATGGACGTCGTTGCCGTACTCCACTTGCTTGGGATGACGTTGGAGAACGAGTATTGCTTGGACCGGAGATGGTGACCGACGCAGCAGAGAAGGTGAGAATGATCAGAGACAAGCTCAGGATTGCCCAAGACAGACAGAAGCATTGGGCTGATAGCAGCAGACAGCCTTTGGAGTTTGAAGAAGGCGACAGTGTGTTTGTGAAGATCTCGCCTACCAGAGGAACAATCCGTTTCGACAGAGCAGGAAAGTTAAGCCCCAGGTACTTGGTCCATTTGAAGTACTTAACAGGATTGGAGAAGTGGCGTATCGGGTGGCTCTACCCCCAAGTCTCGAAGGCGTCCACAACGTCTTCCACGTCTCGCTGCTGAGATGCTACATCCCGGACCCGAGACACATCTTGGACCATTCAGAGCTGGAGATTGGACCCAGCCTCACAGTGTCGGAGAAGCCAGTGGCAATTTTGGATAGAGGAGAGAAGAGAATCAGGAACACCGTGACGCCGATAGTCAGAGTGATGTGGCGGCACAACTCACCAGGCGAGTCGACCTGGGAGCGAGAAGACCAGATGCGGGAGCAGTACCAGTACCTGTTTGAGACTAAAGGTAATCCCTAACCTTGTCTTTAACTTTCGAGGACGAAATTTTCTAAGGAGGGAAGATGGTGAAACCCAATTTTTGTTACATAAATTAATATTAGTGTTCTACTATTATTATTATATTTTTTGTATTATTTTTAGTGTTAAAATTAATTTCGAAAATTAACAAGGATTTTTGGATTCGAACCCTGACCCGAGTCCGAACCGAGACCCGAGCCCGAACCCAGACCCAATCCTAAATTCTGAACTTTGGTTTATTAAATAAAAAAAATATAGATTGGAGCTGGTCCACGAAGGACCAGCACTCCCTATTCCAACTCTTCCTCACTCATACACGTTCACTACTCCCTAATCTCTCTCCCTCTACTTCCTCCCAACCACAACTCACCACTTCTACTTCCCAACTTTCTAGATAGCAGAACACCTATTTACTCTCCTTCACTTTCTCCTCAAACCCCCATTCCCCTACTCCTTTACTTCCCCATTCACAACTCCTCTCCAGGAACACCAAACCCCACTCCCCTCCTTCCGGAACGCCTGCGCCCCTCCCCGACCGCCGGCTACTCCAGATCGGCCGACCCCCTGCGCTCCTCCCGAGCCCGACCCCGCCAAGCCCCCTGCGGCCTCGACCCTCCGGCCGCGCCCCGCGCTTTGGCCCGCCCCCCTCAGCGACCGCCCGACCCCCTGGCCCTAGTGCGCTCCGGCCAACCCTCCGGCGCGCCCCTTGCCGAGCCCCCTTCAGCGCGCGTGCCCACTGCATTGTACCCGATCCTTCGGCCGCGGCTTCCCCCGGCCGCCCAGTACCCCGCAGCGCCGGCCCTAGCTCCGGCCCCGCCCGGCGCACCTCCGGCGTCCGACCCCGACGCATTTCCAGCGCTGTCCCAGCGCCAGTCGCGCCTCGGACTCCGATCCAGCGCTATTCTCGCTGTTGTCGTGCCCGGCGAGCATCCCAGCACTGACTTCGCGAGTGCCGCTGATTTGGACAGCGTTGTCCAGCGATGTTCCGGATTTTCACTGCTGTTCGGATCCTTATTCTTTCTTTATTGATCATCTGAGAGCTCTAGCCGAGCAACCCGAGGTATAACCCCTGTTCCGTCCTATTTTTCATATAGTCTATGATGAGAATGGTCCTCGATTCCCTCTTGGGAATTCGGTTTTAGCGACATCATATTTTTCGGAACCTTCGAAAAGTTTCTGTTGATTGTTTGGATTTTCTGAAACTTTTCGGAAATCGAATTTCGGTATATTTTAGCTTCCGGATATTTTCGGTATTGTGCTGTGACGTTTTTGGTTGGATTCGGACTTTCGAAATTATTTCGGGTCGTTCCGAATTAATCTGTGGATTGGTTGAGGATTATTTTATATATATATTTTGGGACTTCCCTGGTTTAGGATTTACAGGAAAATTATTTGACATATTTCCCAGTTTTTGGGTTGACCAAAAATAGAGAAAATGCTGCCGGATTTTTTCGTAAATTTAAAAGTATATTTTAAAAATGAATTTAAAATAGATTTTGGAAATATTATATTAAATATTTGGATTTTTGGCGACGACCGTATCGGTCAATGGGCCTCGGCTAAGTGCAAACGAAACCGGCTTTGTCCGAACGTTGAGGCATTAGCCTAGTTGACGATTGGACCATATCTGAGACTAGTTCATATTTACTTTATTTTTATTATTTATTTATTTATTTAATTTATATTAAGTTTAGGACTAACGGCAGTTTTGTCTTATTTCAATTTATGTAAATAAATTGTAATGGGCATAAGCCCAGCTGGTTGTTGGTTCTGTAACTGTAATTTGGTGGCGTAGGTTTTGGTTGTTTGCTGTTTTTGCGAGTTTTTATAGCGTACGAATAAATTGAATAAAATTATTTTCATATAAAAATTAATAAAGGTTTTCTCACCTAAAATCTACAAGTTTTAATATTAATTAAGATCATGTATTTCTCACTAAATAAGAAATTTGTTTTATACTTTTAATTATGAAAATACAAAGTTTTAACCAATTAATCGGTATCAATGAGTTTTCCAAATTGCAAAGTTAAAACCATCTTTTCCCTCGTATTAAATTCAAACGCACCGATAATCGTAATTCTGTTTGTGTTTTGTTAAATAAGAATTAAAATAGATTAGGACACAAATAGAGATTTCAACTAGTGTAGCTAGATTGGTAACCCTGGAATCTGAGTCAATTTCTCGAATGGAGGAATTCGAGGACGATTCTGAATTCCCGTCTCGAAGTCTTCATCCTCTCCAGTCAAATCCATTTTGAGGCAAGTATAGTTTGTGTTAGTTTACAGTTATTTTTATAATCGCTTTACTACAAGTTTAAACCACGATGCAAACACGAAACTCTCTATGAGAGTATTGATTGTGACTACTGTACTGATTGGGGACTGGGGGAATAGAGTAATGTTTATGACCACATCCAACTGTAACTTAGAACTGTATTAGCTTACCCCTCACACACACGGGGATAAGCCGAATCGTATCAATAGGATACAACTGTACATCCCAAGCCGGTCATATTCATTGCCTATTCACATCACACTGTTTTACTGCTAGAAAACTGTTCAATTCTAAACTGTTTAAAAGTGCTTGATTCTATTATTCATTTTAACTGTTTTAAATTAGCATGAATTGTACTTTGCTCCCTCCTGACTGAAGATACATTTTTAGGGGACATTGAGGATGCTGAGCTGTTATACAGCAGTTACTACGACCCTGTTCTGTACCCAGTATTGCTGCCAGAGTCCCCATTGGAGGACGTTGGGACTGAGGTCGATGAACCGGCTGATTAGATAGTTTTTCTTTTTCCGCTTTGTTGTTTATAAAAACTCTATTTATTTGAATTCAATTGTTTATTTCAGTTCATTTAAATTCCAGTTGTATTTCATTTCAAAGTTTAATAAAATTTTATTTTCCGAATTTCAGTTGTGACAAATATAGATGTTGTTGTATGGTTACCTGCTAATGGAATAGCTTACTGTCGCCGTCTCAACAATGGTGCAGGCTGGGCACGATCCGGTTCGACCCAATTATTTGGAATCGGGTCGTGACACTAGTGTTTGCCATTAAAATTCTTTGATTATAAATTTCAATACAAACAGAACAGTGTTACAATATAGGACTTAGATGTAGCCCTAGAAGTACACTTTTGTTTAATCTGGGTCCCTTGTGTCGATGGAGCAAGTGGTAATGTGTTGACTCCGTTGACGAGCTGACGACGATTATCGGTTCTCTGAAGGTTTGGATTGCTCTGAGTGCTGGAGCTTGCTGAGAGGAGGAAGACGTTGAGTGTCTGAATCTGCCTCTCTGGTGATATGCTCGTTCGTATCTGTCTGTGTGTCTGAAAGAAGGAAATGATTCCTCTATTTATAGCGGGGCAGGTTGGCTGCTCATGCGTGCATATGTAGTATGCGCCGGTGTGTGGGGACGCCACGTGTTGATTGCTGATAGAGGCGTATGGGTGATGAGCCCTGATCGAGGGGGTTGACTTCTTCATGTTGCTGCTGTGAACCGACACGTAGCAGAGAAGAAGATCTTTCTGTTGTTGAGATCTTGGATAAGTTGAGTCAAAGGACAGGTGTCATCGACCCATGGCTCAGAGATCTCGGATTTGGTGGTGCGCCTAGGATTGGGCACATGAGGAGACTTTTGGCTCGTAACCTTTAGGAGTCACGAACCATTCTGGGCGCATGACTTTCGAGGCGCATGCAGGCGACTTTCCTTCTGTCTTTTGGGATCAGAGAGCAGTCTAGGGCGCATGGCTTTTGAGGCGCATGCAGAGCTTCGGATGGAGACTTTTCTTCTGTCTTTTGGGATCAGAGAGCAGTCTGGGGCGCATGGCTTTTGAGGCGCATGTCGGTTTGGGTGCATGGCCACGGAGGCGCATGCTGGTGGTCGAGTGGCCACATGGCAGTAGCCGTCGAAGTAAAGTCATGATGATGCTGACGTCACCGATGCTTCGTCTTCTGAAAAAGCTGCCGACTGTTTAGACTTTGGGAGATGTACTGCCAACTCTGTCAGTTCAGCATTTAATGTTTGTGACATTCGATGGACAACTGAGGGGGCGCGTCGATTGACGTTCCACTGGGTATGGGGGCGCATTCTCTGTGATGCACTTGGCTCTGCAGGGCGCATCTGTGTGATGCGCATGAAGTCGAAAGGCGCGTGCGGCTATTTCGTTCCTCGAGTGCTTTAAATAGCCGTTTGGCTGAATTTGAGGCGTCCGGTTCATCCATTAAATACAACTTTATTGCTCAGAATTAGGAGAGCCATCCACTTGGCGTGTGGGTTTGATCTGCCCAGCCTATAAATAGTGGCATGGAGAGAAGGTTTGCTCCTCGTTCTCTCACGTACTTCCAACATGAACTTGGGTATTCGAGTGCACTCTGTTGACGAAGTGCTCCCGAGGGTGAAGATGAGACGCCATGTCGTCGTTGCTGCACTTGAAGGTGACTGTTACATCCAAAAGACGGAGTCGAGGGCTTCCGAGGCAGGCGGAAGGTGCCTGTTGCATCCAAAGATAAAGATGCTCGGGCCTCATCTCCGTTGTTCCGGAAGAGCCGTAGATCGGAATGGCGGTGCTAGGCTCTTTCTTCCTTCAAAGTGGGTGTCGCCCACTCTGGTTGTGTTGAAAGCTGCTCCTTTAGCCGTATTTTGATTACGGTCTTCCTTGATCTTTGGAGGCTCTTTCGAAGCCTCCCCTGGCTACAGATTTGCGGTGCTCTTCACTTCCTTGGTTCCAGCCAAAGGGTTAAATGCTTCATTAGTCGAGGCACTTATCAGGTGAGCCTGGCTGGAAGAGCAGCATATAACTGGGCTGCTGAAGGGATGCACATAAATGGGGATGCACATAACTGAGCTGCTGAAGGATGCGCCTTATTGAAGGTGCATGGTGGTGCTGCGCCTGACTGGAGGTGCATGGTAGCTGCTGCAGGATGCGCCTTGCTGAAGGCGCATGGTGGTGCTGCGTCTGACTGGAGGCGCATGGCGACTGCTGGCCGTAGACTTAGGATCTTTCCTTTGTAGAAGTTTTCCTTTGTACAGCCTTCTCTAGACATGTAATAGACTTTTATATGTGAAATAAAAAGTTCTCTTTTTATGTCTATACTTGTTGCTTTTGCTGTGAAGTATTTTGTCCAAGCTCTGGCGTATGTAGTGTCCGGCGCATGGGCTTTCTGGTTGTGAAATTCCATGCTTCTACAAGATCCCCTTCAAAGTTTTCAAAACTTTTGGATAAGTTTTGGAATACTTTGAATAAGAAGCATGGAGGTCAGGGCACATGACTGTTTGGGGCGCATGCCTGTTTGGGCGCATGCTCCTCTCAGTTAATGATGATGATGCCTCGGTAACCAAAGAGATTAATGATGATCTTTTGGTTTTATTTGCTGTTATCTCTTCACAGAACCCGAGGCGACGGCTGAGATCACACATCATCGGGACACGCGTGCGACCGAGCCCTATAAATAGGTAAGAGATAGAGAGAGAGAGAGTTCTTCTTCTCCTTGCTTATTGCTTTCTTTAGAGTTCTTTTTCAAAAAAAACCCTAATTTTTTCTTTGAGAGAAATGGCCCCCAAGACACCTCGCGGCGGTGCCGGCAAAGGAAATGAGCCAATGGAGTATGCTGAAGGAGATGCCCCTATCACCATTATGACTCCGGACGACGTTCGCCCTGCTGTGACGGGTAGGTGTCATCTACTTTCTTTGTTCAGGCGGTCTTTGGATCATGCGAATGAGTTGACAACTCTCTTCTGCCGACGTGTACGGACCACTGTCCTCGTCGAGGTTTCACCCCGCCAACGTGCATAGGCTTAGGCCTTTATCATGTACCGAGGTTTAACTGCAGACGCGCATGGGTTCACACCCTAAATGCGCCGATGCCTGTGCTGATGCGCATGGGTTTATGCCCTGATGATGCGCCGAAGCCTTTTACTGAGGCGCATGGGTTTACACCCAGATGATGTGCCGAAGCTTTTGACACACCTTGTTTTTTTTGCCTGATCTTTGATTTTTGTTGTGCCAGTATCGATGACGATTCTGCTGCTGAATGAGGTCCTTCTGGATGCCTCCCTTTGTCAAATGGGAGTTGATTTTGACGAGGCTGTTGTCAATCCTGCCAAGGGTGTTATCTTACAGGATCAACCTCCTGAAAGGGTGCTGCAGATCCAGAACCAGTTGCCAACTTTCCTCCAGAGTATGATGGAGAGCGAAAAACTGAAATCTGCTGAATCCGACGATGTGACTTTCTTGAGGCCTGCCTTTTTGCTGGTTCTTTTTGGCAAAAGGCATGGTGATGTATATGCGACAACTCGACCGCCAGTTGCTGCTGACAGCCTTCTATCGTCTAGCTTCGAAGAGAAGGATGTCCTGGGAACTTACTCCTTCTCAGGGAGGGGCTCTAGGAGGTGCTCTTTCGATTGATGCTACCTCGAATCAAAGGGGTACCTTATCTGCTTCACGAACCAGTCCCTCGTTCAGTTGCAGGACTTTGCATCCCGGGAGCCTCTACAGTGAGGTCCCAACTGACACTTTTGCCTTCAATGCTCCAAACTTTGCGAGCCGGATGTCGACATCGAAGGTTGTGTACCCGAAAGGTAGCTTTAGGGTCGAAGGTTGGTGTCATCACATCTCGAGGTGGGACGAGTTGACCACTTGGGTGCTTTCGAAGTTCAAGGCAGAGCTCAAGGAGATTGGGCTAACAGCCGCCATCCGTGCCACGCAGGCTGGCGTGGATCTCAATAAGCCTATGTTCCTTGCACTGTTGGAGTTGTTCAATACCCAGACTGATACGTTTTACACTCCTGAGGGGGAGTTGGGTTTGGCTCTCCACGAGATGTACGAAGTGTCCAAGCTTTCCTGGTGATGATGTGGGGTGGAGTTCGTCGTCTTCGGAGGACACTGCTCCAGAGTTGCAAGAGTCTGTTACGGGGGCAACAGATATGGTTGGAACGGAGGAGAGGGTTGATTCTCCTCCTTGTCATGATGAGGGGAGGTCGGCTGTATGATTGTCGAGTCCTACCCCAGCCTCACCCGTGGAAGTTAAGGTGGCTACCGATCAGGCGGTAGCGACAG
Organism: Iris pallida; assembly: GCA_029216955.1. Classification (NCBI taxonomy): domain Eukaryota; kingdom Viridiplantae; phylum Streptophyta; class Magnoliopsida; order Asparagales; family Iridaceae; genus Iris; species Iris pallida. The sequence goes on along the minus strand of JANAVB010017598.1, from coordinate 2,780,613 downwards.
ATCCTGTCCCTGCAGAGGGACTTGAGAAGGATGAGACTCATCTGCCGGTCCTGTCTCCCGGAGCGGGCCAGGAGATGAGTGTTGATCTCCCCTTTCTACCAGGGGAGGTATTGACCGCTGATAGGACGTTGGGGGCGGAAGAGGTGGCCGTAGACGTCGGTGGTTCCTCCGAACTTGAGAAGGATAAGGGTGTGGAACCCTCTGTTGCCCCTCCTACTTGGGGTACTATCTCGACGCCTGTGCGGGCTTCCTCTGTTCCTTCGGCTCCTCGGGCTAGCAGTCCGGCCCGTGTTGATGAAGAGCCTATTGATGCCGAGATTCCAGTCTCACAGATTGAGGTTGGCGGATCTTCTTCCGGTCCGCTAACTACACCAGCCCCTCCAACTCCTGCTATGACGCTGCAGGTGCTGGCGGATACAGATGAATATGTGAAATTCATCGTTGAGGGGGTGTATAAAATGCTGCAGAGGGGTGTATCTGCTGTGATGGATGCCAACGGGAGTTTTGCGACGGCAAGAACTCTGGCAATGCCTTATATCGAGATGATCCGCGTTCACCAAGGCCACGACCATATGGCCGAGATCCTGGAGGCTTCGGTAATTGAGCTGGACCAGCGGCTCACGAAACTTCAGCGCATCCAGCGAAATGACCTTTCCGTCTTGATAGATACGGAGAAGGAAAAGTTGATCGCTGAGATTGAGTCTTCTTACCAGGCCACTGTGAGCGTCTGGGAGCACAAGGTGGCTGAGACTGAGGCTACGGTGGGGCAGTTATCTCAGTCCATGAAGGAGATAATGGAAACACGAGCTGCGTTGGACGCTAGTATCGCGGAGATCAACGCCCAGATGCGCCGTCTTAAGGACCAACGGCCCCGACTCCAGTTAGATGCCGAACGTGTCCAGGCTGAACACGTAGCATTCAAGAAGGAGGAAGCAACTTTCACTCACCGGGCTCTTGCCCTGGCTCGGTAGCGACAACAGCTTGATAAGAAGCATGAGAATGATACTTCTGCTGAGGCTGTTGAATTGATGCGTCAAGAAGCTGAGCGTCGAGTCCTGGCGACTGTGGAGACTCATGCAGCCGACTTGAGACGTCGAGTCAGAGAGCTCTCGACCAACCCTGGAGATGCTTAGGAACTGTAGCGTCTCCTTTTTATGTTTTTGTAATTTTTTTTGCTGGGGGATAGTGTAGTTTTGTACTCTCTTTTTTTTTAATAAAGAAGTACGCAACTTTTTTATGATGTGTTCATTTTTGTTATCATGAACTTGATGATTTGTGTGGACCTATTATCTTTTGTGCACCTTGGTTTTTAGGTACAGATAATAAGTTTGAAGGAACCAACATGTTTGCTCAGAGGTAATGTGGACGTAGCAATCATTGAGGTTCAAATGATAGAATATTCCTACTCAGAGGTGTTATGGACGTGATAGGAATGATCCAGGGGAATACGCTGAACAACTCAGACGTGATGTGGACGTAGAAGTTCTGCAATCAATGTACGACAACGCAAGGGTTGTTTGTACGAGGTGTTTACTCAGAGGTAATGTGGACGTGGTAAACATGAAGGATAGCGTAGGCTTACAAAGTGTAAGATTCTGCTTTGTAGGGTGTAGAGGGACAACTCAGAGGTGAGGTGGACGTGGTTGTCTTTCTACTGGAGGGTGCTACGGAACAGCTGGGTTCCGGAAGCGTATGGAAGGGAATTGTCTGTGAATCCTGATGATTGGGTCCATAGATCCCCTTGTGGAAGCACATATCTAGAAGATGTCAAGAGTAGTACTTCTTCAAGAACTTGCCGTTGATGGGCATCATGAACAAGTCCCCATTGGGTTTGGCGAGGCGGTAAGCACCGTTTGAGTATACCGTCTCAATGATGAAAGGTCCTTCCCACTTGGGCTCGAACTTTCCTGGTGTCTTGTGAGCTAACACCATCGGCCTCCTGACTGCCAGAACCAGGTCGCCAACTTAAAAAGTTCTCTGTTTGACCTTCTTGTTGAAAGCCTGTGATATACGGGCTTGGTAGAGTTCGATACGTTGTTGAGCTAGGAGACGCTTTTCGTCAAGTGCCTCCAGCTCCCGCAGACGACGACGTTGATTGTCCTCTTCTATGAGTTTGTTTGAGATTGCTACGCGGAGTGAGGGTATCTGGATCTCGAGAGACAGTACTGCTTCACTTCCGTAGACCAGGGAGAATGGTATGTTGCCTGTTGGGGTTCGTACCGTTGTGCGGTAGGCCCAAAGACATTCGCCCAGCTTTTCGTCTCAGTCGCGTTTGTTGGATGATACGACTTTTTTGAGCAGCCTAACGATAGTTTTGTTGAACGCCTCGGCCAATCCGTTTGCTGTCGGATTGTAGGCGGTTGATGCCACATTTTGAATACGATTCTTGTCACAGAATCTGCTGAAAATATGGCTGATGAATTGAGGACCATTATCGTGGATGATCCTCTGGGGTACTCCGAAGCGGTAGATAACGTAGTGTTTGATAAAGCTGACCACCCTGGAGCTCTTTACTTCCGCCAATGGGACTGTCTCTGCCCACTTGGAGAAGTAGTCGGTAATGGCCAGGATGAAGCGGTGCCCCCTTGATGAAGGAGGGGTGATCGGTCCTACGATGTCCATGCCCTAGGCTTCGAAGGGCCAGCATGCGACTGTAGGATACAGTGGTTCTGACGGCGTATGAATGAAGTCTGCGTGAAGTTGGCACGCATGGCACTTCTTAGCATAGTCGACAGCATCAGCGGCCATGGTTGGCCAATAGTAGCCCATACGTCGCAGTCGATCTTGCAACTTAGGACCAGGTTGATGAGCTCCGCAAGTTCCGTCATGAGCTTCTCGAAGGGCTTCGGTCGCCTCTTCGTTGGACAGGCATCGAAGGAGGAGCCCATCGTAGGAGCGTCGGTACAGCATTTTAGTGGTTGTATCATAGTAGAATCGAAGAGAACGTCTCCTGACTGAGACGGCTTCCTTGGGTCCTCGGGGAGAATTTCGTAGACGGTGTAGTCGATGAACGGGAACCTCCAGTCTCGGACATTAACACCAGTACCTGTCGGCATGGCATGGTCCACTCGTAAGCATAAGTTGTTTTTAGGATAAACCAAGTCTCGACCAATCACCGTGACGTAGTATTGAGTCCCAAGGGGTGCTGCTAATGAGGCCACGAGGCCAGCCAGAGCATCAGCCTCTAGGTTTTGTAGATGAGGTACGTGTTCGATGAAGAACCCGGTGAAGGTTGAAATGATGTTCAACGCAACTTCATGGTAAGGGGTCAGATCTTCATGGCGAACTTCATATTGCCCTCGGATTTGGTTTACGACGAGTTTCGAGTCGTCGTAGGCTTCCAGATGATCCACCCCCAGCTGTTGTGCCAGCTGGAGTCCCATAATGAGCACGTTTTACTCGACAACATTGTTGGAGCACGGCTTCGAAAGAGAGTAAGCACGCTGGATGACCAGCTGATCGGGGGAGACTAAGACTACCCCCACTCCTGCGACGATCTGGCCTTTGGGGCCTGTTCTTGAAGCGCCATCGAAAAACATTCGCCAAACGGAGCCTTCTTCGGTGACGTTTGATTCTTGGAACTCATCCGGGATGTCTTCGTAGAGTCTTGAGGACTCCGGGATGGGGTGTGCAGCTAAGAAGTCGGCCAAAGCTTGACCCTTAACGACTTTTTGTGGCACAAACACCATGTTGTATGGTGTTAGCAGGATCGCCCATGTAGCTAGCCGGGAGTTCAGTGATCCTGGCTTCGTCATGAGGACTCTGAGTGGATTGACTCGGGAGATGACATGAATTGTCTGGCCCGAGACATAGTGGCGAGTCTTCTGGATGGCAAACACCAAGGCCAAGCACTCCTTTTCAACGGGATTGTACCAGTGTTCAGCCCCGATGAGCGTTCGACTGAGGTAGTAGATCGCTTGCTCGTAGCCTGTATCGCTATTTTGAGCCAGCAGAGCGCCCATGGAATGATCCATGGCACGGACGTAGAGCAGGAATGGTTTGCCAGCGACGGGTGCCACCAGAACTGGAGGGCTCGTCAGGTAGGCTTTGATGTCGTTGAAAGCCTTTTGGCATTCCTGTGTCCATACGTAAGAGACTCCCTTCTTCATGAGCTGGGTGAAGGGTTGACATTTGCCGGAGAGGTTTGCTATGAACCTCCGGATGTATGCCAGACGTCCCTGTAAGCCTCGAACTTCTCGAAGATTCTTCGGAGGGTCCATGTTGAGGATAGCTTTGGTTTTCTCGGGATCGACATGAATGCCTTTTGCCGTGATGACAAAACCCAAGAATTTTTTGCTAGAAATCCCTAGAAAGGATTTAACGGGGTTCATCTTGAGTTGATGTGCTCGCATGAGATCAAAGACTGTCTTCAGGTCCTGTAGATGATCTCTTTTAAGGCGGCTCTTGACTGCAATATCGTCAACATAACATTCGACTGTCTTGCGAAGATGTTGACGGAAGATGGTGCTCATAGCTCGTTGGTATGTCGTACCGGCGTTCTTCAAGCCGAAGAGTATTACTGTGTAGCAGAAAATGCCCTTTGGAGTCCTGAATGACGTATGTTTTGCCTCATCGGGGAACATCTTGATTTGATTGTAGCTTGAATACCCGTCCATAAAAGACATGCATTCGAAGCCACACGTGTTGTCGATCATCACATCAGTGATTGGAAGTGGGAATTCGTCCTTCGGGCAAGCAGAGTTGAGGTCTCTGAAGTCGATACAGACTCGTATCTTCCCATTCTTTTTGGTAACAGGTACGACGTTGGCTACCCAATCTGGGTGTTGCTCTTCACGGATGAAGCCGCTGGTCAGGAGTTTATCTACCTCCTGATCGATGACATTCATGATGTCCGGACGGAAGCGCCGCTGTTGTTGCTTGATAGGCTTGGCATCAGGCAAGATATTCAACCTATGCATCGTAATCTGGGGATCAAGTCCCGACATATCTTCGTAGCTCCAGGCAAAGACGTCGATATACTCCTTAGCCAGTTGGATTAGAGACTCTCGATCTTCTCCATCCAGGATTTTGCTTATGAAGATGGGTTTGGAAGAAGACCCGTCTCCAAGGTCGATCTGCTCGACTTCATCCTCGGTGGGAGGTTCACGTAATTCGAAATGAGACTCCCATTGTTGTCCCAGGCGTTGAGCCCAGGGTTCTTCTTCGATGGGTTCCGGTGCTTGGTCTTTGCCTTCACCTTTTCTAGGTTGTGCTGATGTCATGTTAGCTGACAGCACTTTTCTGAAGACTGATCCGATACTAGTATCGGAATCCCAAGTCGATGCTTCGGACGAGTGGGAATGTTCTACGTCTTCTGCGTCTGAACTCTCCGGAGTTGATGGCGGCGTGACATAGCCTACCCCCCGTCGAGTTTTGTTGTAGTAGTCCTGCGGCTTTCCTTTGGGTATTGGAAGCCGGAGAGGGAGACGTCGACCTTTGTCGTAGTTCAGGCCTTTGTCGCTTTTTAGGTCGTAGCCCATCTTTTGGATGAGGTACTTTGCCTTATCCGTGTACCGATAGAGTTACATTCTGTCGGCATCTGGTTCTGGCTCGAGCGGCGGGAGGTCTTGACGACGCCTGCCTTCACCAAGGATGATGGATACTTCGTCTCGACTTCGTGGAAGGACTATGTAGCAGACTCCTTGAGACGGGACTACTCGATTTATATTATGGACGGTCATTATTTGTGTTTGCTACGATCGTAGAGCGTTATATAATGTATACATGGCATTCCAATGTGGAAGACAAGAATAATTAAAAGATACTCTATTATTGATGAAGTACGAGATTTTATCCCGTGGGATTATATTATCTAAGGAGGGTGCATCTACATCAGCAGAGATATATTCGCTAAGCTCCTCATCTGTAAGCACTGGGGCTGGATCAGGAGAGTCCACCACAGCTTTGATTTTGGGGTCTGAGAGGGTTATGTGAGCCCTCTCTGGCGTCTTGGATGACTGCGGGGGCTTGCCCTTGAGACGCACCTTCAGTGGTGCCTCAGCTGCGCCTCCAGAGATTGGTGCCTTCCCCTGTAATTTTACCACCAGGGGAGCCGATGTTTGAGGCGGCTTCCCTTTGAGGCGTATCTTCAGGGGAGCCTCAGGAATTGGTGCTTTTCCTGATAGCTTGATGCTCATTGGAGGCACCTTCTGGGGCGGTTTGCCCTTGAGTCGGATCTTCAGAGGAGCGTCAGGGGTCATTTCAGGCTCCATGTCCGGCTCGACTGCCGTCTCTGCCTCGTCATCAGCATCATTGGCTTCCTCCTCGTCAAGTGATTTGTACAAGTCAGAATAGGTGAAGTAGGCTTCAATCCCTTTGAAAGGATCGATGTCTGCGAACTCCGTCCTGATAACGCCGTTGGTGGATACATATTTCATGCATTGGTGGAGCGTGGATGGCACCACCATGTACTCATGTAGCCATGGTCGACCAAGCAGGATGTTGTAGTTGACCTCGGCATCCACCACATAGCAGGTCACCTCAGTTTTGAGGTTACCGATGTGACACTTCAGTCGAATTTTGCCCAGTAGCTCGCTTTTGCTAGCGTTGAAGCTACTGATGGTTGTGTTGGAGGGCGCCAGCCGGTACATTGGGATCCCCAGTGTTGATAACAGTGCCTTCGGAATGATGCTGAGAGAAGACCCCGGATCGATCTGAATCCGGTTCACCTTGACTGAACCGACATACCCCGTGTAATACAGCGGCCGGTTATGTCGGTGGTGCTTGAGCAGCATGTCTTGTTGGGTGAAAGTTATGTTTGGGATAACTTCATCCGCACAATGACAGTGCGCGCAAGCAGTTGGGAGGTCTTCAGGCTGCTTGACCTGACTAAGGAAGGATTCGGCATCCTTCAGAGCTTCACAGAGAGCTTCTCGGAAGTCTTTGGAAAGACGCAGGAGCTCGAACAAAGATAGGCGGGCGGGAGTACTGGCCAGTTGTGCCAGTATGTCGAAGTTGTGGGGCTTGGTTAGCCCCGAAGCATTCTCTTTTCGTAGAGGTCTGTCGAAACGAACCTCTACCTGCTTCTGCTTATTGGCTGCTGAGGGCTTAGACGGGCCCTCTTCCTGGACAGCAGGGATGGTGTAAGGAGGCACCCCTTCGGCGGCAGCTTCGCCGGGTTGGACGTTCTGTTGTGAATGCGTCTGCACAGGAAGCGCCTCTTCTATTGAAGAAGAGACCATGCGGCAAGACTTGATCTTCCTGCCTTTGGATTTGGAGGTAGGACGTACCTCTGGTTGAGTCACTTCGGAGACGAGGTCGGGGTGGACCCATAGGACCTCTCCTCGAGATGTGGTGAGTGGGATGAGTCCACTCACATTGTCACGGGTAGGTAGTAAGTTAACCACCTCCATTGTCGCCTTCGGGATGGGGACGACACCATCTTGTGTGGTAGTTGACGGCAAGGTGCCGAACTGGAGTGACACCACATTGGCTGACACCGTCTTCTCTTCGTAGTCGACGGAGATTACATCCGCATTGATCATGCACTGGATGTAATTTTTGAGGATATAGCAGTCCTTGGTCGGGTGTCCGACAAACCGATGGTAGTGACAGTACCTCGGGTCATCCACTTTTCCAACTTCATCGGGCCGCTTTGGGTCCGGTAGCTTGATCTTGTCACCCCGCTTCAGTATTTCAAAAAGTTGTAGGGTGTCTTCGTCGTTGAACGAATAAACCTCCTTGGGCCTTGGTGCAAGTGGAGGTTTCTGAGTAGGCACAGATGCGCCTTTCGAGGCATTAACAGTCAATGCCTGCTTTCCCTTTGTCTCCCGTCCGGGGTTGTTGGCTGCAGGCCGTTTTCTCTTGTCCTCGAAGGCAGGGAAACTGACCCCCAGGAGACGTGCATTGGCCGCCTTCTTTTCTGCGGCTTCTGCTTCGATGATCAGGGAGCTCCAGTCAGGGGGAGGAGTAGAGTTGAGCCAGAGTTTGACTGCGGGCAGCATGTTCATGCTGCAAGAAGAGAGGAGCACATGTTCCGGCATGCCTGGAGGTAGTCTGAAGCAAGCCTGTCGGAAGCGTTCGATGAACACCCGAACCGTTTCCTTCTCCTTCTGGCGTATCTCTATGAGGGATGCCATCGTCATGTCCTTCCCGCCGTCGTAGAAGCGGTCGAAGAAGAGGCGCGTCAAGTCGTCGAAGGATGATATGGAATTGTCGGGGAGGCTGCAGTACCAGTCATACGCCACTCCCTTCAATGCTCCGACAAATATGCTAGTGAGGAGTGCGTCCTCCTTCGGGAGATGCCCCGTTTGGGACTGGAAGTATGTCAGGTAGCGACGCGGAGAGTCCTTCCCGTCATATGGCGTCAGAGTTTGTGGTTTATACTTTGGAAGATAAACCACCTTGTTCCACTCGAGGGGATAGGGTTGGGGGATGCCCATCTTCTGGCGCTCCTCTTGCATGTTCTTGGACTCGAAGCGCTCCCGTAAATCCTTGATCATTTCAACCACATCCTCTATGGAGCTGGGTGTTGGGGAAGGTGGTACCACCTGGAGTTGAGCGTTTGAGGGCTCAGACGTCCGGGGTACTTATCGGCGGTCTGTGCCTGAGGGTACCCGTTGAAGGGGTACACTCGATTCCCCATTGGCCCCTGGGTCGGGAACGGTCGAAGGCGTTTGGGTCAAGGCCGACCGTATTTCAAACACCGCCTGAGTCAGTGTTTGTATGGAAGCAGAGAGGGTTTTGAGTCCTCCTTCTAATGTGTCTATGCGCTGGACGACGTCCTACGGCGGCGCATCAGATTCGACATCAACCTCAGTCACGTTCACTGTCACGACGCGACCGGGAGTGGAGGGATGAGTTGAGGCCTCACTCTCGGCTTCACTCTCATGTAGGGGAGTCGCCTCCCCTGGAGCTTCATCTTGGCTACCCCCAGTCATGTTCTGGAGGTTATTCTCGACGGGCGCATCTGCAAAGGTCTGATCACCCTGAGCTCCGTCTTGAAGGGCCTCCTCGTCTCTGGAACTCGGGTCCGCGGATGCTAGGCTACCCCCAGCTATGTTCTGGGGGATGTCCTTGTCTTCAGAGGCTTCTGGAAGGCTGACTCCGCCTCGAGGATCTGCCCCAAGTGTGCTTTGGACACACTCGTCTTCGGAAGGAAGCTCAACAAGGGTCTGACTACCCCCAGCCTCCTCCAGGAACTTCTTCCTCGACCGAGTGCTTTCGAACACTCCGGAGGACGAGACCACCGCCTTGGTTTTCCTCAGCTGGCTTTTGGATGAGGACGATGAATTGCCAATCATTTTTCGGACTGACGAGGAGTTGGAGATCACGTTGCATGAAGCAACCCTTGGCTCCTCTTCTATTGACACCTTCCTTCCAAGGCGATGTCGGAGGGGTATCGATGATTGTAGTCTCTGGAAGACTGACTGCCTTGGTGGTACTGCCGTCTCGCAACAGCAGTTGATGGTGACCACCGTACAAGTATGCCCCGTGAGAGGCGTATCATGCTTGTTGGTCGACTCTCCTGACCGGCGTTTGTGAGTGATCACGTCACGCAGGTCGTTGGAGGATAGTGCTACTTTCGTACCCCCTTCAAGCGCATGGCAAGGCCAAGCGTTGGGGTGGTCAAGTGAGTGCTGCGCCCCCTGATCTGATACCAAACAGGCATCCCGATCAGTAGTGGGGGAACCACAATATTTGTTTGTCTTGTTCGACTTGGTTATGTACGCAACTGATGCGCCCAAGTGAGACAAGGGTTTTGAAGGTCGGCTCGTTCTCGGTGCCGCAGCACTCGAGCCGACCTTGTACAACTTACCATCAGCAGCGTGCGTGATTATGAGCGCAGGCTTCTGGCTTGTTGCTGGCATAGCACGTTTGGGACGCATGGCCCGTGCCGCCTTAGACTTCTTCGTACCAGACCGCTGGGGCGCGTAGTACTCAGAATCCAAATTCTCCTCGCCACTACAGCGAGTGAGTCTGTCAAAGACAGAGATCTTCTGTGGCGCATCAGAGACGATACGCAGGGCATTGGTTGCGCCCCTGCTCCATCGACGCATCTTCCTCGCCTGAGAGGGAGATGGCTGGGGAATGTGGTTAGCCGCACGTTTCCCCGAGAGATGCGCTGCATCAGCGGGCGTATCCTGGTTGCTGAGGACGTCAGCAGGAAGGGAGGGCTAGATTGGCGCATCCCCTTCGGTGGTGGTACCCGAGGCGTCGACCTTGCGCATCCAGACTCGGCGGGTCTTCTTCGGCTTCGGCAGCCGCTTCGAAGGACTCGCGCTGCCTTCAGATATGAACTCCTCATACGCCTGTTGATTGAGGCGTACGACCAGCGTCTTGTGGGAGGAGCCCACCTTCACGTCGTCGGCTTGCGACACAACTTTCTCAGTGGAGGAGAAAGAGGTCCCCAGCAGAGTCGCCAGCTTGTTTGCCATTAAAATTCTTTGATTGTAAATTTCAATACAAACAGAACAGTGTTACAATATAGGACTTAGATGTAGTCCTAGAAGTACACTTTTGTTTAATCTGGGTCCCTTGTGCCGATGGAGCGAGTGGTAATGCGTTGACTCCGTTGACGAGCTGACGACGGTTATCGGTGCTCTGAAGGTTTGGATTGCTCTGGGTGCTGGAGCTTGCTGAGAGGAGGAAGACGTTGAGTGTCTGAATCTGCCTCTCTGGTGATATGTTCGTTCGTATCTGTCTGTGTGTCTGAAAGAAGGAAATGATTCCTCTCTTTATAGCGGGGCAGGTTGGCTGCTCATGCGCACATATGTAGGATGCGCCGGTGTGTGGGGACGCCACGTGTTGATTGCTGATGGAGGCGTATGGGTGATGAGCCCTGATCGAGGGGGTTGACTTCTTCATGTTGCTGCTGTGAACCGACACGTAGCGGAGAAGAAGATCTTTCTGTTGCTGAGATCTTGGATGAGTTGAGTCAAAGGACAGGTGTCATCGACCCATGGCTCGGAGATCTCGGATTTGGTAGGGAATGATCTGGTAGGATGCGCCTAGGATTGGGCGCATGAGGAGACTTTTGGCTCGTAACCTTTAGGAGTCACGAACCATTCTGGGCGCATGGCTTTCGAGGCGCATGCAGGCGACTTTCCTTCTGTCTTTTGGGATCAGAGAGCAGTCAAGGGCGCATGGCTTTTGAGGCGCATGCAGAGCTTCGGATGGAGACTTTTCTTCTGTCTTTTGGGATCAGAGAGCAGTCTGGGGCGCATGGCTTTTGAGGCGCATGCCGATTTGGGCGCATGGCCGCGGAGGCGCATGCGGGTGGTCGAGTGTCCACGTGGCAGTAGCCGTCGAAGTAAAGTCATGATAATGCTGACGTCGCCGACGCTTCGTCTTCTGAAAAAGCTGCCGACTGTTCAGACTTTGGGAGATGTGCTGCCAACTCTGTCAGTTTAGCATTTAATGTTTGTGACATTCGATGGACAACTGAGGGGGCGCATCGATTGACGTTCCACTGGGTACGGGGGCGTATTCTCTGTGATGCGCTTGGCTCTGCAGGGCGTATCTGTGTGATGCGCCTGAAGTCGAAAGGCGCGTACGGCTGTTTCGTTCCTCATGTGCTTTAAATAGCCGTTTGGCTGAATTCGAGGCGTCCGGTTCATCCATTAAATGCAACTTTATTGCTCAGAATTAGGAGAGCCATCCACTTGGCGCGTAGGTTTGATCTGCCCGGCCTATAAATAGTGGCATGGAGAGAAGGTTTGCTCCTCGTTCTCTCACGTACTTCCAACATGAACTTGGGTATTCGAGTGCACTCTGTTAACGAAGTGCTCCCGAGGGTGAAGATGAGACGCCATGTCATCGTTGCTGCACTTGAAGGTGACTGTTACATCCAAAAGACGGAGTCGAGGGCTTCCGAGGCAGGCGGAAGTGCCTGTTGCATCCAAAGATAAGGATGCTCGGGCCTCGTCTCCGTTGTTCCGGAAGAGCCGTAGATCGGAATGGCGGTGCTAGGCTCTTTCTTCCTTCAAAGTAGGTGTCGTCCACTCTGGTTGTGTTGAAAGCTGCTCCTTTAGCCGTATTTCGATTACGGTCTTCCTTGATCTTTGGAGGCTCTTTCGAAGCCTCCCCTGGCCACAGATTTGTGGTGCTCTTCACTTCCTTGGTTCCAGCCAGAGGGTTAAATGCTTCATTTGTCGAGGCACTTATCAGGTGAGCCTGGCTGGAAGAGCAGCATATAACTGGGCTGCTGAAGGGATGCACATAACTGGGGATGCACATAACTGAGCTGCTGAAGGATGCGCCTTACTGAAGGCGCATGGTGGTGCTGCGCCTGACTGGAGGTGCATGGTAGCTGCTGCAGGATACGCCTTACTGAAGGCACATGGTGGTGCTGCGCCTGACTGGAGGCGCATGGCGACTGCTGGCCGTAGACTTAGGATCTTTCCTTTGTAGAAGTTTTCCTTTGTACAGCCTTCTCTAGACATGTAATAGACTTTTATCTGTGAAACAAAAAGTTCTCTTTTCATGTTTATACTTGTTGCTTTTGCTGTGAAGTATTTTGTCCAAGCTCTGGCGTATGTAGTGTCCGGCGCATAGGCTTTCTGGTTGTAAAATTCTATGCTTCTACAACTAGGATTTGTCAATCATATTACAGCCTTTAGGCAGACAGGAATTATATGTATTCAACATGAGCTAACACTTGCTCGGCGACTAAACGCCTCAAAAGAATAATTTATAATAGAGTGGAAGAGCAAAACAAAACCCACTCATTGCCAGGGTTGCGTCTAGTGTTCACCATCTGGCTGGAAGGCAGGTAGATCCTCGGGTGCTACTCCGAAATCTGGCCATACAAAACCAGCTGGGTCAGACCCTAGAAAGAGCAAGTGCCACAAGGGAGGCTTCACTTAAGGACTAAAACCAGCATATTAGCACATGAGAACATAAATGAAATAACAAAAGACATGAGTTAGAGAAAATGGGGTGATAAACGATAAGATAACTAAAGGACTATTCCGGTAACCAATTTACAACCCGTAAACCAAATAAGGACCGGGTTGTAACCCTTCACCCGAACAGAACTTAGTCTCTAACCAATTATCCATAAAGTAAATCATACACAAGCATGTCCTGAGATAGCCATGTACTGGATCTAGGCAAGACTAGACAAGATAGGACTCCATCCAACATTCACGGCCAAGCAAAGAGTACGACTTGATACTTTAACTAACTAGGGTTATCACAAGCCTAGTTACTAACAAGATGCAATGAGATATTCTGGCAGTCACAAGCCCTACAGCTATGCAAGTTATCCAGACACAAGTTACAAGAATTTATAGTGGATACATCGTCGAGGAGGCAAATGTATCCATGTAAGTATAATTAGTGGGTACATTCCCCAGGAGACAAATGTACCCTAAGAGAGTTATTAGGTGACTTGGGGGTGAAACACATAACAGTGTGCATATTACTTGTTTTAAAAAGTGCCTCACATGACAGTGGACTAGAAATGTTCCCTACTCGACGGCAGGCTACAAGTCCATTAAAGGTGTCCAGATAACGAGATCACTTGTAACTGGAAACATCTCTCTATATGAGCTACTTTGATCAATCTAGTAATTAACCTAGTCAGATTCAGCATGAATCCCTGACCGTGGTAATCAGAGATACATGTCCTTTATATGATGCGAGACAAGACTGGTATCTTATACAAGCACATTCAAGAACAATCACCCACGGTGTCAAGACGATTTATTATTCAGCATGTCAAGATAGTCGTCGCAACAACTTTCAAGATTACATGTTAGACTTACTTATCAAGATTACTTGTCAAGAGTACGCCACGATGGGCCACTATCAAGATTACTTATCATGTCAACGTTGCTTGTCAAGAATGCACCACGACGGGTCACTATTAAGAGTTATCTTGTCCAGTTACTTGTTACTCGTTAAGAGTACGTCATAACAGGCCACTATCCTATTCTACCCTTACATTATCATAAATGAGAGAAAGTTGTATAAAATAGCTAGTAACATATTCTTGAAGCCAAAAAAAAGATCTACAACTTTCATGTTGGGAGTTGGGAAAAATTCTGGCCACAATTCAGCCAAATAGGACATAAAACAGCCAAAATAGGTACTATACGACATTCTGCGGCACTATGCAGCCTTCTGCGGCAATATGCAACCTTCTGTGGCACTATGCAGCTTCCTGCAGCACTATACGGCCTTTTGCGGTACTATGCGGCAGGCTGCATCACCATGCGGCACTATGCGGCAGGCTGCACTATACGGCAGGTTGTACTATGCGGTAGTCTACACTATACGGCAGGCTGTACTATGCGGCAAGCTGCATCACCATGCGGCACTATGCGACAGGCTGTACTATACGGTAGGATGCACTATACAGCCTTCTGCGGTACTATGCAGCCTTCTGCGGTACTATGCGGCCTCTTGCGGCACTATGCAGCCTTCTGCGGCACTATGCGGCAGGCTGCATCACCATACGGCAGGCTGCACTATGTGATAGTCTGCACTATGCGACAGGCTGTACTATACGGCATTCTGCACCACCATGCGGCTCTATGCGGCAGGCTGCACTATGCGGCGGTCTGTACTATGCGGCAGGCTGCACTATGCGGCACTATTCATCGCCCCTGCCAGAATCAGGACAGATGAACTAAGAAATGTCCAAATCTTATTTTGGATATAACTGCCTCAAAACAAGTCAAAATCTAACTTTTCAAAGGTCCATTTTGGGTAAAATTGAATTCTCTACAACATAGAACAATCAAAACTTAAAAATAATAAAGTTTGGTAGATCAAAACCAAAAAAATAAAAAAGACTACAAACTTAGATCTACAAAAATCCATCCGCCAAAATAAAAAATGTTAAGTCTTAAAGATGCTTAGAATCATGTAAAGAAGAAGATAGATCAATAAAATGGAAGATCCATCATGAAGCAAGTTGCACTTACCTAAGCTCTCTAGGTTGGTAGAAGAGTAATGGAGGAAGAAGAAGTTATAAATGGAAGTAATGAAGAGAGAGAAAGGGGTGTTGACTTATATTGTAAGCCTCACCATCTCAAACCAAACCAAAATAAACCAAGCAAGCTAAACCAAGTCAAATTGAACCAAACCAAATCAAATAAACCAAGTCAAAATTAAACCAAGACTAGGCTAAGCAAGACAAGTCTAACTACGGTCCATCTGATAAACGTCATAAATTCGTATATGTATACTGAAGATACGTATAACAAAAAATGGGAGTGACAACTCTACCCACCTTAAAATAATTCCGTCCTCGAAATTTAATCAAGAGGCTAGAGATGCTGGGGTAGGCTATATTAATCAGGGCATATTGCTGGGGTCTCTGCTGCTGGAAAGCTTGTTCCTGAGACGGCAATGGACTTGGAGACTGGTACTGCTGCTGCTGCTACACTGGTGCTGGGATTGGTCCCCTAACCGATGGACTAGTTAGGTTCGACAATGATAAACTGGCCCTATTCGGGCAAGACCCTATCATGTGGTCTGGTGTCCCACAAGCCAAGCACGATCTATGTGCTCTGCGGCATTCCGATACTACATGCCCTGGCTTCCCACAATGAGTGCATCCCATTGCGGACGACTGCTTCTGCTTCTGTTTTTGAAGTTATATCGGTGTTGAATACTGAACCGACGTAACTGTGGTCGTCCTCCTAGGAGCTCCAATAGTCAAAGCCCTAGTTGCCGGGGCTGGTGCTGAAGACTGGGACATCTGCCCATGAGATCTCTTCCTCCCTCCGGTTCGATCCACGATCCTCTGCGAGGTATACTCGTGCTTCCTAGTTGTCCTCAAGACAGCATCAAAAGTTTGATGCTCGAACTGCTCCACCGCTAGAATAATCTCTAGGTGTAGTCCCTGTTGGAACCGCTGGACTCGGTCCAACTCGGTTTCCACCAAGGTAGGAGCAAACTAACTGAGTCTTGAAAACTCGGTCGCATATCCATCGACTGTTCTGCTCATCTGCTTCAAATTGGTGAACTCGTCTGCAGATCATGTCGAGCCACTGCATCAAAGTACTTGATCTGAAACTTGTCACTAAATGTCGTCTATGAGACAGGCATCGCCAATCCTACTACCAACATCGTCCACCAGGTGCGAGATAAGTCCAATAACTGTAGGCGCACTACAGCCACCTTCTCTTCCTCTGGAGTCTTGGCTGCTCCTAAGATAATCTCGATGTCCTAGAGCCATGCATCAGCAGCGATAGCATCTTCACTACCATCAAAGAAAGGAGGGTTCAAGCACTTAAAATTGTTGGTTGCATTGTTCCCTTGATAACCAATTCTGCCATAGCATCTTGTACTGTCTGGTGCAGGACATCACCCCGGCGATCTTGTGATGCAAGTAATTCTCGGATAAGTCCCACCACTCCATTAACAGGCTCTGCAGGCTGGACGGGTTGAACTGGGGGATCTGGATCCCGGAAGGCATGACTCAGAAGGCTGCTTCTGAGTGCTAGACTTGATCCCCAAGTTGTTGTTGATTCACTGGAGGTTCTCCTTCCGGCTGATCGGTAGGACCAGGAGCAATGCCACTAAAAAATAATGACATAGAAGACAATAAGGAAGGAACAAGATAGATTAGGGATATAAGCATGTGATCAAGTCAAGATTCCAGAAAGATTAGAAGGCACGAGTAGAGATCAAGGGCGAATGCTGATTGAGATATCTATTCGGTAAAACTCTCACACATCTTGATTTACAAGACCTTGCATGGGCCACCACTTAAACCGTGTCACGTCCCACAATCAGAATACTGGAAAATGGGGGCGGACACAGCCAGCTACGTATATAGAAGTATAATCCACCTCGATATACGATCACGGCTGTCTAGATGTATGAGAGTTTATCTATAAGCCATCAGTCTCTTATAGTCAAGAACAATCCTAGTGTCTCAATCTCAAGCAAGTAATAATATTTATAAGATGTTAGAGCATCAGATATTCAATAGTAAGGCATCCCATACTTTTCATGTACAAATGATTATGAAGCTAGTCGTACAAAATACAAGGACTAGCAAGAGTTTCAGTCATACAGGATCAACCCTAGGATTTGTCAATCATGTTAAAGCCCTTAGGCAGACAAAAATCATAAGTATTCAACACGAGCTAACACTTGCTCGGCGGCTAAACGCTTCAAAAGAATAATTTACAAGAGAGTGGGAGAGCAAACCAAAATCCACTCGTTGTCAGGGTTGCGTCTAGTGTTCACCATCTGGCTGAAAGGTAGGTAGATCCTCGGGTGCTACTCCAAAATCTGGCCATACAAAACCAGCTGGGTCAGACCCCAGAAAGAGCAAGTGCCACAAGGGAGGCTTCACTTAAGGACTAAAGCCAGCATATTAGCACATGAGAACATAAATAAAATAACAAAAGACATGAGTTAGAGAAAACAGGATGATAAACGATAAGATAACTAAAGGAATATTCCGGTAACCAAGTTACAACCCGTAAACCAAACAAGGACCGGGGTTGTAACCCTTCACCTGAACAGAACTTAATCTCTAACCAATTATCGATAAAGTAAAGCATACACAAGCATGTCCTGAGATAGCCATATACTGGATCTAAACAAGACTAGACAAGATAGGACTCCATCCAACATGCATGGCCAAGCAAAGAGTACGGCTTGATACTTTAACTAACTAGGATTATCACAAGCCTAGTTACTAGCAAGATGTAATGAGATGTTCCGACAATCACAAGCCCTGCAGCTATCCAAGTTATCCAGATGCAAGTTACAAGAATTTATAGTGGATACATCGCCCAGGAGACAAATGTATCCCATGTAAGTATAATTAGTGGGTACATCGCCCAAGAGACAAATGTACCCTAAGAGAGTTATTAGGTGACTTGGGGGTACAACACATGATAGTGTGCATATTACTTATTTCAAGAAGTGCTTCACATAACAGTGGGCTGAAAATTTGTCCTACTCGACGGCAGGCTACAAGTCCATTCAAGGCGCCCAGATAACGTGATCGCTTGTAACTGGAAACATCTCTCTATATGAGCTACTTTGATCAATCTAGTAATTAACCTAGTCAGATTTTGTAACGCCCCAGAACCAGAATACCGGAGAACGGGGGCATACATAGCCAGCTACGTATAATAAAATGGATTCCACCTCACTATACGGTCACGGCTGTCTAGATATATGAAGGTTTAACTATAATCCATCAGTCTCCTATGGTCGATAATAAGCCTAAATGTCTTAATCTCAAGCAAGCAAGTAAAGTTACAAGATGCAAGATCATCAAATATACAATAGTAAGGCGTCCTAAACATTACATATTCAGCTGATCATGAAGCTAGTCATTACCAAAATGTGAGGACTAGCAAGAGTTTAGTCATACATGATTAACCCTAAGATTTGTCAATCATGTTACAGCCCGTAGACAGACAGTAATAAGGTATGCAATACGAGCGTACAGGTGCCCACTGGCTAAACGTCTCAAAAGAATATATTTTTACAACAGAGTGGGAGAGCCAAAATAAACCCACTCGTTGCCAGGATTCCGTCTAGTGGTCACCATCTGGCTGAAAAGTTGGTAGATCCTCGGGAGATGCTCCGGTATCTGGCCATACAAAACCAGCTGGGTCAGACCCCAGAAAGAGCAAGTGCCACAAAGGAGGCTTCACTTAAGAACTAAAATCAGCAATATCAGAAATAAATATTAAAGGCAGTTACAAAAGAGATTGGTAATAAAAGAATAACAACAGTCATAATGGAGTACGAGGGAACCATTCAAGTAACCAGGTCACAACCCTTAAACCAAACAAGGATCGGGATTGTAATCCTTTACCTTAATAGAACTCCGTCTCCAAATCCTATTGGTAAGGTAAAACATAACAAGCATGACATGGGGTGCAATAAGACAATAAACGAAAAGAGGACTCAGAACTGCTCCGGGAGCCAGGTTACAACCCTCAAACCAAATAAGGACCGGAGTTGTAACCCTTCGCCTGAACAGAACTTAGCCCCTGATCTTTATTGTTAAAAGTGACAATCATGCAATCAAGCTTGCAATAATCGAACACTGAAACTACACCATACAATCGCTCCAGGCCAATCAGTGACTACGGCTTTCTATATTAGCTAACTAGGGTTATCATAAACATGCAGTGAGATGTTCCTCCAGCCACAAGCCCTTCAGCTAATCCAGGTTATCCAGGCGACTTGGGTTCATTAAGCAGTGCATCATTCTTTTCCATATATCAGTGAATCTAGACTTGCGCCCTACTCGTCGGCAGGCTGCAAGTCCACAATGGTGGCCGGGATAACGGAATCGCCTGTAACTGGAGAAATCTCTCATGACTACTAAATTATTCTAGTTATTAGCCTTAGTTATTTTACGATAGGTGACCGTGGAACTCAGGGATCCCTGTCCTAGACATGATGCAAATATTATCGGTTCAATTGTACAAACACAATCATCCACGGTGTCCAGGCCATTCAATCTTGTCATGTCAGGTTAGCCGTCGTAACAGCATTTCGAGAAATATCATGTCAGGTATACTTGTCAGGAGTGTGCACGGTGGGCTACTATCATGTTCATGTCATGTTCATTGTCAGGAGTACGCCACGTCGGGCCACTATCAAGTCATGTCATTGTCAAAAGTGCACCACAATGGATCACCATCCTGTCAGGGAACAATTAATATGGCACAAGCATACATGTGATAATTAAATATTAGCTGGGGCAAGTGTTGTAGAGGAACCATGCGGCTCAGGAGACAGGGGCATGCAGCAGAAGAAATCAGGACCCATGCGGCTCTGGAAAAGTTAGTCGCATGAAATTGCCATGCAGCAGTGCACATGCGGCCAAGCAATTAAACATGCACAAATACATATGCGGCCTGGCCATGCACAAGACAAATTGTTTACGTGCACAAATATTTAATGGCCAAAGCAAATAAGCATATGCGGCTCAGGCTAATAATCTAATGGCCTATGCGGCCGAAAAATATAAGCCTGCAAGTAATGCTTGCAAAGGCCATATTGCCATAAATGTTCCCATGCGACCAACATTGGCCATACAAATATTATGCTAAGGCATGCAATAAAATGCACGTGCATGCAAGTGGCCATGCAATTGGCTAAGGCCATGCGGCCAGCTAAACTTGTCATATGCGGCCAGGCAAATAATTAATGGCCTGGCAATTATTTAAAGGCCTATGCGGCTAGCAAATGTTAATGGCTCATGCAGCCATAAATGGCCCATGGTTATATGCTGCCAGGGAAGGCCAATGGCCATATGCGGCCAAGCACAAAATGTGCTTATGCGGCCAGCACATAATGTGCTTATGCGGCTAACAAGGACTTCTTGGCCATGCGGCCAACAAAGAATTCTTGGCCATGCGGTCAACAAGCAATTCTTTGCCATACGGCCAATAGTTGTATGCGGTCAGGGACGTATAAGCATGCAAAGCTAAATGCATGGAAAGCCAAATGTAAATGCTAAAAAGGCATGCAAAGCTAAATGCATGCAATTAATGGCTATAAGCATGTAAGCACATGCTGATGCATGCATTAAATGCTAATGATGGCTAATGCATATAATTTAATGGCTAATGCATTAATTAATGGCTAATGTATGTAATTTAATTAAAAAGGCCATGATGCCAAGGCAGTTAAAGCTAAGGCCATATGCGGCTAAGAATGGAGTGGCCAATGCGACCATGCATGCAAGCAAGCCATATGCGGCTAGCAAATAAAAGGCAATTAATTAAATGGCCATGCAAATTAACACATGCCTGTTTGCCATTAAAATTGTTTGATTGCAAATCTTAATACAAACAGAACAGTGTTACAATATAGGACTTAGATGTAGTCCTAGGAGTACACTTTTGTTTAATCTGGGTCCTAAGTGCCAATGGAGTGAGTGGTAATGCGTTGACTCCGTTGACGGGCTGACGACGGTTATCGGTTCTCTGAAGGTGTAGATTGCTCTGGGTGCTGGAGCTGGCTGAGAGGAGGTAGACGTTGAGTGTCTGTATCTGCCTCTCTGATGATCTCTGTCTGGATTGTTCGTATGTATGTCTCTCTGTGTGTGTCTCTGTGTGTAAGGAGGGGATGATTCCTCTATTTATAGCTGGGCAGGTTGACTGCTCATGCACGCATATGTAGGATGCACCGGTGCGTGGGAACGCCACGTGGAGATTGCTGATGGAGGTGCATGGACGATGCGCCCTACTCGCGAGGTTGAATTCTTCATACTGCTGTTGTGAGCCGGCACGTAGCAGAGGAGAAGATCTTTCTGTTGCTGAGATCTTGGATGAGTTGAGTCAAAGGACACGTGTCGTCGACCCATGGCTCGGAGATCTCTGATTTGGTGGGATGCACCTTGGATTGGGCGCATGATGAGATTTTGGCTCGTGACCTTTAGGAGTCACGAGCCGTTCTAGGCGCATGGCTTTTGAGGCGCATACAAGCGACTTTTCTTCTGTCTTTCGGGATCAGAGATCAGTCTGGGGTGCATGGATTTTGAGGCGCATGCAATGCTTCAACTGGAGACTCTTCTTCTGTCTTTAGGGATCAGTGAAGGATCTGAGGCCCATGTCTTTCGAGGCGCATGCAGGTTTGGGTGCATGGCCGCGGAGGCGCATGCGGGTGGTCGAGTGGCCACGTGGCAGTAGCCGTCGGGATAGAGTCATGATGATGCTGACGTTGTGGACGCTTCGTTTTCTGCAAAAGCTGTCAGCCGTTCAGACTTGGGAAGGCGTGCTGCCAACTCTGTCGGTTCAGCATTTAATGTTGGTAACATTCGATGGACAGCTGAGTGGGCGCGTCGGTTGACGTTCCACTAGGCGTATGGGGGCGCATCCCCTTTGATGCGCTCGGTACAGGGCGCATCTGTTTGAGAGGTGTGATGCGCTGACTAGCCGGCGCATCTGACACGTCTTTGATGATGCGACTGTTTCGCTTCTCGAGTGCCTTTAATAGCCGCTTGGCTGAAGTCGAGGCGTCCGGTTCATCCATTTAATGTGAGTTCATTGCACGGAATTCGGAGAGCCATCCACTAGGCACGTAGGTTTGATCTACCCGGCCTATAAATAGTGGTATGGAAAGAAGGTTTGCTTCTCATTCCCTCACGTACCTCCAACATGAACTTGGGTTTTCGGGTGTATTCTGTTGACGAAGTGTTCCCGAGGGTGAAGATGAGACGCCATGTCGTCATTGATGCTCTTGAAGGTGACTGTTACATCCAAAAGACGGAGTCGAGGGCTTCTGAGGCAGGCGGAATGTGCCTGTTGCATCCAAAGATAGGGATGCTCGGGCCTCGTCTCCGTTGTTCCGGAAGAGCCGTAGATCGGAGTGGCGGTGCTAGGCTCTCTCTTCCTTCAAAGTGGGTGCTGCCCACTCTGATTGTGTTGAAAGCTGCTCCTTTCGCTGTAATTTCGATCACGGTCTTCCTTGGCCTTTGGAGGCTCTTTCGAAGCCTCTCCTGGCCACAGATTTGCGGTGCTCTTCTCTTCCTTGGTTCCAGCCAGAGGGTTAAATGCTTTGTGTATCGAAGCATTTATCAGGTGAGCCTGGCTGGAAGAGCGGCACACCCCTGCTCGGCCAGGTGAGCCTGGTTGGAAGAGTGGCACATAACTGGGCTGCTGAAGGGATGCACATAACTGAGCTGGATGCACATAACTGAGCTGCTGAAGAGATGGCGGGATGCGCCTGGTTGGAGGCGCAAGATATCTGCTGCGCCTAACTGGCAGCACATGGTGACTGGCAGCGCATGATGACTGCTGCGCCTATCTGGAGGCGCATGGTGGCCGCTGGCTGTAGACTTAGGATCTTTTCTTTGTAGAAATTCTCCTTTGTACAACCTTTTCTAGACATGTAATAGACTTTTATATATAAATAAAAAAGTCCTTCTTCAAATGTCTATAGTTATTGACTTTGCTGTGAAGTGTTCTGTGCGAGTCCTGGCGCATGTAGTGTCTGGCGCATGGTCTTTCTGGTTGTGAAATTCCATGCTTCTACAAGAACCCCTTCAATGTTTTCAAAACTTTTGAATAAGTTTTGGAATACTTTGAATAAAAAGCAAGGCGATCAGGGCGCATGACTGTTGGGTGAAAGTTATGTTTGGGATAATTTCCTCCGTACAATGACAGTACGCACAAGTAGTTGGGAGGTCTTCAGGCTGCTTGACCTGACTGAGAAAGGATTCAGCGTCCTTCAGAGCTTCGCAGAGATCTTCTCGGGAGTCTTTGGAAAGACGCAGGAGCTCAAACAAAGATAAGCGCGCAGGAGTACTGGCCAGTTGTGCCAGTATGTCAAAGTTGTGGGGCTTGGCTAGCCCCGAAGCATTCTCCTTCCGTAGAGGTCTGTCGAAACGAGCCTCCACCTTCTTCTGCTTATTGGCTGCTGAGGGTTTAGACGGGCCCTCCTCAGGGATTGTGCCGGGAGGCACCACCTCGGCGGCAGCTTCGCCGGGCTGAGCGTTCTGTTGTGCACGCGTCTGCACTGGAAGTGCCTCTTCTGTTGAAGAAGAGACCGTACGGCAAGACTTGATCTTCCTGCCTTTTGATTTGGAGGTAGAGCGTACCTCCGGTTGAGTCACCTCGGAGACGAGGTCGGGGTAAACCCAGAGGACCTCTCATCGAGATGTGGTGAGTGGGATGAGTCTACTCACATTGTCGCGGGTAGGTGGCAAGTTCACCATCTCCATTGTCGCCTTAGGGATGGGGACGATGCCATCTTGTGTGGTGGTCGGCGGCAAGGTGCCGAACTGAAGTGACACCACATTGGCTAATACCGTCTTCTCTTCATAGTCGACGGAGATTACATCGGCATTGATCATGCGCTGGATATAATTCTTGAGGACGTAGCAGTCCTTGGTCGGGTGTCCGACAAACCGATGGTAGTGACAGTACCTCGGGTTGTCCACTTTCCCAACTTCATCGGGCCGCTTCGGGTCTGGGAGCTTGATCTTGTCACCCTGCTTCAGTATTTTGAAGAGTTGCAGGGTGTCTTCGTCATTGAATGAATACACCTCCTTAGGTCTCGGTGCCAGTGGAGGCTTCTGAGTAGGCGCAGATGCGCCTTTCGAGGCATTAACAGTCAATGCCTGTTTCTCCTTTGCTTCTCGCCCGGAGTTATTGACTGTTGACCTTTTCCCCTTATCATCAAAGGCAGGGAAGCTGACACCCAGAAGACGTGCATTGGCCGCCTTCTTTTCTGCGGCTTCAGCTTCGATGATCAGGGAGCTCCAGTCGGGAGGGGGAGTAGAGTTGAGCCAGAGCTTCACAATGGGCAGCATGTTCATGCTGCAAGAGGAGAGGAGTGCATGTTCTGGCATGCCTGGAGGTAGCCTGAAGCAGGCTTGTCGGAAGCGTTCGATGAACACCCGAACCGTTTCTTTCTCCTTCTGGCGAATCTCTATGAGAGATGCCATCGTCATATCCTTCCCGCCGTCGTAGAAGCGATCGAGGAAGAGGCGCGTCAAGTCGTCGAAGGACGATATAGAATTGTCGGGGAGGCTGTAGTACCAGTCATACGCCATCCCTTTTAGGGCCCCAACAAAGATGCTGGTGAGGAGCGCGTCCTCCTTTGGAAGATGCCCCGTTTGTAACTGGAAATATGTCAGGTATCGACACGGAGAGTCCTTCCCATCTTATGGTGTGAGTGTTTGTGGTTTATATTTTGGAGGATAAACCACCTTGTTCCACTCGAGGGGATAAGGCTGGGGAATGTCCATCTTCTGGCGCTCCTCTTGCCTATTTTTGGACTCGAAGCGATCCCGCAGGTCCTTGATCATTTCGACCACATCCTCCGTGGAGCTAGGAGTCGGGGAAGGTGGCACTATCTGAAGCGGAGCGTTTGAGGGTTCCGATGTCCGAGGTGCTTCTGTGTCGGAGGGTGTCCGTTGAAGGGGTACACTCGACTCCCCATTAACTCCTGGGTCGGGACCGGCTGAAGGTGTTCTGGTCAAGGTCGACCGAATATCAAACACTGCTTGAGTCAGTGCTTGCATAGAGGCAGAGAGGGTTTTGAGTCCTCCCTCTAATGAGTCTATGCGCTGAACAATGTCCTGCGGTGGTGCATCAGACTCGGCATCATCCCCAGCCATGTATACCGTCCTGACACGGCCAGGAGTGGATGGATTGGTTGAGGCTTCGCTCTCGACCTCACTTTCATGTGGGGGAGTCAGCTCTCCTGGTGTTTCACCTTGGCCACCCCCAGTCATGTTCTGGAGGTCATTCTCGACGGGCGCATCTGCCAGGGCCTGATTGTCCTCGACTCCGTCTTGAAGGGCCTCTTCGTCTCTATCCCCAGCTGTGTCCTGGGGGACATCCTCGTTTCGAGGTGCTTCTGGGAGGCTGACTTCGCCTCGAAGATGAAGATCCGCCGCAGCTGTGCTTTGGACATCTTCGTCTTCGGAAGGAAGCTCAACAAGGGTTTGACTACCCCCAGCTTCCTCCAAGAACTTCTTCTTTGACCGAGTGCCTTCGAACACCCCGGAGGTCGAGACTGCTGCCTTGGTTTTCCTTGGCTGGCTTTTACTAGTCGTCTTCCGGAGTGATGAGGAGTTGGAGACAACATTGCATGAAGCAACTCTTGGCTCCTGTTCTGTTGACACCTTCTTCCCAAGGCAATATCGGAGGGGTGTCGATGACTGCAGCCGCTGGAAGACTGACTGCCTTGGTGGTACTGTCGCCTTGCCACAGCAGTTGATAGTAACCACCGCACAAGTATGCCCCTTGAGAGGCTCATCGTGCTTGTTGGTCGACTCTCCTGACCGACGCTTGTGAGTGATCACATTATGCAGGTCGTTGGAGGAGAGTGCTACCCTCACACCCCCTTCAGGCGCATGGCAAGGCCAAACGCCGGGGCGGACAGGTGAGTGCTGTGCCCCCTGATCTAATACCAAGCAGGCATCATGATCAGTAGAGAGGAACAACAACATTTGAAGTGACTTGAACGGACCTCAAATGCACAACCAGAGGAGGCGCGGGAGTTCAAGACCACTGAATTTGCCGCACTCGACTTGGTTATGCACGCAGTGGATGCGCCCAAGTGAGATGAGGACTTTGAAGATCGACTCGTCTTTGGTGCCGAAGCACCTGAGTCGACCTTGTACAGCTTGCCATCGGCACCGCGCGTGATTGTGAGCACGTGCCTCTGGCCTGCTGCCGGCATAGCACGCTTGTGGCGCATGGCCCGTGCCGCCTTGGATCTCTTTGTACTAGCCCGCTGGGGTGCATAGTACTCAGCATCCAAATTCTCCTCGTCATTACAGCGAGTGAGTCTGTCAAAGACAGAGACTTTTTGTGGCGCATCAGAGGTGATGCGTGGGGCTTTGGCTGCGCCCCTGCTTCGTCGACGTATCTTCCTTGCCTGAGAGGGAGATGGCTGGGGAATGTGGTCAGCCGCACGTTTCCCCGAGAGATGCGCTGCATCAGCAGGCGCACCTTGGTTGCTGAGAACGTCAACAGGAAGGGAGGGCTGGATTGGCACATCCCCTTCAGTGGTGGTGCCCGAGGCGTCGACCTTGCGCACCCAGACACGGCAGGTCTTCTTCGGCTTCGGCAGCCGCTTCGAAGGACTTGTGCTTCCTTCAGAAATAAACTCCTCGTACGCCTGTTGATTGAGGCGCACGACCAGCGTCTTGTGGGAGGAGCCCACCTTCACGTCGTCGGCCTGTGACACGACTTTCTCGGAAGAGGAGAAAGAAGTCCCCAGCAGGGTCGCCAGTTTGTTTGCCATTAAAATTGTTTGATTGCAAATCTTAATACAAACAGAACAGTGTTACAATATAGGACTTAGATGTAGTCCTAGGAGTACACTTTTGTTTAATCTGGGTCCTAAGTGCCAATGGAGTGAGTGGTAATGCATTGACTCCGTTGACAGGCTGACGACGGTTATCGATTCTCTGAAGGTGTAGATTGCTCTGGGTGCTGGAGCTGGCTGAGAGGAGGTAGACGTTGAGTGTCTGTATCTGCCTCTCTGATAATCTCTGTCTGGATTGTTTGTATGTATGTCTCTCTGTGTGTGTCTCTGTGTGTAAGGAGGGGATGATTCCTCCATTTATAGCTGGGCAGGTTGACTGCTCATGCGCGCATATGTAGGATGCGCCGGTGCGTGGGGACGCCACGTGGAGATTGCTGATGGAGGCGCATGGACGATGCGCCCTACTCGCGAGGTTGAATTCTTCATACTGTTGTTGTGAGCCGGCACGTAGCAGAGGAGAAGATCTTTCTGTTGCTGAGATCTTGGATGAGTTGAGTCAAAGGACACGTGTCGTCGACCCATGGCTCGGAGATCTCTGATTTGGTGGGCTGCGCCTTGGATTGGGCGCATGATGAGATTTTGGCTCGTGACCTTTAGGAGTCACGAGCCGTTCTGGGCGCATGGCTTTTGAGGCGCATGCAAGCGACTTTTCTTCTGTCTTTCGGGATCAGAGATCAGTCTGGGGCGCATGGCTTTTGAGACGCATGTAATGCTTCAACTGGAGACTCTTCTTCTGTCTTTAGGGATCAGTGAAGGATCTGAGGCGCATGGCTTTCGAGGCGCATGCAGGTTTGGGCGCATGGCCGCGGAGGCGCATGCGGGTGGTCGAGTGGCCACGTGGCAGTAGCCGTCGGGATAGAGTCATGATGATGCTGACGTTGTGGACGCTTCGTTTTCTGCAAAAGCTGTCAGCCGTTCCGACTTGGGAAGGCGTGCTGCCAACTCTGTCAGTTCAGCATTTAATATTGGTGACATTCGATGGACAGCTGAGTGGGCGCGTCGGTTGACGTTCCACTAGGCGTATAGGGGCGCATCCCCTTTGATGCGCTCGGTACAGGGCACATCTGTTTGAGAGGTGTGATGCGCTGACCAGCCGGCGCATCTGACACGTCTTTGATGATGCGACTGTTTCGCTTCTCGAGTGCCTTTAATAGCCGCTTGGCTGAAGTCGAGGCGTCCGGTTCATCCATTTAATGTGAGTTCATTGCACGGAATTCGGAGAGCCATCCACTTGGCGCGTAGGTTTGATCTGCCCGACCTATAAATAGTGGCATGGAGAGAAGGTTTGCTTCTCGTTCCCTCACGTACCTCCAACATGAACTTGGGTTTTTGGGTGCATTCTGTTGACGAAGTGTTCCCGAGGGTGAAGATGAGACGCCATGTCGTCATTGATGCTCTTGAAGGTGACTGTTACATCCAAAAGACGGAGTTGAGGGCTTCTGAGGCAGGCGGAATGTGCCTGTTGCATCCAAAGATAGGGATGCTCGGGCCTCGTCTCCGTTGTTCCGGAAGAGCCGTAGATCGGAGTGGCGGTGCTAGGCTCTCTCTTCCTTCAAAGTGGGTGCTGCCCACTCTGATTGTGTTGAAAGCTGCTTCTTTCGCCGTGATTTCGATCACGGTCTTTCTTGGCCTTTGGAGGCTCTTTCGAAGCCTCTCCTGGCCACAGATTTGCGGTGCTCTTCTCTTTCTTGGTTCCAGCCAGAGGGTTAAATGCTTTGTGTATCGAAGCATTTATCAGGTGAGCCTGGCTGGAAGAGCGGCACACCCCTGCTCGGCCAGGTGAGCCTGGTTGGAAGAGTGGCACATAACTGGGCTGCTGAAGGGATGCACATAACTGAGCTAGATGCACATAACTGAGCTGCTGAAGAGATAGCGGGATGCGCCTGGTTGGAGGCGCATGACATCTGCTGCGCCTAACTGGCAGCGCATGGTGACTGGCAGCACATGATGACTGCTGCGCCTATCTGGAGGCGCATGGTGGCCGCTGGCTGTAGACTTAGGATCTTTTCTTTGTAGAAATTCTCCTTTGTACAACCTTTTCTAGACATGTAATAGACTTTTATATATAAATAAAAAAGTCCTTCTTCAAATGTCTATGGTTATTGACTTTGCTGTGAAGTGTTCTGTGCGAGTCCTGGCGCATGTAGTGTCTGGCGCATGGTCTTTCTGGTTGTGAAATTCTATGCTTCTACAATGCCAGCAAATATTTGAAAAAAATGGCCATGCGGCCAAGGCTATTAATTAATGCTCATGCGCTCAATGTTGCAGGCGGCCAAAAGTACAATTAATGGCTCCCACAGAGAACATGTCCACGGAAAATACCATGGCCTTCATGCTCCACCAAACAACAATAGGAACCCAAATCCCGACTCCCGTAGGTCAAATTTGGGTAAAATAGAATTTTCTATAACATGGAACCATCAACTAACAAAATATGCAAGTTTGATAGATCAAAACTCCTGAAAACCGAAAATACCGCAAAGCTAGATCTACAAGAAATTAACCATGGAAATAAAAAAATGCTAAGTACTAAAGTGGATTAGAAACACATGAGGAAGACAATGGAACAATAAAAATGGACTTCCTCCATGAAGCAAGATGCACTTGCCTAAGCTCTCCACACTCTCAAGTTGGTGGAGAAGAAGACGTAAAGAAAAAGAATTAATGAGGAAAGAGAGAGAAGTGGGTTAATAAATGGTGTTGGTGGTGGTAGGTAGGGGTTCATGCTAACCCAAACCCAACCGAACCCAACCAAACAAAACCAAGCCAAGCCACACCAGGATGAGCCCAAAATAAGCTAAACCAGGATCAAGACAAGTATGGCAAGTCTAACTACAGGTCGGGACTCCGTACACGTATACAAAATACGTAATACGAACCACGGGCATTACAGATTCAGCATGAATCCCTGACCGTGGTAATCAGGGATGCATGTCCTAGACATGATGCGAGACAAGACTGGTAGCTTATACAAGCACATTCAAGAACAATCACCCATGGTGTTAAGACGAGTTATTATTCAGCATGTCAAGATAGCCGTCGCAACAGCTTTCAAGATTACATGTTAGACTTACTTATCAAGATTACTTGTCAAGAGTGCGCCACGACGGACCACTATCAAGATTACTTATTATGTCAAGGTTGCTTGTCAAGAGTGCACCACGACGGGTCACTATTAAGAGTTATCGTGTCAAGTTACTTGTTACTCGTTAAGAGTACGTCATAACAGGCCACTATCGTGTTCTACCCTTACATTATCATGAATGAGAGAAAGTTGTATAAAATAGCTAGTAACATATTTTTGAAGCCAAGGAAAAGATCTACAACTTTCATGTTGAAAGTTGGGAGGAATTCTGGCCATAATTCAGCCAAATAGGACATAAAATAGCCAAAAACAGCCAAAATAGGCACTATGCGGCATTATACGGCACTATGCAGCCTTTTGCAGCACTATGCGGTCTCCTACGGCACTATACGGCCTTCTGCGGTACTATACGGCAGGCTGCATCACCATGCGGCACTATACGGCAGGCTGTACTATGCGGCAGTCTGTACTATGCGGCAGTCTGCACTATACGGCAGACTGTACTATACGGCAGGCTGCATCACCATGCGGCACTATGCGGCAGGCTGAACTATGCAAAAGGCTGTACTATGCGGCATTCTGTGGCACTATGCAGCCTTCTGCGGCACTATGCGGTAGGCTGCATCACCATGTGGCACTATGCAGCAGGCTGCATCACCATGCGGCACTGTGCGGCAGGATGCACTATACGGTATTCTGCATCACCATGCGGCGTTATGCGGCAGACTGCACTATGCGGGATTATTCATCGTCCCTTCCAAAATCAGGACAGATGAACTAAAAAATATCCAAATCTTATTTTGGCCATAACTTTCTCAAAACAAGTCGAAATCTAACTTTTTAAAGGTCCATTTTAGATAAAATCAAATTCTATACAATATAAAACCATCAAAACTTAAAAATAATAAAGTTTGGTAGATCAAAAACCAAGAAAACTGAAAAGGCTACAAACTTATATCTACAAAAATCCATTCGCCAAAATAAAAAAGTCAAGTCCTAAAGATGCTTAAAATCGTGTAGAGAAGAAGATAGAACAATAAAATGGAAGATCCATTATGAAGCAAGTTGTACTTGCCTAAGCTCTCTAGGTTGGTGGAAAAGTAATGGAGGAAGAAAAAGAAGTTATAAATGGAAGTAATAAAGAGGGAGAAAGGGGTATTGACTTATATAGTAAGCCTCACCATCTCAAACCAAACCAAAATAAACCAAGCAAGTTAAACCAAGTCAAATTGAACCAAACCAAATCAAATAAACCAAGTTAAGATTAAACCAAGACTAGGCTAAGCAAGACAAGTCTAACTACGGTTCATCTGATAAATGTCAGAAATTCGTATACATACACTGAAGATACGTATAAGAGAAACGGGAGTGACACATGCAGTTTATTTCTTATTCTTATCTTTTTTTTATTTTTGGTATCGTTGATCAGAGGGACGCAACAAAAGAGGACTAGAGATCGTTTTTATTAGGACGTAAAAATAAATACAAGCTCGGTTAGAGTAACTCACCAAAATGAATCTTGTTTGAGAGAATGAGGGACTTCACACAATGATCACGTGCCGCCTATGCGTCCTCCTGCATTGGCACCAATATTCGATTAGCATACTTCGGTCTCTTTCTCTCAAGATTCGGAATGAATGCGAAATGCGATG
The DNA here is from genome assembly GCA_029216955.1 of Iris pallida. Taxonomy (NCBI): domain Eukaryota; kingdom Viridiplantae; phylum Streptophyta; class Magnoliopsida; order Asparagales; family Iridaceae; genus Iris; species Iris pallida. Next base: position 2,749,203 of record JANAVB010017598.1, on the reverse strand, counting down.
AAAGCGAACAATAAAAACCAATCATCGAAAACCAACACGAAAACGTATTCATCAAAACCAAGCAGCGAAAGAAAACATCCAACAAAAACTATTGGACTCATTTCAATAGAAGTCGATCCATCAGTTAGAAAGGTTCATTGCATTCCGTCCGTGATCAATCGAAATCGGCAATAGTTTTCCAAATACTCAGTTCAGGACTAAGTCAGCAAGCCGTAGGTATTACATAGTGGACCGCGAGGTGCGGGACACTACAATATCAAAGGCACTTAAGGAGATGGCATTTTCTGTCAAACCAACTGTGAAGTAAATCCTTTGGGATACATAGATAATGATTATGCTAGAGATGTAGAGATGACAGGAAACACTTTTGATTTTGCTTTTCGTATTGGTTTTGGGTTATTTCTTGGTCTTCAAAGAAGCTGCAAGTTGTTGATCTTTCGTATACTGAAGCGAAGTATAATGCAGCTACTTATTGTGCAACTCAAAAGGAGAGGATGAAGAAATAACCTGAGGTTCAGAATCATGAACAAAAAAATTCCTACAATAATTTTTGTGATAATAAGTCAGCCATTACAATAACAAAGAACCAATATGTCATAGGGGGACCAAGCATATTCATGCAATATGCATTATATTGGTGAATTGGTGAGTGATAAAGTTATTGAAGTTCAGTATTGTCCAACTAGTAAACAAATTGCAGATATACTTTGTCACGACCCGCACCCAGTGTAGGGGAACGAGAAGTGGGTACGTCCAGCCTATGCCGCAGTGTCGGCAGTAGAACGCTGTCCTGGGTCACACATACTAACAGTTATAATGTACATGTACAGTTATACTCTCCGAATGGAAGAATAATATAAAGTACAACAGAATCAACAGATGAAACACAAGATAAGAGAGAGAAACTAAGTGTCTAAGATAACAACTCTATAATATCCAGAATAACAAATCCTCAAATAAATACAAGTGTATCCAACAAGACAATGTAGTATATAAGATATTGGTCTAGCTAACTAGCCTAGACTACTGGGATAATGTCCTCTGTAAGTACTGGGTACTCCTGGAAGTCCAGCTCACATGTGTCATCTAGGCCTGCTCCATAGTATGTGGGATAAAATTCCTCAATGTCATCTGTAATATTTTCAACAGGTCCAGTCAGGACAAAAGCGAGCACAGTACATCTCATGCAGTTCATAATATGACAGGATATATAAATATGCGATAGATTAAGATACATGAAATGCTGAAAGAAAGTACATGAAGTAAAAGAGAGAGAACTGTACTGTAAATATATACTATAAGTAGAGAATTAACAGTGAACTAGTGATTTAGAGTATAAGATAGACATGTGAACGGCTTGAATTTGCACATGAGTAATCTAAGAGTTTGCACATGAGTATACTACTTTGAAATTATTCACATGACCATTTATACTCCTCCGTACTCCAATCAATACACAAGGATCCAGACAGGTTATGTTATTGCACATGATATCACATGAAGGCCCATAAAAGGGTGCACATGATTGTATACATGGGGACTCTGTGAACATGAGAGTACATGAATCACAAGAGTGCACATGAATGGTGAAAGACCAGAGTACATGATGAAAGTGAAACGCACATAACATACTGTAACCCGATGCTCCCGAGGGGGATAACATCTCATGAAGGGATTCATATAGTACCAATTCGTGTTAACAATGTGACAGCATCAAGTAAAGTAATCTAGAGCGTAAATGTAAATCCTATCAAGTATGAAACGGTCAGAGAATGTACTCGTCTGATATCCTGAGTATCTAAAATAAAATACTGCCTGAGGAGAGGTGTCTGGCTCCTATTTAGAACAGCATAAGTCACAACATATCCAAAATGGTAAAATAGACTGCTACAATGCATTCTACATGATGTTTGGGTCAATCTAGGCTAAAGTCAACCTTTGGTCAATTCTAGTCAACTACACTAGTCAAATCAGGTCAACTAGGTCAAATCCTAACCAGACAAGTCTCACTAAGCCTAACCATGTCTATCCTAATCATTCATATACCATCACAATGTTATACAAGCTTATCAACACACCATTCCTTGTATATACATGCCATATACACATAGATTTACATATAGGAAGCCATATAGGCTATATACCTATATACCAATCTACATTGGCAACACACTAGCATAAGTTCACCACATTTACATATACCAATTCCATATAGAAAATATACATATACTACATATTTATCTAGCAAGGTTAAGGACATTATTATAAATATACATATATAGAGAGAGAAATAGAGTGACATATATATATATATATATATATATATATATATATATATATATATATATATATATATATATATATATGTGTGTGTGTGTGTGTGTGTGTGTGTGTGTGTGTGCGTGTATGTGTGTGTGTGTGTGTGTGTGTGTGTGTGTGTGTGTCATGTGTGTGTACATTAGGTTTCTCTGTGTGTGTGTGTATGAGTGTGTGAGTGACAATAAGGGGGTGATGTGTGTGTGGTAGCAAATAAGGTGTGTATGTGTATCTCAATGTGTGTGTGTATACAGTACAACATAGGGTCTTAAGTTAGTGTTCATATGTGTGTGTAGCATGTGTGAGTGAGTGTACTGTAGGTAGGGTGTTCTTAGGCCCTGTGTACATGTGTGTGAGTGTGAGTTTAGTGTAAGGGTGTGTGTGTGTATAGATTTCAGAAAAACAGTGTATCAGTGTATACATAAACAGTCTTCAGTGTAAACATGAAATCGATTTCAGTTTGGAGTTGAGAGTGTGATAATGTGTTCTCAGTTTTCTAGAGTGTGGGTGTGTGTGTAGGTCACAACCTGGGTTCTCAGCAAACAGTGTACACATGTATACATAAACAGTTTGATATATGAATCAATGTACACAAATCAGTGTACACAAACAGTGTCCCAGGTTTCAGGTTTTGACAGCCCAATGCAATTCGAAAACCCATAATTCCATGCTTAACATAAATTCCAACATGTAGACAATCTCAGGCATAAATGTATGATCTAATCATGATAAATTAACCATTCAAAAATTAGTTTAAACACAATACTAATCTCAGAAATTCGAGTATCAGCCCTAGTTATCAGAAATTTGGGGAAACCATTAGTTCGAATTCAAAATACAACTAATACTCAGTTTTAATGGTTGGTAATTAAAGTGTCACACGTGAAGGTGTCCTACGAGTGTCATGGTGTCCAAAAACTGGACACAAACGTGTCCAAAAATAGTTCCACACACGAGCACTGAAACCGTGCACTAACAGTGTAGTGCGCGCGTGTCATGGGTTCGTGCACACGACACGAGTCGAATCATGACACGTGCTCGTGTCCCCATGTTCGCCCGTATCTCTGACACGTCACCACGACGTGTCCACGAGGGACACGAAGCCCGTATCAGCAGGACGAGACACACGTGCACAGTGCAGTGTGAAACACGTGCACACGTGATTTCTCCCTCGATACAAAACTATGTTGCTTGAAATTTCTTGGGTGTCATGTCAGACATGTGCTCCGTGTGTCCAAGAAATTTCATGTCCAATGGTGTCGTGTACAGTGCGTACGACACCCCGAACAGTAGGGCATCGAGCGCACTGCTCGTGCTGCGTGTCCATGTCAATTTTTGACACGAAAAGGACACAGAGGTCGACTCAGTCCACATGGAATCATAACATACATATAGATCAACATTTCCATTTAATTACTTTTCAAAGATAGTAAAATAAATTCCATTGAGACATTTACACAAACACCTAGAACTAGATTATGATACGTGTCCGATACGGACACAAAATCAATATAAAATTTCATAAATCACACACCACAGCTAGGGGACACCTAGATCTAGGCTATTATGCAAAGAAATCAGAATTAAAACTTAGTTTAGAGTGTTTACCTATAGAGTGTCAATGACAAGAAAAAAAGCCCCAAATAGAATGATTCTCCTTGCAAGCCAATAGCTCCAAATTGTACCAAAACTGAGATTTCTCTCCATGAACAGAAAATAGAGTGGGATTAGACTCTAATGCAAGAAACTATAGTAAAAAAGGAATTAAAATAGAATAGTTATGAATTGGGAAAGAATGACCAATACCTTTCTTTTCCAAAAGTTGATTTGATACAAAAGAGGCAAGAAGAATAGGAAGAGAAATTATATAGTGGGGGGATCCCTATGTGGCCTGCTACTAAAGGAAAGAATTAGGGTTAGGGTTAGTCAAAAGTCCATGAACCAAATCATTTATTCCCCCATATGAAACTTGATTCTAAATGACTTAATTTGGGTTAACTTAAGTTAGACTAGGGTCCCACCATGCTAATCAAGTCACCATAGCTAGGGTCAACATCTAGGTTTGTCTCCAAAGTCTCAACTAGCAAAAGTCAAAAATAACAATCATCACCCCAATAATTCCAAAATAATTTTAAAATTTTAAAATGACCAAAATATCCTCAAGCTAAAATGTGGTAGTGACATACTTACCAAGTCTTTCAACTCTAGTAGGTTTTTGAAGTTGAAGCAGATCGATGATGAGGATGATGAAGTTTGATGAGCTTGGTTTAAGGGAGGCTATTGGAAGTCAAACCAAGCCCATTAGAGCCTAAATCCAAGTTTATTATTTTATTTTATTTTTGCTATGTAAAATAGCAGTAGCTTCTAGTAATTGTTTTTGGGTTCTCAAGGAGATATTGGTGTCGTTTCACATTCTGAAGGTTCTCGGCTTCTCTTTTGGTTTCCTGAAGCTCATATATGTGTAGTTGCTGCTTTTGTATCTGAACAATGAGAGATTGAACTACAATGCAAGCTTTCTCCATTGCTACATTTTTTTTTCTCTTTGTGCTTTGATTATTTGGGTGAGCTTATTTGAGTGTTTGCTTTGAGTGTTGTTAGGTGTTCATCTGCATCTGCAGATTTATTGTTTATGAGCTCTTGTTGTTGAGTGTTCAGTTCAACATGTTATTTATTAGCAGTTGATAGTGAAACGGTCGAAGTGATCTCCCGTGTAATTCTTGAATAAATTCATCAATACTTGATCTTGCAATCTTCAAGTGCTAAAACACAGGTTTTAATGGTATAGAGAAACCTTCCTCTTGTCCTATTTCGATGTATACTTCTACTATGATAATTGGGAATACGGTGTGACCCAAATTGGAATTTGTCCATGAGGTACGATATTGAATTGGACTCATATGTCTTAAAAGAGAATTCTCATGTAGTAATCTCAATTATCAATCTGAAACGGGATATAATCCAACAATCTCTATCTTATCTCGTTTTCGTTGACCGAGCAACCTAGCACACCCGGCTAACCGAACAACCTTAGCACACTCGGATACAATCCAACAATCTCTACCTTAGCTCATTTTCGCTGACCAAGTAACCTAGCACATTCGGCTAACCGAACAACCTTAGCGCACTCCGTAACCATAAGCTCTGATACCACTGGTTGGGAACGCGATGTGACCCGAACTGGAGTTGATTTATGAGATACGATATTGAATTGGACATATATGCTTTAAAAGAGAATTCTCATGTAAGTTCTGAACTAATCCCAATTATCTATATCATATGATCCCACCTTCTAACCATGTGGGACTTAATTACCAACTCTATTGTCATCTCCTATTTGAGCGTTAAACCGAAAACGGAATATAATCCAACACTATTTCGATGTTTACTTCTACTATGATATCTTGAACAGCTAGTAAAGCTCCAGTGATCTTCAACCAACCTCTGCAACCATTTACGCAAAAAGGGAACCTGTTTTTTGTCGCAGGCAGCTCATGTGCCTTTTGACACTTTGTTATAACAGGGTGGAGTGGAGATGAGGAGTTAGGGGGCTGTAGGACACTTTGGCGGCCTATGACCAAGTACAAAACCCACAGAAACCAACAACCATATTACCCCCTCTTTCAAGGTACAGTTCTTCACCAGTAGAACTCCCACATGTATTCTTTCATTTTCCTTCCACCGACTTATCACGTGCTCAATACTAGCATTATTGGATTTTGGAACAAAAATCGAACCTAATCGAGCCGAATAAAAGATTCGATTCGATTTTTAAAAAAATCGGTTTAATTTCGGTTTTGAAAATACAAAAAAAAATTTATTTCGGTTTCGGTTTCGGTTTTGAGTTTCGATTTCGATCCAAAACCGAAAATCGAATAAAAATTATACAATTATATAAATACTTTAAATTTTATGCATATTTTGTGACTAAAAGTTTGTATATTTTGAAAACAACAATTTTACGTATATATTTTGAAGTTCAACAATGATAATTTAACAACTAATTTAACTTTGTGTACAACTTTAAAATACAATAAATGTGTATATAAAAATTACCATTTTAATATAATATAACCACGATCCCAACTTTGGACTTGTCCCGTTAAACAATTTAAATATTTAACCGAACAAACCGAATAAACCGAATTGCTTATTCGGTTCGGTTCGGTTTCGATTTTTGGCTAATTCGGTTCGATTTCGGTTTTGGTTTTTAGAATTCCGATTTATTCGGTTTTGACTAATTCGGATCGGTCGAAACCGAATAAACCGAACGCTCACCCCTAATCACCAGCAGAGACTTTTCATAACCACTTAGTACATGGATAATTCTCTTACAACAGTGTTAGGAAGTAGGGGTACTCAATCCAGGAGTTAGTAAGCGGCTCTCTCCTTTGAATGATTCAATCAAGATCAATGTTGATGGGACTACTTCGTCAACACAAATTGCTGTTGCTGTGGTGGCTAGAGACTCCTCCGGCCAGTTTATTGGTGGTGTTGTATGGTGCTCAGGGATTCGCCTCTCTTTTGATCCAAAGCTTGCAGGCAGAACTCCATGCGGGCGCAACAGGGACTCACTTTGGCCAAATGTCTACAAGCTAACAACTTCATTCTAGAGGGTGACTCGTTAACAGTAGTAAGCATTTGTCAAGGTGAGGACTCTTATCATCCCTTGGAAACTTGGAGACATTGTATCAATCACCAGGGCTGCTCTCGCTGACTCCAGTTGCAAAGAATTCTGTTTCGCCAGTAGGTCTGCAAACGAAGTAGCTCACACTTTAGCCAAACATGTGTTATCATGTACTTCAGTCTTCTTCATACCACCTTCTTGTCTTCTCCAGCCCTTAGCTGATGATTGCCAAGCCCTGCCTAATGATGTACTTATTTAAATTGTTTTAATGCATAGTTCTTTCCTTCAAAAAAAAAAAAAGTAGGAATACTCCGTGTTATAAATCCAAAATTTAGAAATAGTTAGTGTAAATAATCCTATTTTTCAAAGAACATGAGTGATCCTTGGCAGGTCCGCGGATCAAAAGTCCCCCTTAGAAAATCTCCTAAAAAGCCCTCTCACTCTCAGCGGTAATTTAATGTTAATATTAATGTTAATATTAACATTAAATACTAAAATTAACATTAAACTTAACATTAAAATTAATATTAACATTAACATTAACATTAACATTAATATAAAAATAAAAATTAATATTAACATTAACATTAATATTAACATTAACATTAATATTAACATTAAATTACGGCTGAGAGTGAGGAGGATTTTTAGGAGGTTTTCATATATATATATATATATATATATATATATATATATATATATATATAGCATGCGGCCCGTGAGGCAATGGCGGATCCACAAGGGGGGGTGGGGGGCGGGGTGGCGCCAGTGATTTTTTTAATATATTATTGTACTCCAAATTTTTTTTTGAAGACGTTGTTTCTGAATCCCTTTATAATTGTGTCCCCATGGATTATAATCCTAGATCCGCTAGTGCCGGGAGGTCGAGTGTTCGAGACCCAGTGCAGGAGTGGAAGTGATTATTTACCAAGGGCCTATGTGCCCCTTTACAAAAAAAAAATATTGTTTTATATATAGGAGTAGATCCAGAAATATAAACTGGAATGAATTATGTGTGGGCTATCTCCTACAAAATAAAGTAAAAAAAGAAAAGAAAGTATATATAAAAAAAAAAGGTTGGGCCGGGCTCCAGCCCACCCCATCCAATACCAGCTATATCCGTCCCTGCTTGCATTAGAATATATACATGCATGGATATAGCTATATTTACTTTGGATTGGAAGATTTAAAGAAATTGGGAGTTGATTGATGCTAACTCAAGATTTGTTTTCCTCCAAACAGAGTGGAGTGAACAATGTTTATCAGATATTCCAATAATTGAATAAACTTATAACTTAATTATTTACTTTAATAGTTAAGCATTTAATTCTATTCAATTTTCTTTTAACTCTATTTTCTTTTTTTACTCTATTTAAATAGTTGGGGATTATTTTCATTTTATTTATTTATCTAGCTATTAATTAATTGACTTGTTTTATTACTTTATTATTTTCCTTTTTAGAACTACTGATTATAAGCAAACACGAGCGGAGGAGATAGTACAACTTGCCTCTACACATATTTTCTATGCGTGGACTGCAACTAATAATAAATATTTCTAATAATATTATAATAATAAGAGTCAGAAGAGGCGGGTAAGGTGTCGATGTGATTCTTTAAAATTTTCAATTGGCTGAAAGTTGGGTGCTGGGAACAAAGAAAGAAAAAAATGATATAAAAATTGGGTTAGAAAATTTACATTATATTTATCTTAGAAGAATTTTATCCTTGAAATTTAAGATAACAGCAATCAAGGAAAGTGGTACGACAAAAAGTTCAATCTCAAGCAGGCACGATTTAAGAGACATGTTCAATCTATTTATTGATCAATAACCTAATTTTAGTCCTCCTTAACTTGAATATTTGTATCTCCTATTTGACTTGTGAATTTGAATCTACAGTCTAGTTTCCTGAAACTCTATTCCAACAAAATTTCTTTAAGTCTCGAAAATAAAATCTATCAAATCTTTAAGGATTACTAAGAGCATCTCCAACCCTATTGTAAGTTTGGAAAAAATGGTTGCCACATAGGAATGACAAGTATTTTTTTCAAAAGTACTTCTCCAATGCAAATGTGAAATAAATTGTGAAGTTGACATGGCAATGGCATAGTAAGAAGAATGTGAAGTTGGTTGTCTAGATCTAAACAATGCACTTCACAATAACTTTATGTCCACATCATGAATTATGAATAAAAATATATATAAAAAGAATAAGAAGTGAAAAAGTTGACTTGGAAGTTGAAAATCATAAAATTTTTTCAAACTTTCCTCTTATCTATCCATAAGTATCCTTAATGTTATTTATGTCATATATAAAATCTCCATATATACATCCTTTAAAATTTATATCCTCGATTTACTTACCTCTATCCATTTCATTTTCTACCTTATAACATAATATCCTAATATAGTTTTTTTTGAAATCCCACTCACACACACAATTGGGGGGCTCGAACCTTGCCGGCCCCACCGGGTGTCCACTCTAATACCACTAGGCTAGAGAGCTACCAAATTTGTATCATCCAAGTGACTTGTGCACTGTGGTGTTGTAGTTGGCCATAAAATCTAATTGTATATCCTTATAAGTCAATTCATTAATAAGTTGAACTACTACACTCAGTCAGCCAATCCTATTATTATTTCTAATCCAAGCTATATCTTAGGTAACTAGGTAAAAGTTTAAGTCAATTGGATCCAGGCTCTTCCTATTAGGGTCCATCTTGATACTAAGACTAAGAATTACCATTTTGTTCTAACCTCACTATCTATAAGCATCGCATATCTTAACTTTTTCTAGCAATGGCACGAGTCGTCTTCAGAAGGGAACCATCACGCACGAGCGTTCATCACTCCGAAATAGGGAGGGGCGAGGAACAAAGGTAGAGAGTTCAAGAAAGGAGTGATCGAGTACAAGTAAGAGTTTAAAGGACGATAATAAAATTCAAAGTGTTGACCAATTGTGGATAGATATTCTAATCATAATTAATCATATCTACAGGTTTGCTCTGTACAATAACGTAACCAAGTCGATATGCTCTGACTTGCATAGGCCACCCAAAAAAAAATTTATGTCACGTCCTATTCCCAAAATTTGTAGGACCGAGATATGTGACAACAACCAACTACGTATCAAATAGACTCCAGTCCAACTCGAATACGTATACGCTATCTAGAGCAGTATAAATTTACCCATAACCAGTCAAACAATCTATATCTGATTCATATGAAGACAAATTACATAAAGAATGAATAATACGTATCATAGTCTGCAAACCAATAACATGTGTGTTATAGACACGAAATATAAAATACGGAAGAGGATAAGAGAGTACCACTAGCGATACCTGAATCCTACAGAAACATACCAACATAAATCTACGGGTGGACCTCAGTAAATTTATCTGAAGAAAAATCATGTCCTGAGAGAAACGTAACAAGATACATAATATACATGCCAAACGTAACAAAATATACAGAAAGAGAAACAAAGTAATACATGTAACAACTACAGACAGTGCAGCATAAAATTGATAAGGAATCAATACCATAACACCATAGGATGCTCCTGATGGAGATCATATCTCAACACCGTAATGCCATGGGATGCTTCCGACCTTGATGTAATGACCCGCTCCGCCCTAGCGGAATGCCGATTCAAACGGCAAGTGCAACGACTCAAACGAGCCGTCGACCCGAAGAGTTGGCATCGACCTGATGAAGAATCGATGCAAGGCTTACATTAGCCCATCAAGATGAGTCCAGACTTAGACTTTCAAAGGCGCGCTCGGAGTATCGCTCGGCCGACGCGAACATCGCTAAGGTGGGTGGCTCCGATGAACCCGTCTTTGCTTAGCCTAGACACATAACAATACGGACACTATCACTGAAGTCGCTATGCGATAACACCGCGCTTGCTAATAAATGACCCAACGCACCTAGCTAAGGGAATAATCCCATCTTGTATGCTTGTATAGAATATGGAAAAGAACATGGAAAATACGAGAACTCTCGCACCGCGCTCCACGCTCGTGCTAAGGCACAAGCTTGCGTTCAAGTCCCTTATGCGTTCAACAATGAAACAATGAATGGGTTACAACAATGAAATGGAAAGACTATCAATATAGTCGTTCCGAGTAGAGTATAGCAACATTGAAAGGCTATGGGACCGATGGGTCGTCAAGGCGACTCCCGCACAAGGAGTTGCGTAATGTATGAATGAAAGAGTAAAAGAATAAGTGAATAAATAAATCAACGAATGAATGAACAAGTGAAAGAAAGAATGAATAAAAGATAAGAAGGATGGAAATGGTTAGCGACAGGTATGACGGGCACGTGCAACGGGGCTCGCTACCCGCGCTGCACGGACGCCAATCTGGTCGATAACGCATTAAGGCTAAGGGTTAGCCTACGACTCAGAGACAACCGTTAAGTTAAAAAGACAAGTTAATACGAAATGGTCATGGACAAACGGCACGGGCGAGGGGTGGCGATGTCGTGGCCGTAAAGAAAAAGGGATTCCGCGGCATGATCAAAGGGGGGATATGCCAGCCTAGGCGGAATCAAAGGGGCTTACGGACAACCGGGGTGCGGGCTTGGCCACCACTGGAAACGTAAGTGCAGGGTATTTCAAAGAGACTATCAAGGTGTTCCAGTCGCACGCTTCGATAGGTGGGAAATACCAAGGGGAGAATATGTCCAAATTGGCTTGTGATGCCAGCGACCGATACATGTAGATTAAGTGGGCTTTGCTGGTGGCGATCCACGTGCAAGTCCTTGCATTGAAATCAAAGTAATCTAAGTTAATCTGAACAAATCACCTTCTGAATAAGCTTGAAGTGTATCACACCAAATGATAATGAATACTTCGTACAATGAGTTAGAGAATACGCCTACGACGCACTAGTAACTGAGGCAGGGACACGCACTTGATATTGAATGTTTCCAAGAATCACATTATGTTGTTCCATATGAATTGTTGACTAACTTGGTTTACTTTGGACAGGGAAGGTCGGACGGTAAGTATGGGTAAGTCGTGCATGTATTTCCATGCGACACTTGAATTTGGCAACACGGGATAGGTTATAACATATGCCATGAAATTGATCCTAAGGCAAGATTAGAAAGACAATGAATGATAGAAATGCACAAAAGTAAATATAACGTGTTTGGTAATGATAGCATTATGGGCGAGATAGCCTTCCCACCAGTGCATAACAATGTACTGATAACCCCACAGTCTGCTTGCAGGAAGCAGGAAACGTCGGCGGGTACGGAGCTTCCCTCGAACGTGCTAAGGCGCGGAGCTATCTCTCAAGCCTTGGAGCGTTGCAAGGAGCTGAAGCACCCTATACAGGACATAATGTATCGGAACATTGCTATGAATCATTCTATGTTGTAAGCCACTTGGCACGCCTTTTATGTTTCAGAGGGAGAGAGCTTGAGCGATTTGTAATATCAGCCTAGCGCCGCTTGTAAACTTCTTGAATATCAATAAAGAGTTGAATTCGCTTTCAATTTGTGTTCATTTACTTTCCGCTGCAAATGGGGACACTCTGTGCGACTCTGTGGCCTAGCTCGAATCGGCCGTTTCTGGACTTAGCCTTGCACGGGCGCAACCTAGGCCCGTGCGGCATCACGCCTTAGCGAGGACGATTGCTCCTGCGGGAGCGGGGTGTGACAGATTGGTATCAGAGCACGGCTTTACGTCCTTGGACTTCATTTCGATTCTCTCAGTTTTGAAAGCTCGTTTTGAGACAAAAGAAGTGTACGCTCTCTCTCGTTGTGCCTTGGGATGTTCCATACAATAAGTCTAATATTTTCAACAGCTCGTACAAGTACTCGGTTGAACGGGATCGATAGGCGAAGGCCTTTGTGCCGAACCACGACGTACTTGAGTTAGACGGAATCGATGCTAAGAGTTAGCAAACGCAAGACGAGCTTGAATAACCTTACGCTGACAATAGCAAACGAGTACACGAGACCGAAGTATAATTCGAACGGGATGGTTATGCACACAGCCTTTTGGCTAAGTTGTGCCGAGTATCGCGCACCTAGACTCTACGGTGCAAATGAGTTGCGAGCGAGATTGACTATCGCTCGGACGAGAATGAGGGAGACTTAGAACGTATGTTAATAGAGACGCTACTTGACCGGCGCTGAAGCGAGCACGAGAGATGGTTCTTAGACTTTGAGGAACGGGCGAATGCACGATTGAACATATCGAGTGGGAATCGAATGGTCTCTTGATGAATTATAGAATGGCTTGAACCCGAGTGGTGTATGTGATAGCTTCGAAGAAGGATAACAGTAAGTGTCGACGACTAGTCGAGTGGCTCGAACCCTGAGTGGTGTATGGACGTTATAGAAATTGTTCGAGCGAGACTACAAGATATACGGATAGAACGGGTATGTCGGCGAGGCGATGCGATCGCGCAAAGACTTAGAACACGTCACGCTTAGTTAATCGTGACTTCGAATGTCCCGAACAAGATGTCATTCGAACAACTTGTGAATGGGCAATGCATGTTAGAAAACGATTCGGAACGATGAATGAAAGTAAATGGTCTTGATCGAGGAAACTTAGAGGATCGCGCGTACGATTTGGGATTGATTTAAATGAAATATGACTTGAGTTTTGAACAACGATCTTGAAATAAGCTTGAAGAATAGCGATCGAACTTGATCTTGAATATCGAGGAAATTGTGGATTATCCAACTCGGATAATAGCATCAGTCGTACGACTCAAAATTGGTTGCAAAGGAAGATCGTCAGGTTATGCATATCGTCGATGGTATTGAGGCGTATCAAAGATCGATATACGATAACTCGGGGGTACTCTGACTTGGCGAATGACGATCGTGCAAATGTCATTGTTCCGTTGGATGCTATACTTGGGATGTTAAAAATATGTGTCGAGGAAAAGATCGATTTGGCTTGGATAAAAATGTGAATGTTTGGATTTGCTTCGTTGACAACCATAATGTTGACGTTCTTGTCTTATGCGAGCGCAACTCCAGCCTTGCACATGCGTCGTACCGAATTATGACGATCACTCCGCGTGAGCGCTGTTATGGTGATTCATATAGCGGGAGTGATTAAACTTGGAGGGCGTGGCAATCTGATTGCTTCGACTTGTGGTTTGACGCGAAGGTGGACTCGAGAATGAATTTGTGTGCTTGAAGAATTGAACTTGAGGATTGAGTAGGTCCAATCTGCGTATCGAGAATGGGTTAGTCTAAAACTCAAACAAGAGTTATGCCCCGATGAGAATAATTATTCCGCGGAAGCGTTGCATGGTGATTCATGAACCGCTGTGGATAATCGGACTCGCGTGAGAATGGGGCGCAATGTATTGTCGAGCTAGATGACCTCATGATCGAATACATGAATTGGTTAGAACTGGTGATCGAACGGAATTGAATATATGCAACGTAAGTCTTGATGCGAATTAGGTGATCATGCTCGATGTTTAGAAATCTGAGTGATGCGAGCTTGGGTAGAAACTTTCGTACAAACGAACAAATGGTTTGACCATAGGATTTTGGGCGAGCGTCGTGCAACGATCTTGCACGGTGAGCCACGGACTTGACGTGTAACTATGACCTTGTGAGCTGACCTAGCGGATAGGCGGACGACCCTATGCCGAGTGATTGAACTTGTGCGATTGACCTTACAGTATCATCCGGACGGACGATAGACTTGTAGCAGCAAGACTTAGAGTAGGACGGGGAACAGGGAGTGTGCGTGAACGACGATAAGATTGGCCCCAAACGAAGGGAATGATAGGAATGGATGACGCGCAAGAAAAGTTGGGATGGCAAATTGAATCGTTGATAGGAAGAAATACTCGATGATGGTGCAGTACTTGGTCTTAAATCGGACGGAAATTACTTAGACTTGGTCGACTCCGCTAAAAAAAATCGTATTGATTTCGTAGACAAGAACGCTTGAGAAGCGAACTGGATCATCTCGAGGACCGAGATAAACGATAGTGAGATACACATGAGTTCGGTTTTAAATCGAAGTTAGCGAACGATCGGCAAATCGAAACTATCACGAGTAGCTTATCCGACTTCGCTAATCGCTAAGCTTGGTTGAAATGTACGTATTCGGAGGACACCTTGAATATGTGCACGATCCAAACTCAGCAATATGATGAACTCGAATGCAGCTGCAAGTGGGTGTTGAGATGCGCATGAAGGAATGAGTGAGTTTGCCTCAGCCTACGACTCTCGAGTTTGATAAAATACAATGCACCTCGTGCGACCGTTTCAGTCCCATGATACGTCGAAATAGCAACCAAGTCAAAGAAACACTTGAATTGAATAAGTGCCATCAACTCTAAAATGAATGAAAAGTTATTCAATAAAATCGACCAAACGTATGCGACACGGAACTTGGGAAGGTACCGAACATGCTTCGATGCCATCGAACGATAGAGTCGTTCGATAGAATTGTCTATATAAAACACGATGACACGAGTTAGGGAATGGTAGGATGACCTGCACTCAGGAAGTCTCGAGGACGAGACTTGTTTTGAGTGGTGTATTATGTAATGACCTGCTCTGCCCTAGCGGAACGCCGATTCAAATGGCAAGTGCAACGACTCAAACGAGCCGTCGACCCGAAGAGTTGGCATCGACCTGATGAAGAATCGATGCAAGGCTTACATTGGCCCGTCAAGATGAGTCCAGACTTAGACTTTCAAAGACGCGCTTGTAACATTCAGTTTTCCAGATGAGGATAATTTTGAAATTTTGTATTTAATTTATTTAATTATGGTATTTAAAATTTTAATATATTTTTTGGTGATTTTTAATAATTTTTAAAACTATTTAAATCATGACTTATGATTTTGGTGATGTGCTAGTGAATAGTAGAGACTGCCTACCCTAGAGCCTAGCCATGTGATTAGGGTAATTAGACATTTTTGGGGTTATTTGATTTTATTATAATTTATTTAAATTTATAGGAATTTTTAGAATTTATTTTTGAATTGTTTGGATGAGGGTTGACTAGTGTTGACTAGGAGACTAACCTAGTGACTAACCTAGGTTAAGACCACTTGGTTAGGTTAAGTAAATTTGGTTAGACCTAATTTAGTGAGGTTTAAGTCATTAGAACTTGTTTGGAGAGTTTTGGAGTTGATTAGGCTAAAATGGCTTATGACTTCATAAGTCATGATTAATGACTTGAGACTTAAAGCCCATAGGCCCACCCAAGTAGCTAACCCTAACCCTAATCAGTCCATGGCAGCCAACATAGGGTTTCCTACCCTATTTAATGCCTCTCAAAGTTAGGGCTAGCCTCCATTAGGTTTTCTTGCCAAGTTTTGAAAAGAGGTATTTCCCATCTTCCATAAATCCTAGTAAATTCATTTTTATTCCTTTTTAACCCAAACAAATTGCATTGAGTCCTAAATTTCCTCTACTTTCTGTTGGTACCAAGTGTTCTTGGCTTTGGAGCTCATTGGAGCTATTTGGCCATCAAGAGGAGCACCTCTTTGTGGAGCTTTTTGGAGCTTTTGATACACATAGGTAATTTTAATTCCTCACCACAGAACCCTATTATTTTTGCATCATTAGGGAGCCCTATACCTAGCCTAACCGTAGGAATAGGAATCCCCAGAATTTTGTGTCCCTTCGTGTCCATTTTGGACACGTATCAGTGTCGTTTTTATAGTGTTTGTAGAAATGCCACTAAGGATTTGATTTTCGATTTTTGTAAAACTAATTACATAGGTTTGTAGATCTAGGTGTGTGTATGAATGTTTGTGAAGGATGTTTGGTGTTTCGTGTCCTTGTGTGTCGTACATTTCGTGTGGACACGCAGCACGGGCCCGTAGGCCGTGTCCTGCATCACGGGGTCCATTTCTCTGGACATAGGACACGTCGTGTCCTCAAATTTTGGGAGAAACTTGGGGCAATGTCTGCCACCAAGCTCCTAAAGTTTGGCAGCTTCTCGTGGGCTGTGCACTGAGAAATCGGGGCCGCACTGGCCGCGCGCTGTCGCGCGCGGGCGGCTGAGCACGCACAGACACGCGCAACTCGCGGTCTCGTGTCCGCTGTAGACACCACGTGGATACCTCACAGGGTATCTAACGTGAAGCCTGACACGTGGGCTACACGTGGACATGACCACGTGGTCACACGTGTCGTGTGCTGTGTCCACGACGACTCGAAACCCCTGCACGAGGGTCATGTACACTGTGTGCACACCACATGTTTGTTTTGATTTTGGACACGTTTGTGTCCATTTGGTTGGACACGAAAGGACTCTATGACACGTGTACATGTGTGTCTTGTTTTACCAACTCACCAATTGTGATTTTGTGGATTATGTAGGTTCGAATTCATGTTAATCTCAAAAGTCTGATACACACTGACACCAGTTACTGTTCAGTTTTCCTTGGGTTTTAAACTATATTTTTCTTGGTTTAATGTTGATTTAATGTTTAGTTCAGACCCACCTACATATGTAGTAAGTGATGAGTTGGTTAGATTGCAATTTTGATGGTTATTTGATTTCGAAACCATGAATTTCCCTAAAAACCTGATACTTGACTAATACCATTGGCTGAATATGAATTTCCAAATTTCGATTTCATATTCTTCCTGCCTTGTGATGTTAACTGTTAATTTGTATCACCCACATAATTGTTAACTAATAAGTTAGCTGTTAGACTAATTTTGATGTTGTTTTGCAATGGGGTTATGATTTTGGAGTTGGTTTGGTTTTCCTGTCAATTGAGGAGGACTGAAACCTATGAATATATTGGGTTGGGGTTCCTCTTACACACACACCCACTGTTTAGTAAATACACATTGCTATTACATTCAAAACTGAAAATCTGAAAACTGTTTCCCTTTTTAAAACTGTTTTGACACACTGAATTGATTCTACATTTCTGAGAATGTAACTGAACACATTGCCCTGTTAAACTGTTTTCCTCACATCCCCTTAACACACTGTCCACTCCAATTTTATACACAAACTTGAGGATTCTTTCTATCATTGATTTTTGAGTGTTTGTATGTGACTGATATGGGAATAGGGATAAGACACAAATACCTGAGAAGGATTGGGCATTGTTTTAGTTTAGGTTTTGAATTATTATGATGCATTAGTTAGGTGACTGTGATCTTGAAATTGAAGTATCAGCTTGGTTGGTATCTTGAATACCTGCAAGGGATGTTAGTTGTGGTTTTTTTTCAAGTCCACATTGTCTTCATATTCCTGTCACAGGTTTCCACACACATGCTCTCATGTCTTCACTCACACACACATTGACACATTATGTTCACTCACTTATCCACATTGCTGTCCTTTGCAGCCCCTAAATCAATGCCAAATACCTGTCCATACAAGTTCCCATATCTGTCCCTAACATCCTATTAACAGACCCCAACCAGTCCTGGTACACAGCCACTAATTGGCCCACATAACAGTCCTACACAAGCCCCTAAACCTGTCCATTTGCCCCTCCATTTTAGCCATTGAACCAGCTCTATTAGCTGTCCATTTCAGTCCTTAGTACCACCCTAAACCAGTCCATATGACAGCATACATTCCAGCCCCAAAATCATTCCCTAACCAGCCCTTGTTCACCCAAGAATCAGCCCCTTAGCCTTGTTGGCAGTCCCCAAGTACTCCCATTAACCTGCCCCTTCACACCCCTAAACATGCAGTCCCTAAACCAGTCCCCTTTAGCCTATAACACTGTCCTTACAAAACCCCCACATATGCTCACTCACACACAAGTTGATACACCCTCTTCACATTCTAGCCTAGTACACACACACACTACTCATCACACACACACACTCAAGTACATAGGTTCTACCACACACACTCACATGTCTAAGCCTATCACACACTTTCCTGTACACCACATACTGCCATAGCACACATGCCACTATCTTCACACACATATGTGTAATATTTCCCCCATCCCTCTCTATGTTCATATGTATATATATATAATATATATAACCAAGTGTGAAATGCAATGTAATATATTATAGCCTAATTGTATATGTGTGGTAGTAGAGTAGCTTATGGGATCTCTAGATAGCTGATAGCTCATGTGCTAGGCACATGCCTATATGTATATAAGTATACATATACCTTCCTGTGTGATAAGTGTTATAGGTATATATGTGATATTGGCCTATGTGTGTCTATTAGACTAGTAGGAGCCTAGTTAGACTTGTTAGACCTAGATAGTTGAGTCTAGACTATTTTGACCATAGTTGACCTAGTTTGACTAATATAGTTGACTGAAGTTGACCAAGAGTTGACCTTGGTCTAGATCAACCTAGAATCATGTAGAATGTATAGTAGGACTTCATTATATCATTTTAGACTTGTTGTGACCTGTGCTGTTCTGATTAGGAGCCAGACACCTCATCTCGGACAGTACATTTACTTCAGACATTCAGATACCAGGCGAGTACATTCTCTGATCATTTCATATCCTGCTTAGAATTATTTCCTGTATTAAATTACTTTACTTGATACTGTCACGTTGGTCACACGGATTAGTACTATATGGATCCCTTCTTGAGATATTATCCCTTCAGGGAGCATCGGGTACTCTATGTTCTGTGCGTTTCACTTACATAGCGTATCATATGCTTCTTTGGTTCTTTGATCACTTGTGACATATACTCATATGATCACAGAGTCTTCTTTGAATCCTTATCCCATTTATTGGGTCTATCAGAATCTCCATTTTTGGGACTACTATATATCACCTTCGGGGTCTATTACCTTCGGGGTCTATTACCTTCGGAGTCTACTACCCTTCGGGGACTGTTACATAGAATCATAACATAACCTGTTTGGATTCTTGTGTATTAGTTGGGGGTACGGGGGAGTATAAATAGCCGTGTGAACAATTTCCAAAGTAGAATAGCCATGTACGCCTCTTTAGTATAGCCATGTACAATCAAGCCGTTCACATGTCGACTTTGTGCTCTAAATCACTAGTCACTGGTAGCTCTTTACTTATAGTAGATATTTCTATTACAGTTCTCTCTCCCTGTTTACATACTACATTTCTTCAGTATCTATATCTTACTTTACTGCATGATTATATTTTCTAACCTGCTATGAACTGTTGAGATGTATTGTGCTCGCTCCCGTCCTGACTGGACCTGTTGAAAATTTTACAGAGGATGATGAGGAACCCTGCACCCCTTACTTGGAGCTTGTCTAGATGACACTCGCGACCTGGACCCCTGGGGAGGTTCATGCAGCTGCTGAGGACGATACCCTTGCTTATGTAGATAGCTTAGACTATTTCTTTCCATGTTTTAGCTGTTGTCTTATTTTCTGAGTTGTATATTTTAGATGTTGAGACTTGTAGTTTATTTCTATTGTACCTCAGTTGAGGATTCTCTTATCTATTTTATCGTGCCATATTCTATCTCTAGATTGTGATTGAGTTGTACCTCTGTGTTGGCCTCCTTTTGGAGAGTATTTTTATGTTAGTTAGTTATAGTTCATGACCTAGAACAGTGTTCTACCGCCGACACTGCGGCGTAGGCTGGGCGCTGTTACGTACTCGTACCCTCACGGTGGGTGCGGGTCGTGACACGTTTTTAGTGGTGGCCCATGCAGGTCGAGTTTGTGTAGTGGTATTCGAATTAGAGTATCACTACAGCCTGCAGTAGGAATTAGGATATTTTTGAGGTACTCAATCACATTAGAAAAAACTCTTAACTGGATTCCTGCCATCTAAATTCCTGTTGAAAATTTGCTTCCTTGGATAACTGTCCTCCCTTGAATTATCGATTCTATCTCAGTATTGATTCCTTGTTTGATCTGTCTCCAGGATGGTGATCGAGACACGATCGCATCGCTCTGGCTCAGCAGACACTGGTGAGAGGCCTACCACCCCTCGCCTAATTATGGACGCTAGGACCACAGCACCCCCTATTTCTGCTCATATAGGAGTTTCTGCAGCTTTTGGGAGCATACCTCCACCTGTCCGAAGGTCTTCCCCCGTCTTTCCAGATATGTACCAGCAGTAGTTACCTTCAGGGACAATAGATGCGGCTCAGATGTTTACCCTCTTCCAGCAATTCATGGAGTTTCAGCAACAGATACAGCAGAGCCAGTCTACTGATATCCGACAGAGCATACAAGATACTCACCGGTTGGTTAGGACGACAGTGGAGCTAGTGGCTGCTCAGCCACAGGGAGGCCAGATGCAGCCGTATCAGCCGAGGACACCAGACATCCATTCCTTCAAGAAGATAGGACCCCGAGACTTCAAGGGTACAGAGGGCATCATATACGCTGACGATTGGATAGAGCACATTGAGGAGATATTCCGATTGGCACAGATACCAGCAGGATTACAGATCGAGGCAGCCGCCAGTCAGATGCAGGACTTGACCCGTACTTGGTACCAGACGGACCCGAGGGTTGGTACAGTCGGTCAGACCTGGGCAGCATTTAAGGAACTATTCAAGGAGAAATTCTTTCCTGATACAGCACTCTGTGCTCTGGAGGCGCAGTTCGAGAGTTTGGTTTAAGGGAACCAGACCGTTGAGGAGTATGCTGGAGAGTTCAGCCGTTTGAGCAGATTCATCGAGGATCTTACCGAGGTCGGAAAGGCGAGGATGTTCCGCAGGGGTTTGATCAAGGAGATCAAGTCATATACTAAGAGCGACCGCAACGCCACTTTCGAGCAGATTCTGGTAGGAGCCATGACAGCGGAGGACGATCTTGGACTGAAGGAGAAGAGGATGCGGGATACTCAGGGAGCTAGTGGCAGTGCGGGACCGGCCAAGAGGCCCCACCTGCAGATTCAGTAGCAGTATTCGCATCAGATGCCCCACTTGCAGATTCAGCCACAGTTTCAGCAGCAGATGCCACCCCTACAGTTTCAGCAGCAAATGCTACTTCTACAGTTTCAGCAGCAGTACCAGCAGCCGAGGGTCTACCTTCAGCAACGGCAGTTTCAAGACCGTGTACCTTTTCAGCAGGCGCAGCAGCCGCAGAGGTAGCAGCAGTCCCCGGGACAGCAGCTTGTTATCATTTTCCTTTTTTGCAAGAGACCAGGGCATGGTTGGGGCGAATGTCGGAAGAGACTGGGCAGATGTTTGCTTTGCGGAGGATCCGATCATCGTTTGAGAGAGTGTCCCGAGTCATCGGGACAGACAGTTCAGGAAGCAGGAGCTAGGGCCCCGGTAGGCCAGCAGAGGGGATTACCCTTACCGACTCAGCAGCATAGGTACATGCAGCATCAGCAGCAGGCCAGGGAAGGCCAGCAAGAGCGAGCCTTCGACAGGACAGTCGAGGATGCTCAGGCCAGTAGAGATCTTGCTGCAGGTTTCGTTCTATTCGATTTCCTTTCCGCAATTGCCTCTTGTAACTGCCTTAAAATTTCGATTCCTTCTGTTCCTTGTTGATTTATCAATTTTTTCCTGTTGTTCTTGTGTTATGTTTGATTTCTTCTGAGATAAATCATATGGACTAGGTCATCCAGTTATGGAATCTGGAATCTTCGATAGTTGTGTTTAGCTGGCATAGTGAGGACATATAGTCAGATTTAGGACGTATTTCACGGGTGTGGGAATTTAAGGTTTTTGCTGCCAAGCATGCGGCAATGCAAAAATTTTAAATACCATGATTCTAGAGGTATGTGCCTTAGTCGAGGACTCTGTGATTATCGTAGCCTTGCTCGCTAGCATGACGAAGATTCTGAGTATCATAATTTTGGACAGACGTATATGATTATCTGACGGTATGTTTGAGACTTTGATTGTGGGGTGTTTGACCTAGAAGGAGTGCTACCATCTTAATTTCGAGGACGAAATTTTTATAAGGTGGGTAGGATTGTAACACCCAGTTTTCCAGATGAGGGTAATTTTAAAATTTTGTATTTAATTTATTTAATTATGGTATTTAAAATTTTAATATAATTTTTGGTGATTTTTAATAATTTTTAAAACTATTTAAATCATGACTTATGATTTTGGTGATGTGCTAGTGAACAGTAGAGACTGCCTACCCTAGAGCCTAGCCATGTGATTAGGGTAATTAGACATTTTTGGGGTTATTTGATTTTATTATAATTTATTTGAATTTATAGGAATTTTTAGAATTTATTTTTGAATTGTTTGGATGAGGGTTGACTAGTGTTGACTAGGAGACTAACCTAGTGACTAACCTAGGTTAAGACCACTTGGTTAGGTTAAGTAAACTTGGTTAGACCTAATTTAGTGAGGTTTAAGTCATTAGAACTTGTTTGGAGAGTTTTGGAGTTGATTAGGCTAAAATGGCTTATGACTTCATAAGTCATGATTAATGACTTGAGACTTAAAGCCCATAGGCCCACCCAAGTAGCTAACCCTAACCCTAATCAGTCCATGGCAGCCAACATAGGGTTTCCCACCCTATTTAATGCCTCTCAAAGTTAGGGCTAGCCTCCATTAGATTTTCTTGCCAAGTTTTAGAAAGAGGTATTTCCCATCTTCCATAAATCCTAGTAAATTCATTTTTATTCCTTTTTAACCCAAACAAATTGCATTGAGTCCTAAATTTCCTCTACTTTCTGTTGGTACCAAGTGTTCTTGGCTTTGGAGCTCATTGGAGGAATTTGGCCATCAAGAGGAGCACCTCTTTGTGGAGCTTTTTGGAGCTTTTGATACACATAGGTAATTTCAATTCCTCACCATAGAACCCTATTATTTTTGCATCATTAGGGAGCCCTATACCTAGCCTAACCATAGGAATAGGAATCCCTAAAATTTCGTGTCCCTTCGTGTCTATTTTGGACACGTATCAGTGTCATTTTTATAGTGTTTGTAGAAATGCCACTAAGGATTCGATTTTCGATTTTTGTAAAACTAATTACATAGGTTTGTAGATCGAGGTGTGTGTATGAATGTTTGTGAAGGATGTTTGGTGTTTCGTGTCCTTGTGTGTCGTGTATTTCGTGTGGACACGCAGCACAGGCCCGTAGGTCGTGTCCTGCATCACGGGGTCCATTTTTCTGGACACAGGACACGTCGTGTCCTCAAATTTTGGGGGAAACTTGGGGCAATGTCTGCCACCAAGCTCCCAAAGTTTGGCAGCTTCTCGTGGGCTGTGCACTGAGAAATCGGGGCCGCACTGGCCGCGCGCTGTCGCGCGCGGGCGGCTGAGCACGCACAGACACGCACAACTCGCGGTCTCGTGTCCGCTGTAGACACTACGTGGACACCTCACAAGGTGTCTAACGTGAAGCCTGACACGTGGGCTACATGTGGACATGACCACGTGGTCACACGTGTCGTGTGCTGTGTCCACGATGACTCGAAACCCCTGCACGAGGGTCATGTACACTGTGTGCACACCACATGTTTGTTTTGATTTTAGACACGTTCGTGTCCATTTGGTTGGACACGAAAGGACTCTATGACACGTGTACATGTGTGTCTTGTTTTACCAACTCACCAATTGTGATTTTGTGGATTATGTAGGTTCGAATTCATGTTAATCTCAAAAGTCTGATACACACTGACACCAGTTACTGTTCAGTTTTCCTTGGGTTTTAAATTGCATTTTTCTTGGTTTAATGCTGATTTAATGTTTAGTTCAGACCCACCTATAGGTTAGATTGCAATTTTGATGGTTATTTGATTTCGAAACCATGAATTTCCCTAAAAACCTGATACTTGACTGATACCATTGGCTGAATGTGAATTTCCAAATTTTGATTTCATATTCTTCCTGCCTTGTGATGTTAACTGTTAATTTGGCTCACCCACATAATTGTTAACTAATAAGTTAGCTGTTAGACTAATTTTGATGTTGTTTTGCAATGGGGTTATGATTTTGGAGTTGGTTTGGTTTTCCTGTCAATTGAGGAGGACTGAAACCTATGAATATATTGGGTTGGGGTTCCTCTTACACACACACCCACTGTTTAGTAAATACACATTGCTATTACATTCAAAACTGAAAATCTGAAAACTGTTTCCCTTTTTAAAACTGTTTTGACACACTGAATTGATTCCACATTTCTGAGAATGTAACTGAACACATTGCCCTGTTAAACTGTTTTCCTCACATCCCCTTAACACACTGTCCACTCCAGTTTTATACACAAACCTGAGGATTCTTTCTATCATTGATTTTTGAGTGTTGGTATGTGACTGATATGGGAATAGGGATAAGACACAAATACCTGAGAAGGATTGGGCATTATTTTAGTTTAGGTTTTGAATTATTATAATGCATTAGTTAGGTGACTGTGATCTTGAAATTGAAGTATCAGCTTGGTTGGTATCTTGAATACCTGCAAGGGATGTTAGTTGTGGTTTTTTTCAAGTCCACATTGTCTTCATATTCCTGTCACAGGTTTCCACACACATGCTCTTATGTCTTCACTCACACACACATTGACACATTATGTTCACTCACGTATCCACATTGCTGTCCTTTGCAGCCCCTAAATCAATGCCAAATACCTGTCCATACAAGTTCCCATATCTGTCCCTAACATCCTATTAACAGACCCCAACCAGTCCTGGTACACAGCCACTAATTAGCCCACATAACAGTCCTACACAAGCCCCTAAACCTGTCCATTTGCCCCTCCATTTCAGCCGTTGAACCAGCTCTATTAGCTGTCCATTTCAGTCCTTAGTACCACCATAAACCAGTCCATATGACAGCATACATTCCAGCCCCAAAATCATTCCCTAACCAGCCCTTGTTCACCCATGAATCAGCCCCTTAACCTTGTTGGCAGTCCCCAAGTACTCCCATTAACCTGCCCCTTCACACCCCTAAACATGCAGTCCACAAACCAGTCCCCTTTAGCCTATAACACTGTCACTCTCCGATCCTGGAATACGTATTTTAATACGTAAACCGATAATTTGTATTTACCTTGTATTTATACGATATTTATTATGTTGTATTTCTTCATGCATTTTCCAAAATATTCGACAAAATATTATTTCGTAATTTATTTTCTGCATTTGGGCCTACAGTTTTGGCTCATTTGGGTAACCTATTCTTGGTTCACCAATGGTTCAATCATGAACCCTTTGGTTCATCATGAACCCATGGGTTCAAGATTCTATATAATAACTCATCTCATTCTCTCTCCTCTCATTTATTTTCCTCCACCAACCAAGGCAAGTGCCAACTTGCACAAGAGATGGATCAATAAATTTATGTTAATGTTTTCTTACAAAATTATTTGTCAAAAATGTTCTTCTCCTCATTCTATACTAGTTTAGAACTTGAAATTTTCCATTTTGAAGCTTTTATTTTTGTAGATCTAAGTTTTAACCATTTTCGGATTTTTTTGGTTTTGATCTAGCAAACTTCATTATTTGCAAGTTTTGAGTGTTCCATGTTGTAGAGAATTTTGTTCTACCCCATTTTGACCTATAGAAGTCCCAATTTGGGCTTAGGATGAGGATTTTATGGTCCTTAGAAGTTCTAGGAATCATGGTGTTCTTGCTCTCAGCCAAGAGGAAGAAGATGACCCTGTAGCAGTTGGTGTGCGCAGCCCTGGCCCAGCACTTTTTAGCAAAGGGCGCAGCTCTCTCGTGGCCCTGCGCCTTTTGGCGCTAGGAACTTGACCCTGCACACTTTGACCCTGCGCACTTGGACCGTGCGCTCTTTGATCCTGCGCACTTTGACCCTGCGCACTTTGACCCTGCGCGCTTGGACCTTGCGCACTTGGACCCTGCGCACTTGGACCCTGCACGCTTTGACCCTGCGCACTTTGACCCTGCGCACTTGGACCCTGCGCACTTTGACCCTACACACTTTGACCCTGTGCACTTGGACCCTGCGCGCTTTGACCCTGCGCACTTTGACCCTGCGTACTTGGACCCTGCACGCTTGGACCTTGCGCACTTGGACCCTGCGCACTTGGACCCTGCGCGCTTTGACCCTGCGCGCTCTGACCCAGCGCACCTTGACCCCAGCGCGCTCTGACCTGGACTCCCCTATACTTTATATTATATATATATATATATACATATATTATATTGCTTATATATATATAAATGTTTGTGTGTGCTATATATCCTTACGCCTTTTGTCCTGAGCATGATATGAGCACTAATGTGACCCCGGTGAACAAAGTGTTCCTACCTGATACATGTAACTGAATGTCCCGGTTCTTGTTCATGCTCGACAAATGACTCGTAACTCCACGTGGCGTATTTGCAATGATGCATTACACTAAGGAGGGTAGAACATGTTGGCATACTGATTGACATGGATCCTCTTTGGGGTACTCGTACTTGAGTACGACTTTTAGGAGGATAAACATGCAAGCCACAGCATGTGAGTCCAAGATTCCACCTAAGGTTAAACTAGGCAACTAAATATACTAGATGCATTGGGAGGGCAGAATCCCGAGATCGTGTTACACCAGCCGCCTTGAGATCTCGTCTTGACGTGCCGGCTGGTCTCCACGGATACTGTGTCATCTGCAATGAGTGGATGACTGTATCCGATTAATTCCTGCTATATATTATATGTCTTGGCAAGGTGGCCTTACGAGGGACCTGTGCTCAATGATACCTGTCTACGTGAACCACTGGGTTGGCTAGCCTTGCTGGAAAGATACGATCTGAGGATTTCTAAATAACATGATGCGAGGATAACCTCGTCCCACTAGAAACTCGTAGACTTGATTGGCCGTGAAAACGACTTGCTTGTATCCTATTACCTTCCGCGAATAACTGAAGGAAGCGGACTGTCATGGTACGTAATCCAACCCATGTTCTTGTTTGATTGTTGGGTTGGTTATCGTTCTATGATAGGCTGTGGACCGAAGTTATGAACGGAGACTTACTCTGGTTGTGAAGTGTTACTTCTGTGAATGACTGAGGAACATGGTCTATCATGGTACATGATCCAACCCATGTTCTTGTTTGATTGTTGGGTTGGTGATTGTGCTACGATAGGCTATCGACCGAAGTCACGATCAGGAGATTTTATTGTTTATACCTTTTAACTTATGTGAAAGTTATAGAGTACGACACGTCCCGACTCCATGCGGCACCTTTTGTCCTTGTTTGGTTGTAAGGGTGCCATATGGGTTCGAGGATGTTGCGCTACCCTATAATAATAGCATAAGTATAACTATTATCAATCATTCTATTAACTGGGTTTTTAATCTTAACTCTTGTGCCCCTTTGGCGGTACTTGCTATTCGGGGCTGACCCCGCTGGTTTTGTTTGGCCAGATCTCGTAGCAGAGTCGGAGGACACGATCTTCCTTCCTGACATCCATGGTGCATACTAGGAGCATGGCGGTTCGGAGACTCGAGTGGGTTTCTTCTCCACCACTCCTGCCTTTACTTTGTGCGGCGTTTAGCCACCGGCACCTGTTAGCCGGATTACTTGATATTTTGTGTCAGTACAGAATTGTAAATAAATAGACTGCAGCTGTGTATAATTTTGTACTCCTGACTCTCTGAGATAGCTAAATTATAAAGCTAGTCTCTCATGATCATTTTGATGAAGCGTCGGGGACGCCTTACTGCTTTATCTTTAATGTTTATTTAATTGCTGATGTGATTTGATTGATTGAGACATAGAACTCTGTGGGACCATAGGAGACATGATTGTAGCATGAACCCCCTAGTCTCTCGACAGCCACGATCGTCGTATGACGTTACGTACCTCATATGGAGTAGCTGGCCTAGTCCGTCTCCGTATTTCAAAACCCCCACATATGCTCACTCACACACAAGTTGATACACCCTCTTCACATTCTAGCCTAGCACACACACACACACTACTCATCACACACACACACTCAAGTACATAGGTTCTACCACACACACTCACATGTCTAAGCCTATCACACACTTTCCTGTACACCACACACTGCCATAGCACACATGCCACTATCTTCACACACATATGTGTAATGTTTCCCCCATCCCTCTCTATGTTCATATATATATATATATATATATATATATAATATATAACCAAGTGTGAAATACAATGTAATATATTATAGCCTAATTGTATATGTGTGGTGGTAGAGTAGCTTATGGGATCTCTAGATAGCTGATAGCTCATGTGCTAGGCACATGCCTATATGTATATAAGTATATACATATACCTTCCTGTGTGATAAGTGTTATAGGTATATATGTGATAATGGCCTATGTGTGTCTATTAGACTAGTAGGAGCCTAGTTAGACTTGTTAGACCTAGATAGTTGAGTCTAGACTATTTTGACCATAGTTGACCTAGTTTGACTAGTATAGTTGACTGAAGTTGACCAAGAGTTGACCTTGGTCTAGATCGACCTAGAATCATGTAGAATGCATAGTAGGACTTCATTATATCATTTTAGACTTGTTGTGACCTGTGTTGTTCTGATTAGGAGCCAGACACCTCATCTCAGACAGTATATTTATTTCAGACATTCAGATACCAGGCGAGTATATTCTCTGATCATTTCATATCCTGCTTAGAATTATTTCCTGCATTAAATTACTTTACTTGATACTGTCACATTGGTCACACGGATTAGTACTATATGGATCCCTTCTTGAGATGTTATCCCTTCAGGGAGCATCGGGTACTCTATGTTCTGTGCGTTTCACTTACATAGCGTATCATATGCTTCTTTGGTTCTTTGATCACTTGTGACATATACTCATATGATCACAGAGTCTTCTTTGAATCCTTATCCTATTTATTGGGTCTATCAGAATCCCCATTTTTGGGACTACTATGTATCACCTTCGGGGTCTATTACCTTCGGGGTCTATTACCTTCGGGATCTATCACCTTCGGGGTCTACTACCCTTCGGAGGCTGTTACATAGAATCATAACATAACCTGTTTGGATCCTTGTGTATTAGTTGGGGGTACGGGGGAGTATAAATAGCCATGTGAACAATTTCCAAAGTAGAATAGCCATGTACGCCTCTTTAGTATAGCCATGTACAATCAAGCCGTTCACATGTCGACTTTGTGCTCTAAATCACTAGTCACTGGTAGCTCTTTACTTATAGTAGATATTTCTATTATAGTTCTCTCTCCCTGTTTACATACTACATTTCTTCAGTATCTATATCTTACTTTACTGCATGATTATATTTTCTAACCTGCTATGAACTGTTGAGATGTATTGTGCTCGCTTCCGTTCTGACTGGACCTGTTAAAAATTTTACAGAGGATGATGAGGAACCCTGCACCCCTTACTTGGAGCTTGCCTAGATGACACTCGCGACCTGGACCCCTGGGGAGGTTCAGGCAGCTGCTGAGGACGATACCCTTGCTTATGTAGATAGCTTAGACTATTTCTTTCCATGTTTTAGCTGTTGTCTTATTTTCTGAGTTGTATATTTTAGATGTTGAGACTTGTAGTTTATTTCTATTGTACCTCAGTTGAGGATTCTCTTATCTATTTTATCGTGCCATATTCTATCTCTAGATTGTGATTGAGTTGTACCTCTGTGTTGGCCTCCTTTTGGAGAGTATTTTCATGTTAGTTAGTTATAGTTCATGACCTAGAACAGCGTTCTACCGCCGACACTGCGGCATAGGCTGGGCGCTGTTACATACTCGTACCCTCACGGTGGGTGCGGGTCGTGACAGCGCTCGGAGTATCGCTCGGCCGACACGAACATCGCTAAGGTGGGTGGCTCCGATGAACCCGTCTTTACTTAGCCTAGACACATAACAATACGGACACTATCACTGAAGTTGCTAGGCGATAACACCGCGCATGCTAATAAATGACCCAACGCACCTAGCTAAGGGAATAATCTCATCTTGTATGCTTGTATAGAATATAGAAAAGAACATAGAAAATACGAGAACTCTCGCACCGCGCTCCACGCTCGTGCTAAGGCACAAGCTTGCGTTCAAGTCCCTTATGCGTTCAATAATGAAACAATGAATGAGTTACAACAATGAAATGGAAAGACTATCAATATAGTCGTTCCGAGTAGAGTATAGCAACATTGAAAGGCTATGGGACCGATAGGTCGCCAAGGCGACTCCCGCACAAGGAGTTGCGTAATGTATGAATGAAAGAGTAAATGAATAAGTGAATGAATAAATCAACGAATGAATGAACAAGTGAAAGAAAGAATGAATAAAAGATAAGAAGGATGGAAATGGTTAGCGACAGGTATGGCGGGCACGTGCAACGGGGCTCGCTACCCGCGCTGAACGGACGCCAACCTGGTCGATAACGCATTAAGGCTAAGGGTTAGCCTACGGCTCAGAGACAGCCGTTAAGTTAAAAAGACAAGTTAATACGAAATGGTCGTGAACAAACGGCACGGGCGAGGGGTGGCGATATCGTGGCCGTAAAGAAAAAGGAATTTCGCGGCATGATCAAAGGGGGGATATGCCGGCCTAGGCGGAATCAAAGGGGCTCACGGAAAACCAGGGTGCGGGCTTTGCCACCACTGGAAACGTAAGTGCGGGGTATTTCAAAGAGACTATCAAGGTGTTCCAGCCGCACACTTCGATAGGTGAGAAATACCAAGGGGAGAATATGTCCAAATTGACTTGTGATGCCAGCGACCGATGCATGTAGATTAAGTGGGCTTTGCTGGTGGCGATCCACGTGCAAGTCCTTGCATTGAAATCAAAGTAATCTAAGTTAATCTGAATAAAGCACCTTCTGAATAAGCTTGAAGTGTATCACACCAAATGATAATGAATACTTCGTACAATGAGTTAGAGAATACGCCTACGACGCGCTAGTAACTGAGGCAGGGACACGCACTTGATATTGAATGTTTCCAAGAATCACATTATGTTGTTCCATATGAATTATTGACTAACTTGGTTTACTTTGGACAGGAAAGGCCGGACGGTAAGTATGGGTACGTCGTGCATGTATTTCCATGCGACACTTGAATTTGGCAACACGGGATAGGTTATAACATATGCCATGAAATTGATCCTAAGACAAGATTAGAAAGACAATGAATGATAGAGATGCACAAAAGTAAATATAACGTGTTTGGTAATGATAGCATTGTGGGCGAGCTAGCCTCTCCACCAGTGCATAACAATGTACTGATAACCCCACAGTCTGCTTGCAGGAAGCAGGAAATGTCGGCGGGTGCGGAGCTTCACTCGAACGTGCTAAGGCGCAGAGCTATCTCTCAAGCCTTGGAGCGTTGCAAGGAGCTGAAGCACCCTATACAGGACAGAATGTATCGGAACATCGCCATGAATCATTCCATGTTGTAAGCCACTTAGCACGCCTTTTATGTTTCAGAGAGAGAGAGCTTGAGCGATTTGTAATATCGGCCTAGCGCCGCTTGTAAACTTCTTGAATATCAATAAAGAGTTGAATTCGCTTTCAATTTGTGTTCATTTACTTTCCACTGCAAATGGGGACACTCTGTGCGACTCTGTGGCCTAGCTCGAATCGACCGTTTCTGGACTTAGCCTTGCACGGACGCAACCTAGGCCCGTGCGGCATCACGCCTTAGCGAGGACGATCGCTCCTGCGAGAGCGGGGCGTGACACTTGAGATGGAATAACAAGTCTCTATTACAGTAAGACTGAGACGCTCCCAGTCTAAGAGATAACTTAGTCCAATGTCTAATAATCGATCTCTCATAAATGCTACAGTTCAAGTCAAGTCAAATTCAAAAGAAGAGAGGAATAGGACTAAACAGTTACCATCAGAATACACAAATGAAACAAGCAGTAATATATGAATGGTAACTAATTGTTGGTGTTTTCTACTTTCCTTTGGAAACTTTTAGTCCCACATTAGAAAACCACCAAAGTGTATATCTCAATATAAAGCTATGCTTGTGTTGGAGTATGGCAAATCTTCGCAGATGACCGACGGAAGATCCGAATCATCCGACGAAAGTCCGCAAAAATCCAACAGATAATCCGAATTGTTACCGTTTGGAATCCAATGATCGGATCATGTCCCATCGATGATCCCAACTGCTATATTTATAGTCGTTGCACACTGTAGGAGAAAGATCCGACGGACGTCTGCGGATGACCGACGAAACTTCTGCTCGCTGACTGAAAGTTTTATTATTTGTACTTTCCATTGCTTTGGTTATGAATAGCCTTGAACCCTTTGATTCAAGGTTGATTCTTTAAGCCTAAAAATTTCTAATCTACCAAAACCTATCCATAAACAACTCTACCAAAGCTTTCACTTGCCTATCCACAAATTGTGTTAGAGTATTCTTGAGTTGTAAAAGTTCGATCTTCGTCTTGTTGTAAGAAGATCAGAAACCGAATTCGTGCGTTGAAGTTGGAGAGTCTTCGGATCAAAGCTCTCGTGAAGTTGAGACTCTTCGGATCAAAGCTCTCGTGTATTGAAGTCAAAGAGGCCTTCGGATAAAAGCTCTCGTGTAAGAAATTGATGAGTCTTTGGACCAAAGCTCACATTGTACTATTTGCGATAATAGTGGATTAAAGCCGAGAAGAGTTCCGCGACTGGACTTTTCTCGCGGAGGAAACCAGGATACATCAGGTATCGGTAATTTTATTGTTTCTTCTCTTGCACTCTTAATTTTTAAATTGTCCATTAGCAATCGTTTAATGCTTCATTAGCCTATTCACCCCCAACTAGTACATATTATCGGTGTGTATTCCTCATGTTTTATTAATTGTTGTCATGTTGTTTCCTTGGAAGGCATTATTTCATATTTCAGTTAGAACTCTATGACTCAAGAGGTCTTGTATTTAAATCTATTTTGGTTGTCCATGCATCTTTATGTATTGATTTTTATGTAAAGTTGGCTAGATATATATACTTTTTTCAAAAAAGAAGAAGTTTTTTAGCGATTATAACCATTACAAAAGTAAAAAAAAAAATCCGACAAACACACAAATAGTAATAGAAAGAACTGTTACTAAGTTACAAATTATTACCGTTGCAAACAAAAGTTTAGTAAGGATTATTACAGTTACAAACCAACATTTTGTAACAATTATTATAGTTACTATTTTATTGACAATTAACCACGACCCAAACCACCACAGTTATTGTCGTGACGAAAATTATTTGTCACGGTAATAACCGTTAGTAATTATTTTTATAGTATTTTTTACTGAATTTTTCAAATCAAGGTTTTAGTGAAGTTATATTTCCGTAATTGAATCACGTTAATATGTTACATCAAGACTAATATTAATCATCCATGAGACTAGCTAATGTCATGTCATCCATGAAGATTGATGTTGATCATACTGAAGACTATATATACAAATTGTTTATTGAGTTGTGTGCACCAAATGGAGAGTGTTGTACTTAATTATAACCAACTAGCTATGATTGCCAACTAATATTCTTATATCTTAAACTTATGTTAAGGCCGCATGGTTATCTTTTACAAAAAAAAATTCATATAGGGTGAAAACATTTATCTAATTTATTGTAGCTAATCACAAAAAATCATTTTCCTCATCATTTATTTTCAACCGTTACAATTCTATAACTTTTGAATGTTTGAATCATGTCTAGATTCAATGTATCACATTTTTATCATGTGCTACAATTTTTTGTAACGTTAAAATTTAATAGACTATTTTAATATCCTCATTATTCTATCCTTTGTCTAATAGCCTATATAATGAGGTTTCCTCCTCATCTCTTTCATATGAAAAAAAAAGATCATTGCGAAAGCTCTCTCTCTCTCTCAAATTCTCTTCCCTCTTGAAATATTGTTCTTCATTTGTTGCTCTGGGCAGAGCTAAGTCGGGGTCATTCTCTCGACGTCGTGTGCGGCAACGAGATTCCGGTGGAGCGGGGATTTTACCACTAGGGACGTTCGGATTCAGTCTGCACATAGACCCGAACTAACTCTTAGGGCAGTGCTTCGTGCACGACTTTCTCGGAGGCCGGTAACTTTAATTTAATTTATTTTCTTGCAGATTTTAATCCGAAGTTTTGAAGTAAATTTCCAACAATCTAAGAGTTAGTTAATTTTACAAATTAATTATTTGTCTTCTTCTTCGTTACTGTTTATACGGAAAAAAAAAATATTCGTTGCTGTTTACAATTTATTACTCCACATACAGTTTGTTACTGTATGAACAATTGCTTTGTAAACAATTGAAGGGGAAAAGCTTGTCTAAATATTTGTTACTTTATTCAAGTGAAAAACTTGTCAAAAAATAGGTTACTGTGTATACAAGCTTCTCTAAACAATTGGTTAGTACTGTTATTTAGGTCTATTTTAACAAACTATTATTTACTGATATTTTAATAAAGTTTTGTCACCATTTCGGACCAGAACTTTAATCTGGCCATTTAGGTCTTTTTAGTTCTATATTTGTCTAGTTAGACATTTGCTTAGTACTGTTATTGTCCTACACATTTACTTACACATTTGCTTAGACATTAGAAAATTAATTTGACTTGTTCATTCTGTTACTAGATCATACTGTCTTAGACATCTTTCTACTTGTCCAAAAGTTTATGTTAACAAAGTTTATATTGCTTAAATCCACTTGCTATTTGGTAAACAATTTTGTCTCTCAATTAATATTATTTGTTACATAGGTAATATTTGTTCATTGTCATTATTTGACACATCAATTATATTTCACATATCAATTAATATCCATTAATTGTTATTATTGGTTAAATTGACATCTTAGACAAATACTATTGTGTTAGTATTATTTTTGTCAATACTAGTTTTCACTTTTACTCAATATTTTAATTTAGGCTAAATCAAACAATTAATTGATTTAGTAAAATTTCTTTAATTTTAAAGTTCTAAAGTTAAGTTTGTTTGGGAACAAGCCGAAAGGGCCCTTCTGTCAACAAGGCAAAAATTCGTCTAAGCGACCGGTACTTAAGAGTTCCTAGTGAACCTCCGCTTGCTGGGATCCGGCCCCTGCAGCTAACCCAACCTTATCAAAACTTGAAAAACTAAAATTTTGAAGACAGATTACTAAAATCATTTTAATTGTTAATTTTAGTTTAAATCCATCTTATTGAGTAAATATAATTTTACAGACTTTAGAAAACATGACTTCCAAGGAAGAGACTTTCTCTGCAAAGCCTGCAAAATTCAATGGCACCTACTTCAAGAGGTGGCAGAGCCAGATGAAATTTTGGCTTACCACCTTAGGTCTGATTTCTGCCATTGATGGGTCCACACCCATCTCAAATGATTCTGATGAGACTGAGTCTGACGTAGGGGTTTCCAAGTCCTCCTTTTCTACCAAGCCTAAAACCCCTAAGGAAATTGACTACCACTGCTTCCACAGAATCTTAAGCGCTATGTCGGAGTCACTCTACGACATATTTTTTGAGTATAAAAGTGCTAAAGAACTCTGGGATGCTTTGGAAGATGAGTATGGTTGTGATGATGCTGGAATTGATAGATTCAATTCTACCACATTCAACCAATATGTCATGGTAGATAACAAACCTATCAATGACCAAATCCATGAGTTCCAAGAACACCTTAGGCAGCTTCAAGCCAAGGGAACCATCTTTTCTACTGAGCACAAAATAGGGTGCTTGATAGATAAACTCCCTCCTTCCTGGTCTAAAGTGGCAAAGGACCTTCTTCATCTACAAGGATCTATTACATATTCTCAAGCTCTACAGAGAATTAGAACAGAAGAAAAATATAGGTCCAAGACCAAAGCTAGGTCAAATGCCACAGCTAAGGTAAACCTTGTAGAAAGCCATGAAAAACCTAAGTCAAACAACCATCTCAAATCCAAGAAAACCTCCTTCAAAAAGAAGCATAGTTTTCAACCTCCTCACAAAAATCATCATCACCAAAACCATCACCACCAAAACCCTCAACCCCAAAAACCTAGAACCTTTGGTCAGACTCAGGATCAAAGAAGATTTTGTTTTGTGTGTGGTAGAACCAACCATACAGCCATCAACTGCTTCCAAAGGAAGAAAGAACCTATCCAGAACTCCTTCAAGGGAAAAGGCAAGCAAGAGGCTAACATGATTCTGAATGGGTCTTCCAGCTCCTTCAGGTCTGTAAGCTTTCAACCTGTAGTAAACCTGTCTTTCCATTCTGATGATTGGTGGTTGGATTCTGGAGCTAATGTTCACGTTTCATTTGATCGCTCCTGTTTTTCAACCTATCAGGAATCATGTGGAGGAGGCGTGACCCTAGGAGATGGCTCAACGGCACAAGTTGTGGGAAGAGGAAGAATAGATCTGAAGATGACATCAGAAAAAATTCTACCTCTCCATGATGTGCTTCATGTGCCGTCTGTCAGGAGAAATCTTGTTAGTGGATCTCTCCTTGTAGCCTCAGGATACAAAATTGTAATGGAGGCCAATAAAGTAGTTTTCTCTAAGAATGATCTGTTTATTGGAAAAGGATTTGTGAAAGATGGACTTTTTGTTCTAAGTATTATGAATAAAAGTTCAAATCCTTCTTTTGTTGCAAATGTTGAATCATCAAATGTTTGGCATGGTAGATTAGGTCATGTAAATTTAGGATCTATTAAAAGGATGATGAACTTAGATCTTATCCCTAAGACTCCTATAGATGATAAACACAAATGTGAGATTTGTGTTCAAGCCAAACACACTAGATTGCCTTTCAAATCTGTCTATAGGGATTCTGAACTCCTAGAACTTATCCATAGTGATGTTTGTGATTCCAATAGGGTCTTGACCCGAGGCGGTAGGAAATACTTTGTTACTTTTATAGATGACCATTTAAAGTATTGCTACACCTACCTCCTTAAGACCAAAGATGAAGTTTTAGACAGATTCAAGGTCTATAAATTTGAAGCTGAGAACCAGTTGGATAGGAAGATTAAGATCCTTAGATCAGATCGTGGGGGAGAGTATACCTCAAATGAAATGACTAACTTCTGTGAAAGGCACGGAATTATTCATGAGGTAACTGCTCCTTATTCACCACAATCCAATGGAGTTGCTGAAAGGAAGAATCGCACTCTTTTAGATATGGTCAATGCCATGCTTCTCAGCTCAGGTGCCCCTGATAATCTTTGGGGAGAAGCCTTATTGGTCAGCCTGTTATATTCTTAATAGGATACCCAGTAAGACTAATGATAAGACACCATATGAGTTATGGAAAGGTCGAACCCCTAGGATTAATTACCTCAAAGTTTGGGGATGCCTAGCTAAGGTAAGAATTCCTGAACCCAAAAAGAGGAAGATAGGACCTAAGACTGTAGATGCTGTATTCATAGGATATGCCCTAGATAGTAATGCCAATAGATTTCTTGTAACCCATTCTGAAGTAAATGAAATCTCTAATAACACAATCATTGAAGCTAGAGATGCAGTTTACTTTGAGAACATTTTTCCATTCAAGGATAGAAACCCTTCATCTTCCTCTAACCCTTCTCTTACTCCATCTACTAGTTCTCATGACCAAATGCCTAATTCTCAAGCTGAACAAGTCATAGAACCTAGAAGGAGTAAAAAAGAAAGAATTGAAAAGAATTTAGGAGAAGGATTCTTCACTTTTTTGATAGAAGGTGATCCCTCAACTTATGAAGAAGCCATATCCTCTCATGATGCCCCTTTCTGGAAAGAAGCTATTAACAATGAGTACAACTCCATCATGGAGAACAATACTTGGTTTTTAGCAGACCTTCCTTTAGGCAGCAAACCAATAGGTTGTAAGTGGATCTTTAAGAAAAAACTTAGAGCCGATGGTACCATAGAAAAATATAAGGCTAGATTAGTGGCCAAAGGATTTACCCAGAAGAAAGGATTAGATTATTTTGATACCTATTCTCCTGTTGCTAGGATTTCTTCTATTAGAACCCTCCTAGCCTTAGCTTCCATTCATGACTTGCTGATCCATCAAATGGATGTAAAGACAGCATTTCTAAATGGAGATTTAGAAGAAGAGATATATATGGAGCAACCTGAAGGTTTTATTGCTAAAGGTCAAGAAAAGAAGGTTTGCAGATTAGTAAAATCTCTTTATGGCCTAAAGCAAGCTCCCAAGCAATGGCACAACAAATTTGATAAAATTATTATAGAATTTGGTTTTGTGCCAAATGAATATGACAAGTGTTTGTATTCTAAAAATACAAATGAAAGTTGTGTTATCTTATGCTTGTATGTTGATGATATCCTTATTCTAGGATCTTTACTGGAATTGATAAATAATACTAAGAATTATGTGTCTAACCAGTTTGATATGAAAGACCTAGGTGAAGCAAATCTGATCTTAGGAATGCAAGTGTCCAAATGCAATGAGGGATATACTCTATCTTTAGCACATTCAATTGAGAAAATGCTAAAGAAGTTTGAGTATTTTGACAAAAAATCTGCCCTTACTCCATATGATAGTAATGTTGTTCTTAAGAAAAATGAAGGATCTCCTATAGAACAACATAAATACTCACAGATGATAGGGTCCCTTATGTACATAACAAATAGGACCAGACCTGACATTGCATTTGCTATTGGGAGACTAAGTAGATATACTAGTAACCCAAATCAGTCGCATTGGACTGCATTGGACAGAGTATTTAGATATCTTAAGGGAACTCTAGATTATAAACTTCATTATACTAGACACCCTGATATCATAGAAGGTTACTCCGATACAAATTGGGTAACTGATTCACATGATGTGAAATCCACTACTGGATATGTTTTTACCCTAGCAGGAGCTACAATCTCCTGGGGATCATGTAAACAAACTATCATAGCCAGAAGTACAATGGACTATGAAATGATAGCTTTGGATACTACATGTACAGAGGCCGAATGGCTGAGAAATCTTATTATGCATATACCTATTTCTGTTCATCCTATTCCTGCAATTTCTATAAACTGTGATAATAAATCTGTTATAGAACTACTAAAGTATGATTCTGTTAATGCTAAGATGAACAGGCACCTGCAGCTGCGCTTCAAGTCAATAAAGAGCCTATTGGGCAAATATGTGGTTCTTGACTATATAAAGTCAGAAAAGAACCTTGCAGACCACTTGACGAAGGGTCTGTCTAGGACATTGATCCTAGAATCATCGAGGGGGATGGGGTTAAGCCCATAGTATAGTCACCAGCAGTGGCAACCCAACCGAGTCTGACTGGAGATCCCAAGAAGTCGGTTCAATGGATAAAAACAAGCTGGACTAGGTGACTATTATGGAACACTGACCTGAGATTAAATTCTCTTAAAAATAAAAGCCCAGGAGGCTGTACATGTGTACATTCATACCCCATCCCTTTGGTGACAGTGTTCCTTTTGTGATATGGATAGGTTGAGTTTAAACTCTTAATAAGTCCAAGCATGATATGCAGGGTTGATTCCTATCACCAACCCTTAAGGACTTACCTATATGAGAGGTCATGAGGGCCGCGACTATAGGACAGGGCGATCCTAGACAACTCTCGTGAATGTGTAAAAGTGCGCATGGCCAACCAAACGCGCCACCCGATAGACCCAAGTACCTCTAGCGTACTATGTGTGCTAATTTCTGAGTCTGGTTCAAGAAGACTGATTCAAGGCGTAGTCCATCAAGTTCTTCTTCAGACAAAGACAATAGTCACTACGTGAGATTCAAGGCTGTAGTCCATCTCATTTATGCATAGTATTTAACTGCCCAGAAATCTTTCTCACCTTTAACTTTTCTCTTTCGTTTCTTTTCTCTGTTATTTCGGAACTTGGTTTTTTTTTGGAGGGGGGGGGGGGGGGGGGGGGGGGGGTTGTTGTAGCTAATCACAAAAAATCATTTTCCTCATCATTTATTTTCAACGTTACAATTCTATAACTTTTGAATGTTTGAATCATGTCTAGATTCAATGTATCACATTTTTATCATGTGCTACAATTTTTTGTAACGTTAAAATTTAATAGATTATTTTAATATCCTCATTATTCCATCCTTTGGCTAATAGCCTATATAATGAGGTTTCCTCCTCCTCTCTTTCATATGAAAAAAAAAGATCATTGCGAAAGCTCTCTCTCTCTCAAATTCTCTTCCCTCTTGAAATATTGTTCTTCATTTGTTGCTCTGGGCAGAGCTAAGTCGGGGTCATTCTCTCGACGTCGTGTGCGGCAACGAGATTCCGGTGGAGCGGGGATTTTACCACTAGGGACGTTCGGATTCAGTCTGCACATAGACCCGAACTAACTCTTAGGGCAGTGCTTCGTGCACGACTTTTCCGGAGGCCGGTAACTTTAATTTAATTTATTTTCTTGCAGATTTTAATCCGAAGTTTTGAAGTAAATTTCCAACATAATTTGTGCAGAAGAAGATTTCTTTGGAATATTTAGAATATATAAAAGGGATCTGGCATTAAATAAATAAACAAAAACTAGGCACCATTGTCACTTACGCCCGAAATAAAAAACAAAAACTAGGCGCTAGTGTTACTAGCGCCAAACTCAATTTGGTTTTTTGGATTTGTTTGGTTTGGTTTTTTTTACTTTGGTCTGATTTATATTTTAGTTTGCTATCGTTTAATCTTTTAGTTTGGTTTAATCTGCTAATTACTTTATTATTATCTATACTCTGGATAATAAAAAATATTAGTTAATATTTTTTGTATATAGTAATTTTGTATTAACTAATAATTTCTGTTATTATCTATATTATAGTAATACATAAAAAATAAATAGGTATATATATGTACTTATCAATAAATTTATTTTTATTTATTTGTATTATAATAAATTTTCAATAAAAAATAAATATATTAGTATAGATAATAACAAATTAATATATGTAATAACAAGCTAATATATTAGTATACAAATAAATATGAATAACAATAAATTAAAATAGAAAATAACAATAACATATACAAATAATGTAATTAGTATACAAATAAATATACAAAAATTAATATAATCATATTATTATATACAAATTAATTTATTCAAATAAATATACACTATAAAATAAATATATACAATAAAAATATATATTAATAAATTAATTTGTATATATTAA
Source organism: Iris pallida (assembly GCA_029216955.1). NCBI lineage: Eukaryota > Viridiplantae > Streptophyta > Magnoliopsida > Asparagales > Iridaceae > Iris > Iris pallida. The sequence goes on along the minus strand of JANAVB010017598.1, from coordinate 2,707,369 downwards.
TTTGTATATATTTATTTTAATATATTTATTTTTATTGTATATATTTATTTTTATACTAATATATTATTTGTATATGTTATTCTTGTTTTATGTATTAATTTATTGTTATTTATATTTATTTATAAACAGATATATTAGCTTGTTATTATCTATACTAATTAGTATATTAATTTTTTATTATCTATACTAATATATTTATATTTTATTGGAAATTTTTTATTAATACAAATAAATATAAATATACAAATTTATTTATTTATATATACATATTTATTTATTTACTTTTATATATTAGTTTGTACATCAATTAAAAATTTTATTAGTTAATAAATATTTATTATCTACAAAATATATTAACTGATATATATTTTATTATCCATAGTATAGATAATAACACAACTGGTATTTTAAACAAAATTTAAAGATTAAACCATATCAAAGTAAAAGATAAAACAAACCAAATTAAAAAAAACCAAAAATCCTCAAAAAAAAAAAAAAAAACCAAATTGATTTTGGCGCTAGTGACGCCTAGTTTTCTTTTGTTTGTTTCTGGCACTGAGTGACACTGGTGCCTTAGTTTTTTTTTTTTTTTTTTTTTTTTTTTTTCTGGCACTAGTTGCGCTGTTGCCAAATTCTTTACAAATATTTCAAAAAAATGTATAGTTAAAAAATTTCACTCTGTATGAAATTTTCTATATATGTTATAAATCATCCGAGAAAAACTCATATATAAGAATAACCAATTATTCAATATACTATTCATCTACGGCATATATCGCTCTCTTTACTATTTTTTTTTTCAAATCTCTATTGAGACTTGAAAACGGCTCAAAAATCCTCCGTTAGATAATAATAATAATAATAATAATAATAATAATAAATTAACAACTATGTATGTATCTCCTCATGTAATTAAGAATTTATTTTTTCTAAAATCTTTTTTACTAACTAAACATATAATAAATCCAAAATTATATTCAATATTCAAATTATATTTAAAGTGTACATAGTATTATCTAACTAAACACATATCAAAAATTCTAAAATCATATGTATAACAAATTGTCATTAAAAAATATTCAAATTATATTTAAAATATTTTAATTTTTTATCTAATTTTTTATATAATATTGTAGATTTTTTTTTGTTTGGGTACAAATAAGGTAATGAAAACGTGGTGAATTAACCAAACAGCAGCGAATATTTTGACTTGACAAATTTGGGCTAACAGAAAAACGAGTTTGTCTCCACATTATGATATGTTCACGTGAAGTAGCCAACGGCTAACAATTTCTTTCGTTCACATCTTCTCTGAGATGATGTTCTTATCATCATCATCAATAGTAATTTATTCATCACGTTGCTTATATTACTACAATGCACGAAAATAATTTTTTTTATAATATAGTTAAAAATAATTCAAATATTTTTATATATCTAAATTTAGATTGGATGAACTATTTCAATTTTTTAATATATTTTTACTTTAATTTAAAATTATATATATATATATATATATATATATATATATATATATATATATATATATACTCATAAAAGGAAGAGTTTTTTCAATCTAATATTTATTTTAATAAAATAAATTGTTGATGATATACATACGACTTAAATAACTCATTTTTTAGCCCCGCATTATAAAGAATAGAGATTTATAATTAAAGAAAATGTATCTTTCATGACACATGTGGCCCATCTCTAACTGCATGCACTACACCTGTCTGTTAACTATTAGTACAAATTATCCATGGGGGTGTAGCCCGTTTGGTACACCGAAAGATTTCGTGGTGATGGGCACGGTTCAAATCCTAAACCACACATTTAGGACAGGTTCTGAGCTCATGAGGGTGTCAGGTGAACTTCCAAAATGGGAGCTCCACACATAATGTAAAAAAGAAATAAAACAAAAGTAAATTAAAAAATATATCATCACCAAAAATTGAACTAAAGACCTTATATATGCAAACCTAATATAGTAACCACTAGTCCATAATTGTTTTTTTTTTTTTTAAAAAAGCTCATGAAACATACTAGATCTATTTTAGATACAAAAATATTGATATATTTATATTTAAACTAATATTTTGAGTCATTCGGATCCTTGGATTCTGGACGGTCGTCCTGGCTGTCCTAGTACAAGGCCGGCCCTGCACACATTGGAACCCATTCTTTGTGACAATGATAGTCTGAGTGCTTTGAATCAAATACTTGTTTGCCTAATTTAGTGGTTGACGGAAAATTGCTTCTTTTTTTTTTTTTCATTCTTTTGTTTGTTGTCTCCAAACCTAAGTAGTCTCACAACCACGATATTTTTTAGGTGTTATTTTCTCGAACTTGGCAAATGCCAAGGATAAATTCGAACTAGTGCATTCCGCACCGAATCCCCGTTGCTACCACTAGACCACAACAACCATGTTAAAATTTCTGTCCAATTTTTTGTATTTTTATCTACCATCAATAAACTAATTATCGAAACATACATCAAAATACAAGCGCTACAAAAATCACAAATTCAAAACAAAATAAAAATGAGATGATGTACGACTTTCATGGCCTCGTTTGGTTCGCTAAGGAAAGTAAATCAATTCCTTCCTCTTTTCTTTTATTTTAAAAATTATAATTCTCATTTTTTTTTATCAGTGTTTGAGAAAGCCAAAAAAAATTGAATACTTAGAATGTAAAATTGAATCATTGCGTGGATGATTGAGTGGATGGGAGAACCATTTTCTTATACTTTTCTTTCATTCCATTGTCATCCAAATGTAAGAAAAGAATGACTTTTCATTGTCCAAGATCATAATTTCGTGAACCAAAGGATACCTTAATATCAACATGATGTTGAGATTCCTTTTGTCGTTGAAGCACTGTAGCTAGAAGCGACTACTTTCGGCCCAAGGCTTTAAACTAGTCTACTGATTTTTAATTCAAGTACGAGACGACGACAACAATCCAAGTCTTCAACTATTTAAAAGCTAGAATCCACTGCTTAACGAGATGACAACAATCTATTTACATTTTCTAATTAGAAGATTTGATGATCCACATTTACACATAATGCACTTTTTTTTTTTTGGATTTTAAAATTTGTGCCACCCATTTTTTGTGACAATGGTAGTCTGAGTGCTCTGAATCAAATCTTTCTTTGCCTCATTTCGTGGTCGACAAAACATAGGCTTTTTTTCTTGCTCTTTTTTGTCGTCTCCAAACCTAGTAGCGACAACAACCATGTTAAATTTTCCGTCCAAGTTTATTTATTTATTTTTTTGACTACCATTAATTAACTAATTAACGAAACAAAGATTAAAATACAGGCCCTACAAAATCACAAGATACAAATTCAAAACAGAATAAAAATGAGATGATCTACCACTTTCATTGATACACGGTAGCCGAGACTAATGTCAACATGATGTTGAGCAATTCCTTTTGTCGTTGAAGCTCTGTAGCTAGAATCAGATGTGTGCATATTTGAATCAAAATGATCAAATTGAACCAAATTAGACCGAATCGGTCGGTTTTTAACCGAACGATGGTTCGGTCAGATTGGTTCGACTAGATCTTTTAAAAAACTGACCGATTTGGTTCGATTCAAGGTTTTGTCATTCCAAAAATTGCTTAAACCGAACCAAACCGAAAACTGTTAGTAACAATATAAAATTGGGTTTACATGATATCCGGTCCAACCTATCCCTAATCTATATAGAGATGAGAGATCTCACTGTTTGGATATGCTTACTCTTCTTTGGACTTTAAAATATATTGGAGGCGGCTGCTGCATGCTCATATTGTCATCCAACTCTCGAACTCTCCCTTCCTCTCCCTAACACTGCATTAATAGTCCAACCTAGAAACGTCCAACTTGGCTTTATGTTATTGACTTTGGAGTATATTATTGGCTTATGTTACATTTATCTATGCTATAGTCCAACTTGGTTGTATGTTATTGCTATTTACTGTTGGCTTTATGTTATTACTGCTGGCTTTATATTCTATGTTTGATGTCCAGACAAGACTCTGAAAACTGAATGCAACTTTTTGTGAAACACTTTTAAAACCGATTAGCCGAACCGAGTCGAGATTTGAATGCAACTTTTTGTCCAAATCTGAATGCAACTTTTTATCCAAATCTGAATGTATTTTTTTGTGAAATCAAAACCAATTAGCTGAACCGATCCAAACCAAACCAAGTCGATCGGTTTCTATACCAAACCGAACAATTGGTTGGTTTGGTTCGACTGTGATTATTTTCAAACCGATTATCTTCGGTTCGACATCGATTGTGACCAAATAGGTCGATCACTGATCGATGCGCACCCCTAGCTAGAATCCACTACTTTTCGTCCAAGGTCAAGGTGCAAGTTGGAGCGGACAACCCGAAAACCGGCCCAGGCTTGGCCCAGTCAAAGCCGGTCTGGACTGGTCCGGACTAGGTCAACAATCTGGACCGGCTCAACCCACTCCCTCAGCGGGTCCGGGTTGGGTCCATGTATCCGACCCGTAAGTCCAGCCCGACCCGGTTGAGATACGATTCGGTCCGGTAAAACCCGGTAAAAATCGGTCAGACCAGCCCAATCAGTGACATGTTTCAGGCCCTGTCTAAGACAATTTTTTTTTTAATTTTTTGACTGTTGGGAGGGGGAAAAGAGCAAATGATCCCATTTTGAAGACTGGTTTTGCCCGTTTTAGGGATATTTTGGTCATTTTTGCTGAAAATGACCAAAAAAGTACTATTATAATAATTATATTTCAAGGGTATAATAGGTCATTTTACACCAAAATAATTCTATAAATAGTCCAAAATTCATGAAAATTAAACACAAATATTTCTTCTCTTTCTTACAAAATATACAAGCTACGCAATTTCTGAAGATTGAAGTAGCAACTTTTTGGGTTTTGAAGTATAATTTTCTAGAAGCCAAACTGCAGTGTTATTGTGGCTTCAACTTGTGCAAATTTTTTTATAGGTTTCAAGTTGACATTTCAAGTCATTTTAATATTACAGAATAGTTTTTTTTTTCCTTCTGATTTTGGTTCCCCCTCCCCCTCTCTCTGTTGTTGATAGATAAATAAATTATTCTTCTTTTATTTTAAAAAAATATACTTTTAAAATATGGATGCTACTACTTGTAGCCACCCGGAGGTGATTTGGAACAAAATTTTGCTTATTATGCTAATTTATTTGGAGATAATCCCACTCCTGATTGTGTGCCACCGATACAAATGTCACCTCCTGAACTTATAAGAAGTATGACTACTAATGTTGTATATAGGCAAAATCAGTTTGAATATTCTGAAAAAGCATATGCCATTCATAATGAAGACGCACTGTTTTAGATCCAAAAAAATCAGAAACCAATACCTGAAGGTGCACGTGCAAGAAATGTAGGAAAAAATTTAAATAAAAAAAATGATGGCACATGCACTTTAAAAAGGCACTACGAAAAATGTTATAGCAATGACACATTGCATGCTAAACAAACAAAGATAAGCACCGGTTCTCAAGGACATTCTATAGGTAATTTTACTTATTCTGATGCTCGTAACAAAACTGAGTTAACAAAATATGTTATTTGTGATGAACAACATTTTACATTCATTGAGAGTGATTGTTATTATAATTATGCAAGTACTACTCTTAATCCTTGTTTTAGTAAAGTTTCTACATCTACTACTAGATCAGAGGCTATGAAAATCTTTCAAAGAGAAATGACATCTTTAAAACAAAGTTATGTAAATGTTAGTAAATTTGCTATAACTTCTGATATAAGGACTACTAAACAAAATTATGCTTATATTTGTATCACGACACATTATATGGATCCAAAGTGGATTTTGCAAAAATGTATTATTTGTCTACGACCTTTAGAATTTTCACATACTGGCTCGGTAATCGATGGCACAATAATGCAATTTTTACGTGAATATGTTACTCCCCCAAATCCTAATTGCTAGGGGGGTTGTAGTGATTTTTTTAAGAGGGGGGGGGGGGGGGGGGGTAGGAGATAAATACAAATAACTCTAGAATTTTTTAAATTTCTTTGGTAATGTTAGTAATAACACTTATTGTATTAATATTTTAAGTTCTCAATTTTTGCCTATAGTAGAAGGACGACTTTTAAATGTTAGATGTGCTTGTCATATATATTATTAATTTAATTATACATGAATGTCTTGAATTCTTTCAACCTAACTTAGAAAATCTTATATTATGTTTACAAAGTTTGAATACTTCTGCAAGTAGGTAACAAGTTTTTAAAACTTTATGTGCATAATATGGTATAACTTTTAGGAGATTTGTTAAGGATGTCCCACGTAGATGGAACTCTAGTTATTTAACGTTGAGATCTTCTATTAAATTTAAATATGTTATTACTCATTATTGTAATGTTAATCCAAGTTTTGATTATCAAGTAACTAAAAATGATTGGTTAATTGCTAATTCTATTTATGACTTTTTAAAGTTATTTTACAATGCAACATGAATTTTATTTGAAATTTATCATCCAACTTCTCCTTTAGCTTTAACATTAATTATTACATGTCTCATTTATTTTTTAAATATAGAACGGTTTCTGGTTTTGATATGTTATTTCCAAAATAAAAATAAAATTTTAAAAATATTGGTGAAATACCTCTTCTATATTTTTTGGCTTCCATTTTTGATCCTAGGATTAAATTAGATGGCGTATTTATATTGTTAGACGATTTTAATGACAATATAAATGTTGATGTAGGTAACTTAAAAGTAGAAATTAGAGATGTTTTAGATTCTTTAATTACTTTATATGAAAAAATGTTTGTATCGAGCCGACGCGGTACAGCCACTAAATGTAGTAGTAGCTCCGATTTTATTCTAAATTTACATGCTAAAAGTGTACTACAAAGGAAGAAACAAAAAATATCTTTCCAACCCACTCACGAATTATTTTTATATTTAAATTCTTATGAAGAAGATGAGTATTCATCTTATTTTCAATTTCAGAATGGTGGAAGAGACACAAAAAACGTATCATATATTTTCTTCTATAGTACGCGACATTCTAATGGTCCCGGAGTTTAAGGTAGCATCAGATCTTATTTTAGTCCAGGTTCAAGGATGTTAAGCAAGAAGAGGAGCTGGATGCTACAAGATATTTTGGAAGCTTGCGTCTGCATTCAAGATTGGGTTCGTGCGAAAAAACAAACTCAAAACTTAAGAGATGAATGTGCCGACATCAGTGAGTTGGACTTTCAGTCTCTTACTTTGGAAGAAACTACTGGAGGAGGAGCTGAGTAATAATCATGAACAAAAGACGGACGATGGAAAAGAAAAAAACTTGTACATTTTTTACAAATTTTATGAAAATAAAATATCAACTTGCAACTTTCAAATTTTAATTTTGTTTGTTAGTTAATGTTATATCAGATTTAAATTATATTGGCATTAATAAAAATTTAGCTAGTTTTTCCTTCTCAAACATTTGGCTAGTTAATGTCATAGCATATTTAAATTATACATTAATAAAAAAATTTGAATTTTTCCCAATTTTTTCTTCTCAATTTTTTTTAATTTATTTTTAAAAATCGGGATGGATCGGAGCCAACTCTGAACTGGCCCGGACCCAGCCTGGTATGGTCCGATCCGGCATTGATCGGGTCATGGGTCCGGACTGGGTTTTCCTCTCTTTTTTGGCCCAACCCGACCCGCTTCTTCCCCCGGGTTGAGCCAGGCCCGACCCTAATTCGGTCAAACCCGGTTAACCTGGACCATGGGCCGGCCCGACCCAATACACACCATGGTCCACGGTCTTAAACTAGTCTACTGATTTTTCTATTCGTTAAAGAGACGACACCAATCTATTCATTTTTGTTGCACATGATCCGATCAAATCATTTTTAATAATGACCAACATCTATTATGAATTAAGTTGAATTCATTTCTTAGAGATCCAATGACAAAGTTGTAAGTAGTAATTCCAGCACTATATTTTAGAATCTGAAAATAAAATGTAAATAAACGATCTAATTGAGACCAAGCTTTGAACTTGGTTCAATGTCCTTAAGACAATATTAGCTCCGTGTCAGTGCTTATGGTTGAATGACGATTTAGTCTTCTAGGATACAACAGAACTCCTCTGGTAGCAGTACTTCAAACCGTAGGAATATGACGAAACAATGAATGTAGTCTCTCTCTCTTGGACTAAACGCTTGATGAGTGAATGTGTTATTTTGATGAATAAAACAAACACTCATAGGACTATGCTTTTATAAATCACTGTGCATAACACAAATAAAATGCAGACACAATACAGACACAATGCAGACATAGAGAATGAGAGGTCATTTGAAAAGTTATTGTATCAGGATATGTAGCTTTTGGCATTGAACATTCCTTTGTGAATATTTATCGAGTTTATTAGCTATCTAGTGAACATGATGTCTTGAACTATTCAGCTATTGTTGTAAACTTGAGTCAATAAATATGACATAATTTCTTTTCGACCAAGATTGCTTTGATTTTCTCATTTTGGCCCTGAACTTTTGCTTGGTATCATGAGTGTTCTTAGAGAACTCATCCTTTTAATTCTCATATAAGTGATCCTACTTCCACACTCATATAGATGATTTCCTAATATGAGTATCATGTTATACTCCACTTAAATTTCAAGTCATAAAAATCATGGAAAGCAAAGCTTACCCTAGTTTTCTTTGAAGGTGACATTATTATTTGTCATCCTATAGAATGGAAAGAGTAGTTAAATACTCGTCAGTATCATTTAAGAATTTTACATAATTAGGTTGCCCTTTTGAACCTAGATCTTGGAATCTCCTGTCAACTAGGTTGAGTTTTCCTTTATGGAATTTCTTTTGTCATAGACTTCAAGCTCATTCCCCTCGATGACTTATATAATTGCTCTCTTATCAAACCTTTAGTTTGTGGATCCATAAGATTTTTCTTTGGTTTTACATAATCAATTGTGATTATGCCATTAGAGAGAAGTTGTCTAACGGTATTATAACGTCGTCGAATGTGTCCTGATTTACTGTTATAAATACGACTTTATGTCCTACCGATAACAAATTGACTATCATAATGTATACAAATTTTTGGTACAAGTTTTGAACATATTGAAATGTCCACCAAGAAGTTTCGAAGCCACTCTATTTTTTCACTTGTTTTATCCAGAGCTATGAATTCAGATTCCATTGTTGAGCTAGCTATACACGTTTATTTTGAAACTTCCACGATATTGATGCGCCTCCAAGTGTAAAGATAAATCCATATGTGGATTCTGAGTCTTTAGTATCATATATCTAATCTGTATCACTGTATCCTTCGAGTACAACTGGGTATTTAGTATAATGCAATCTATAGTCTTTAGTATAACTTTGGTATCTGAGTACTCTAATAATAGCCTTCTAGTGATTTTCTTCTGTATTACTTGTATATCTACGATCAGTTTGTTAACTGATTGAGCTATGTCCGGTCATGTATAATTCATGACATATATTAGGCTCCCAGTTATACGAGAATATTCCACTTATGAACACTTTCTCCAGTATTCTTCATTAAATAAAGACTTAAATCTACTGGAGTTTTTACAATATTATTATCATTTTGATTATATTTCTCTAAAAAAATTTTGATGTAATAAGATTAAGATAGTATCAGCCCATCTGGAGTTTTGGAAATCTTAATTCCTAATAAAACATCTGCAACTCCCAGATCTTTTATATCAAAGTTTTTTATTAAGATCTTCATTATGTCATGGATCATGTTATTGTTACTGTCTATTATTAGCATATCTAAAGGCATATAATGACATATTCAGTTTGTGTATTTTTAGAATACACACATTTGTCATACTCATTAATTTTGAATCCATTTGACATTATTACACTGTCAAACTGTTGATGTCATTGTTTAGGTGATTGTTTAAGTCCATATAGTGATTTAACTAATTTGTACATCTTTCTTTCTTTACCAGCTATTATGAATCATTGTGGTTGATTCATGTAGATTTTTTCCTTCAAATCACCATTTAGAAAGGCGGTCTTTACATCCATCTGATGTATTTCAAGATTGTATAATATTGCAATGGCAATTAACATCCGAGATGTTATCCTTATTACTGGTGAATATGTGTCAAAACAATCAAGTTCTTTTTTTATATACTTTGACAACCAGTCTTGCTTTATATTTATCAATAGTTCCATCAGCTTTCATCTTCCATTTGAATATCCATTTGTAGCCTAATGACTTACATCCTGAAGGGAGATCAACCAGTTCCTATGTATGGTTTTGCATAATGGACTCTATTTCGCTATTTATAGCTTCTTTTCAAAGTGGTGCCTCTAGCATAGACATTGCTTCTTTGAAAGTTTGAGGCTCTTTTTCTAACATAAATGTTAGAAACTCAGATCCAAAAAACTTCGATGTTCTAGACCTCTTGCAGTGTCTAGGGTCATCTTCCTTATATGCAAATTAATTATGTGCATCATTTTGATCATTATGTCTAATATTTGTTGGGAAAGAAGCGCGGAAACCTTTCCCCAAACCGGAGAGTACCTGCGAGAGGACCGAGCAAACAACGCACGAACCCAAAAACAAGCACACAAAAACAACCACGCAGACACAGAGAATTTTTGACGTGGAAACCCTTGCGGGAAAAACCACGGGACGATCGGAGTCCAACCCTGAGAAGCCTCCACTAATGGAATAGAAGAAATACACCCTCTACAAACTCCTCCCGATCCAAATCGGATCCCCACAACACTCAGAGATAAGAACAATGATTACAAAGCTACGAAGAGCGAGAATGACGAGTAGAGATTACCCGAACACGATCTCCTTCGAACAGCGACCTTCAATCCTCCGTCTTCTTCTCCGAAGTTGTAATGGCACTCTTGCCTCCTTCTCTCTCAAAACTTGTGTTGTCCAATGCGATTATGCGATAATGAATTAGGGTTGAGAAAACTCAATATATCTTCCTAATCCCGCAACCAACCTGGACCGTTGGATTAGATCCAATGATGAAAACTCATCCTGAAATCCGCTTCAGCCCCCCGACACACAAGTTCGGCCAGAACTCTGTATGGGACAACCAGTACTGGGTGGCCAAACCCTGGAACGGCCAGACCGAGTTCGGCCAGAACTCGGCTTGGGACCGAGTTCGGCCCGAACTCGGCAGACTTGGTCCAGAACCCCCTTTGGGGCAGCAGCAGCAGTAACAACTACTCCCGAGCTTCTCCGACATCGGACGGCGCTCGTCGCACTCCGGGATCTTCTCCACATAGGTTGGGAACCCCACCCACTCCAACAAATCTCCCCCTTTACAACTATGGGGAGGACGTCGTCATCCCGACGATCTGTCTGCAGTACTCAAACTTCCCCCTTGGTAGAATCTTCGTGAACATATCAGCTCCGTTGTCATCTGTATGCACCTTCTCAAGCTCTGCGTCCTTCTTCTCAACCACATCCCGTATCCAATGATACCGAGTCTTGATGTGCTTGGACCGGCTATGAAACGTCTGATTCTTCACAAGATGGATAGCACTCTGACTGTCGCAAAGCAAAGTATACTGCTCTTGCTTCAGTCCCATTTCCTGCAACAGCTTCTTCATCCACAACAGCTCCTTGCAAGCCTTCGTCGCCGCAATGTATTCCGCCTCCGTCGTCGACAAGACAACACACTTCTGCAACCGCGACTGCCACGACACTGCTCCTCCCGCAAACATCATCACGTAGCCTGAAGTCGATCGCCTCGTGTCTACATCTCCAGCCATATCAGCGTCGGTATACCCAACCAGCTTCGGCTCGTCACCACCAAAGGAAAGTCTCCAACCAGCAGTGCCCTGAAGATATCGTAGAATCCACTTGACCGCACTCCAGTGTACCCTTCCAGGATTCGAAAGATACCTGCTAACCGTACCAACTGCATGAGCAATATCTGGCCTCGTACACACCATGGCATACATAAGGCTTCCCACAGCTGAAGCATATGGAACCCGCTCCATATCTTCCTTTTCGTCCTCGGTAGATGGACACTGCTCCTCAGTGAACTTAAAGTGAGCCGCGAGGGGGGAACTCACTTTCTTCGACCCGTCCATCCCGAAACGCTGAAGTACCCGGTGAATGTACTTCGTTTAGGACAAGTGTAGCAGCTTGGACTCTCTCTCTCTCGGCTGATCTCCATCCCAAGAATAGTCTTCGCTGTGCCCAAATCCTTCATAGAGAAGGCCGCGCCCAGTTGACGCTTCAACTCCGCTATCCTAGTGGCATTCCGACCCACTAATAGCATATCATCAACATAGGGCAACAAAATGATGAAATTATCATCGGCAAAATATCTCACAAATACACAATGGTCCGACGTCGTCCGTGCATAACCATGCTCCCCCATAAACGACTCGAACTTCCTGTACCACTGCCTCGGAGCCTGCTTCAGACCATACAAGCTCTTCCTCAACCGGCAGACCAAATGTGACTTGCCCTTCTCACAGAATCCCTCTGGCTGCTCCATGTACAACTCCTCCTCAAGATCACCGTGGAGGAATGCCGTTTTCACGTCCATCTGCTCGACCTCCAAGTCGAAACTGGCTGCTAATGCTAGTACCACCCGAATAGACGAATGCTTGACGACATGCGAAAAGATTTCATCATAATCCACGCCTTTCCGCTGACCGTAGCCCTTGACTACCAGCCTCGCTTTGTATCGAGGGCGAGTAGCATCATCCGTCTGCTTTACTCTAAACACCCATCGATTCTTCAAAGCCTTCTTGCCCTTTGGCAACCGCACCAGATCATAAGTAGAATTGGTGTGCAAGGAACTCATCTCCTCCTGCATAGCCACCATCCATTCCTGCCTGTGTTCGTCTTCCATAGCCTCTGCAAAACTTTCGGGCTCTCCCCCGTCAGTCAATAGCACATACTCATCCGGCGAGTATCTCGTAGATGGTCGACGATCCCTGTTGCTCCTTCTCAGTGGAGCCACTGGTGCTGGCTGTATACCGACAGCCTCCTCCCCTTCAGGAACTACCTCTCCGGCATGCTCATCCTCCTGAGGGACACCCTGACCACCATCAGCAGACAGATGATCAAGGTTGGGAGCAACTCCATGTACCAGCTCCCCCATAACTGGATCCTCTACGATGTCTTCTGGAAACTGCTCGAAGCGAAATGACTCTAACTCAGGCAATTCCTCAGCCTCAGAAGGCGTCTCGGAATCCTGAGTGTTGGTCATGGTCTGATCCTCGACGAACACCACGTCCCTGCTTCTGTAGAGCTTTCCTTCCACTGGGTCGTAGAGTCAATAGCCAAACTCATCCCAACCATAGCCGACAAAGACGCATCGCCTCGTCTTCGGCTCAAGTTTGGTCCTCTCGTCCTTCGGTACATGCACGAAGGCCTTACAACCAAACGCCCGCAGGTGACTGTATGACGGCTCCTTGCCGTACCATACTTTGTCAGGCACATCACCCTGCAAAGGAGCACTAGGAGACAAATTAATAATATAAGCAGCTGTGAGAAGAGCCTCACCCCAATAACTGCCCGGCAAGTTTGCTTCTGACAGCAAACACCGCACCCTCTCCATCAGTGTCCTGTTCATGCGCTCCGCTACACCATTGAGCTGAGGTGTCTTTGGCGGAGTCTTCTGGTGTCGTATCCCTTGCTCTCTGCAATACGCATCAAAGGGACCGATGTATTCGCCGCCATTGTCGGACCGAACACACAACAACTTCTTGCCCGTCTCCCTTTCAACGGAGGCCTGAAACTCCTTGAAAGTAGGCAGCACCTGATCCTTGGTCTTTAAGGCATAGACCCAAACCTTCCTGGAACAGTCATCAATAAAAGTCACAAAGTAAGAAGCACCACCAAGAGATTTTACCTTCATAGGACCGCAGACATCCGAGTGAATCAACTCGAGCAACGTCGGCTTCCTCGAACTTGGGTGACTCTGGAAAGACACCCTATTTTGCTTCCCAGCCAAACAGTACGTGCATTTCTCCAACTTTGTAGACTTGAGCCCCGGAATCACTTTCCTATTCACCAAGTAGCTCATCCCCTTCTCGCTGATATGGCCGAGCCGCCTGTGCCACAACTCGGTAGACGCGTCACTGACTGCGTTCACCTCCTGTGCCCCCTCTGCGCTCCCCTCCATATAGTAGAGACCGGACTTCTTGCTTCCTTTGGCAATCACCATCGAACCTCTGGAAAGCTTCCACTGACTATTCCCGAAGAGACTGAAGAATCCCTCGTCATCCAACCTTCCAACCGATACCAGGTTGAAACGGATATCAGGGACATGACGAACATCCTTGAGAACAAGAACCGCACCCGTCTTCGTTCTCAAATGCACATCTCTAATGGCAACCGCCTTCGACACATCTCCGTTGCCCATCTTCAACACGCCACAGTCGCCTGTCGTATAAGTGGCAAACAGTGCCCTATTGTGAGATACATGTGCTGAAGCCCCTGAGTCCACCAGCCAAGAATTATCATCGCAGGCGAGGTTAGTAATGACCTCATCACCTACGACGATCACATCGCCTCCATGCGTCGAGGCCGTCGCTGTAGTGTTCTCTTCTTGCTTCCCCTTGTCACCCTTCTTCTCCTTCTTCCAAGCGAAACAATTCTGCTTGATATGGCCCTTCTTACCGCAATGATAACACTCTGAGTCCTCATACCGACCCTTGGACTTCCCCCTGCTCTTGTCTCTGCCACCACCTGGACCCCTGCTTTTGCCCCTTCCGCGGCTCTCTGAAACAAGTGCTTCTGAGTGGTGGGATGTGGATGAAGTGCCCTGAGAACGTCTCCGCATCTCTTCATTCAACACCCCGCTCTTGGCAAACTCCAGACTGACCACGCCCTCTGGAGCAGAAGCGATCATAGATACTCGTACGGTCTCCCACGAGTCTGGCAAGGTACACAGCAGCCACAGTCCCTGAACTTCGTCGTCGAACTTGACTCCCATAGAAGATAGCTGGTCAACCACGCCCTGGAACTCACTCAAGTGATCCGAAATAGACGCCCCATCCTTGTACCGCAGACCCATCATCGTTCGGATCAGGAACAACTTGTTTACCCCGGTCTTCTTCGCATACAAGGATTCCAGCTTATCCCACAACGTCTTCGCGTGCTCAATATTGGCAACGTGATTGTACACGTTCTCATCAACAAACTGTCGTATGTACCCACACACCTGTATGTGCTCGAACTTCCAGTCCTCCTCAGATTTATCACTGGGCCTCTCGGTTGCAAATACAGGTAGATGCAGCTTCTTGACAAATAGCAAATCCTTCATCTTGCTCTGCCAATAATGATAGTTTGTGCCATTAAGGTTCACCATGCGCACCGGCTTCGCGTCCATCTCTCCTCTCTGGTTCCTCTGTCAACTCCTGATACCCTTTGAACCCAAAGCTCTGATACCACTCTGTTGGAAAAGAAGCGCGGAAACCTTTCCCCAAACCGGAGAGTACCTGCGAGAGGACCGAGCAAACAATGCACGAACCCAAAAACAAGCACACAAAAACAACCACGCAGACACAGAGAATTTTTGACGTGAAAACCCTTACGGGAAAAACCACGGGACGATCGGAGTCCAACCCTGAGAAGCCTCCACTAATGGAATAGAAGAAATACACCCTCTACAAACTCCTCCCGATCCAAATCGGATCCCCACAACACTCAGAGATAAGAACAATGATTACAAGGCTACGAAGAGCGAGAACGACGAGTAGAGATTACCCGAACACGATCTCCTTCGAACAGCGACCTTCAATCCTCCGTCTTCTTCTCCGAAGTTGTAATGGCACTCTTGCCTCCTTCTCTCTCAAAACTTGTGTTGTCCAATGCGATTATGCGATAATGAATTAGGGTTGAGAAAACTCAATATATCTCCCTAATCCTGCAACCAACCTGGACCGTTGGATTAGATCCAATGATGAAAACTCATCCTGAAATCCGCTTCAGCCCCCCGACACACAGAGTTCGGCCAGAACTCTGTGTGGGGCAACCAGCACTGGGTAGCCAAACCCTGGAACGGCCAGACCGAGTTCGGCCAGAACTCGGCCTGGGACCGAGTTCGGCCCGAACTCGGCAGACTTGGTCCAGAACCCCCTTTGGGGCAGCAGCAGCAGTAACAACTACTCCCGAGCTTCTCCAACATCGGACGGCGCTCGTCGCACTCCGGGATCTTCTCCACATAGGTTGGAAACCCCACCCACTCCAACAATATTATCGTAATTTTTTAGTGTTTTCCTTTCATGTATCTTCTTACATGGAAAGATATTCTCAAAGAAGGAAGCAGTCCTCTATTCGGTAATTGTATTATTATGTATCTCCGAAATGTTTGACTTATGTACGAGAAACCTGTCACGCCCCGCTCCCGTAGGAGCGATCGTCCTCGCTAAGGCGTGATGTCGTGTGAGCCTAGATTGTACTCACGCAAGGCAGGTCCATAACGGCCGATTACAGGCTAAGCGACGGGGGTCGTCGCACAGAAGTCCCAAGCAGAAACATTGAATAGTCAGCAGTAAAAATTTGAAGCAAAACACAAGTCATACAAAATACTCTTTTATTGATATTAAACAAAGATTACAATATGGGCACTAGGCCAAATTATAAGTCTCTCAAGCTCACTTTTCTCTCATATTACAAGTCACTCTACTCTCTCTCATTTCTCAATACAAGCTTCAAGCGACGAGTGGCAGATTCTTCGAAATGGCGATGTCCATACATTATGTCTTGTACAGGTTCTGACTCCATGTGGCCACACGCCTCGAAATGCCAAGGAACTCCGTGTCTCGACGCATCCAAGCGAGCTCCGCGCCATCGGGCTTCTACCTGTGACTGCACATAAAAACTGTGTGGATGTTAGTACTCAACTGTACTGGTGGAGTGAGCTCCTCGCTCACCCATATAAAACCGACACGTTTATTTACTTTGTGCAGCTTAATCCCTTTTTGATTGTCTTTCTAATCTTGCCTTAGGATCAATTTTAGGACAGAGACGCCTTGGCCTATACTTGGCAACGCAACGACAGGGCCATGCTATACTCTATTCGTGACTTCAAATACATATTCGAGGTAATGCCTCACCAAAGTAGAAACTTATAAAAACTCGGTCGTGCCAAGACTTTCACTTATTTTTTATGTGCCTCTAGACCATTCTCGTGCCAAGGACGTCAAGGGGACGACTCGGACTGGTCGTGCCAATAGACTTTGATCGTGCCTTAAGATCAAGGTCATGCATCACATATCAATAAGATTTAAGCAAACTTGCCTTACGGCCCTTCCTGTCTTAACTCGAGACGACTCGATGACGATGCCACATTCATGTCGAAGCATGTGCCCTTGCTATAGGCAAATCTTAGGCTCCAGAATGGTGTTACAACCGTGCACACCTAACCCGCGTCGATTCAAGGTTACCGCTTGCTATAAGTATACCTTGTTAACCCAACTTGTAACTTGCTAGTACTCGACGCAATCCAAATGCATACACGCGGATAGCCGCTCTTATGCCGACACATCTATATGAGTGGTCACTAGCAATGTCAAGCTATACTGGATCTTCACATACGGTGACCATTCGCGTACGAGGTACGAGCTCCCACCGAATGACCCGCAGCCTATAATGTAACGGTTCACTTCAATCGATTCGTACCGTCGATGAAGGTCGTACAATATCTGCTCTTCCTCCTAGGCCGACACGAACCCGGTGCCCCGAGATCGTTCGAGGAATTTCCCTTGTACGCAAGTTGTCCAATGACCATGCAAGACTCAACTCGATCTACCAAGTCCTTCCTTAATCATGACCACACTTTTCAACTTCCTATCAAGACTCCCAAGTAGCGGGACCGATCTCGGGGACAACCATTCGCGTGGACTTCCTTATCGAGACTCCCAAGTAGCGGGACCGATCTCGTGAACTTTCTTATCGAGACTCCCATGTAGCGGGACCGATCTCGTGATCTTTCTTATCGAGACTCCCAAGTAGCAAGACCGATCTCGGCGACAACCAGTCGCGTGAACTTCTATCGTTTGAGATCCAGGGAACGACTACTAAGTAGTCTTTCATCTTAACTTGAACAAAACGTGTTCCTTTGACCGTGGCATGCTTTTCCTTAAACTAATCGTGGCTCGTGTCCTAGACAGACCTTCTTCTCTATGCGACATTATCTCTCAAGTCACATACTTTATATGACAAGCCTTGAGGTCGTGGGGCTATGTGACTTAATAACCGCAGAAAGAGCGAAACATTGCTTAGAATGCCTTTGATAGACCAACATAACTTTGCCTAACTTATTTGTGCAACAACTTGACGAGCAAAGGTTGCGTCAAGCTTTGCCTCGAGGGAACGTGTCGTGCACGCGTTCGACTGAAACAACCAAATTCTTTAGGTGCCTAGACTTACGCCACAAGCCGTGCTCTACAACGTGCACTGTAACATAACCCGTGGGACGAGCAAGGCAATGCCAAGCCCTAGACGATGGGATCGTGCATGTTTTATCAAGCATTCATGCGGGCGATGCCTATGACATAGGCTAAGTTCTTAACTTCGGGGAAACTAACCAGCTTCCTTCTCCTAAGCCACGGGACGAAGGACGGAGTCATTTTGAAAGCACGCTGAGCAATACTTCTAAGCCGACCGTGAGTCCTTTTTTCATGTTCTAACACATTCCGACCCGACTTGGAATTATTTCCTTAGCTATGTGGATGCATCTCTTTTATTATCAAGCCTACTTGTGCATTTGAAAACTTCTATTTTATTAGTGTGAAGGCCAAGCTGAGGCAAGTTCACCGAAGCCACCCACCTGAACGAGGGGTCACCTCGACCGAGCGAGTCTTCGAGCAGCCATTGCATGACTAAGTCCGAACGTCATCGGCATTTTGATTCCTTTGATTGACTGAGTGGGACGGGGCACTACATCATACACCACTCAGAAAAAGTTTTATCCTCGAATCTATCTAAGTAATTACTCATCGACTCATCACTTTATTCAACATTCAATAACTTACACACACGCTTCGCCTATGCGTTTCTTCAATCCAAGCAACGATCGCACTACCATCAATCTTTTCTTTAAAACACGGCTTTAAAATCCTCGATACTTTTCTATTCCTCAAGTCTCACTTGAATTCAATGTATCACTTGGTTATTGGATCGTGCACATATTCCAGGCGTCCCCAAAATACATACATTTCAGCCAAGTCGCGTGATAGAGAATTCGTCATTCTCACTCGAGTCGCATCGTGCACATATTCAGGCGTCCCTGAAATATATGCATGTCAGCCGAGTCTCATGAGTGGGTATTTCATACTCTTGAATCATTCCATTCATCCATACCAATATTCTCTCTCGAAACATGGACGTCTCGCCTAACTCGCTAGGCCATCTCGCTAGACTAACGTCAATTGTCAGGATTGGAATCATAGTTCCCCAATAATAATGCCAACACTGACCCCAATCCTAGGGTCAAACCAAGTTGATAGTACGGGTTTTCTACCCAAGCTTGCATCACTCAGATTTCTAAACATCGAGCATATATATATATATATATATATATATATATATATATATATATATATATATATATATATATATATATATATATCATATTCGCACTTGCAATACTTAGTCCAAGGGGTCCGAGTCATTCAGCAAAGCCATCCTACACTGGGTCATGTTCAACCATTTTCTCAATATATCAATATCGTTCATCCAACAAGAAACTTACATAGTCTATATTTTCAAACATATTCGATATAATCTGCCTATCTATTCCTCCCAAGTCAAGCACGCTATGACACGACTTGTCGCTAAACCATAATTCTTATTTTATATTCCTTAAATCATTTATCCCAATTCACGTAATCGATCACAAGGTCGTATAACTTTAACAATATGTCACGTCCTAATCTCACGCGAGTCCGATTATCCACGGTCGGCATGAAATCACCAAGCAACGCTCCCGCAGAATAATCGTTCTCATCGGAGCGTAACTCTTCTTTTGAGTCTAGACTAATTCATTCTAGATACGCAGATTGAATGTCCTCAATCCTCAAGTTTACTCAATCATCAATCGATCACAAGTCTGATCAATCCTCGAATCCACCTTTGCCTCAAACCACAAGCCGAAGCAATCCAAATTGCCACATCTTGATTTTCCGAGTTCGATCGTTCCCGCGACATGAATCACCATGTCCGCGCTCACGCAGAACAATCGTCCCCAAATCCGACGTGACGCACGGGCGAGGCTGGAGTTGCGCTCGTGCATGACAAGAACGTCGACATTAAGGTTATCGTCGTAACCATCAAGACACGATCATTTTCATCCAACATTCATTTCATCAAAATCCCAAGCATAGCATCCATTGGAACAATAACATTTTGTACGATCGTCATTTCTCGAATCAGAGTACCCCCGAGTTATCGCATATCGATCTTTGATACGCCTCAATACCATTAATGATATACGTAACCTGACGATCTTCATTTGCAACAAATTTTGAGTTGTGCGACTGATGCTATCGTACGAACTGGATAATCTCTTTGACATTCAAGATCAAGTTCGATCATTATCTTCCAAACCCGTTACATGTTCAATTCGTCCAAACTCAAAATCATGTATATTCGTCCGACTATTTTAAGTCATCGAGCAATATATTTTCTTAAGTTGTACCGTTCTATGCTAGCTCAATCACTGAGCAACATCGTCTATCCTACTTTCTTCGAGTCATTTTGTAACTTCCAAAATTAAACTTTTCATGCACGCTATCATCCGATCATGCTAATTATTTCTCGTATATGATTTATATCAATTTCCTTGATCGAGTCATCCGATTTAGTCTATCTACTCGATCATTTTTGCATTCCATACTTGCGCAATCACAATCCCGTGTGCATCATCCCTAGTTTGTTCGAATCAACACATCATAAACTCCAAGATTATCACTTACTTAATGATGCTCAACTAAGGCTTTGCATACTCCGATGCTTGCTGCTAGACTCCTTGGCACCCCGTATCCTCAATCGATCAACATCCCCAAGGCTATCCCATACCCCACTCAGGGATGAAGTTATTCAACAAATCCTCGAAATAAGTTATGAATCACAACTGATTATTTCGAATTTTTGTTCGAGCCATTCCTCAAAAATCCATGCACAATTTTCCCATGTCGCATCGACGATAATATCGTTCGATAGCACTTCTATAGTTATCCCACATTCTATGAATCGAGTCTAACTCATTATCGTCTGACACAATTTTAATTCCGCACTTGACTTTGCTAATGTCGACACGATTCTTGGTGTATATGCCCAGCCCGACTTAGCCAACCATTCTTTACTTGAACTTTTGTTCAACCAAATTTCTTTCGTACGATTTTGCAAAATATTTAGACTTATTATATGGACATGCCGTGGGACATTTGAGAGAGAGTGCACCAATGATACCGATTTGCGAAAACAACATCAGAGTTTACGGAACATTGGAGTTAAGGAATACAATCGAAAGTCCAAGGACGTAAAGCCGTGCTCTGATACCATTATGTCACGCCCCGCTCCCGTAGGAGCGATCATCCTCGCTAAGGCGTGATGCTGCGTGAGCCTAGATTGCGCTCACGCAAGACAGGTCCATAACGACCGATTACAGGCTAAGCGAAGGGGGTCGTCGCACAGAAGTCCCAAGCAGAAAAATTGAATAGTCAACAGCGGAAATTTAAAGCAAAACACAAGTCATGCAAAATACTCTTTTATTTATATTGAACAAAGATTACAATGTGGACACTAGGCCAAATTACAAGTCTCCCAAGCCCACTTTTCTCTCATATTACAAGTCACTCTGCTCTCTCTCATTTCTCAATACAAGCTTCAAGCGACGAGTGGCAGATTCTTCGAAATGGTGATGTCCATACATTATGTCCCATATAAGTTCTGACTCCATGTGGCCGTATGCCTCGAAACGCCAAGGGACTCTGTGCCTCGATGCATCCAAGCGAGCTCCACGCCATCGGGCTTCTACCTGTGCCTGCACATGAAAACTGTGTGGGTGTCAGTACTCAACTGTACTGGTGGAGTGAGCTCTTCGCCCACCCATAAAAAATCGACATGTTCATTTATTTTGTGCATCTTAATCCCTTTTTGATTTTCTTTCTAATCTTGCCTTAGGATCAATTTTAGGACAGAGACTCATTGGTCTATACTTGGCAATATAACGACAGGGTCGTGCTATACTCTATTCGTGACTTCAATACATATTCGAGGCAATGCCTTACCAAGTATAAACTTATGCAAACTCGATCATGCCAAGACTTTCACTTTTTTTATGTGCCTCTAGACCATTCTCGTGCCAACGACGTTAAGGGGACGACTCGGGCTGGTCATGCCAATAGACTTTGATCGTACCTTAAGATCGAGGCCGTGCCTCACATATTAACAAGACTTAAGCAAACTTGCCTTACGGCCCTTCCTGACTTAACTCGAGACAACTCGATGACAACACCACATTTATGCCGAAGCACGTGTCCTTACTATAGCCAAATCTTAGCCTCCAAAATGGTATTGCAACGGTGCACACCTAACCTGCGCCGATTCAAGGTTAGCGCTTGCTATAAGTATACCTTGTTAACCCAACTCGTAACTTGCTAGTACTCGACGCAATCCAAAGGCATACACGCGGATAGCCGCTTTTATGCCGACACATCTATATGAGTGGTCACTAGCAATGTCAAGATATACTAGATCTTTGCATATGGTGACCATTCACGTGCGAGGTACGAGCTCCCACCGAATGACCCGCAGCTTATATTTTAACAGTTCACTTCAATCGAGTCATACCGTCGATGAAGGCCGTACAATATCTGCTCTTCCTCCTAGGCCGACACGAACCTGGTGCCCCGAGATCGTTCGAAGAATTCTCCTTGCGCACAAGTTGTCCAATGACCATGCAAGACTCAACTCGATCTACCAAGTTTTTCCTTAATCATGACCATGCTTTCCAACTTTCTATCGAGGCTCCCAAGTAGCGGGACCGATCTCGGCGACAACCATTCGCGTGGACTTCCTTATCGAAACTCCCAAGTAGCGGGACCGGTCTCCTGAACTTCCTTATCGAGACTCCCAAGTAGCGGGACCGATCTCGTGATCTTTCTTATCGAGACTCCCAAGTAGCGGGATCGATCTCGGCGACAACCAGTCGCGTGAACTTCTATCGTTTGAAATCCAGGGAACGACTACTAAGTAGTCTTCCATCTTAACTTGAACAGAACGTGTTCCTTTGACCGTGGCATGCTTTTTCTTAAACCAACCGTGGCTCGTGTCCTAGACAGACCTTGTTCTCTAGGCGACACTGTCGCTCAAGTCACATACTTTATATGACGAGTCTTGAGGTCGTGGGGCTATGTGACTTGACAACCGCAGAAAGAGTGGGGCAGTGCTTAGAATGCCTTTGATAAACCAACATAACTTTTCCTAACTTATTTGTACAATAGCTTAACGAGCAAAGGCTGCGTCAAGCTTTGCCTCGCGGGAACGTGTCGTGCACGCGTTCGACTGGAACAACCAAGTTCTTTAGGAGCCTAGATTTACGCCACAAGCCGTGCTCTGCAACATGCACTGTAACTTAACCCGTGGGACGAGCAAGGCAATGCCAAGCCCTGGACGATGGGACTGTGCATGCTTTATCAAGCATTCATGCGGACGATGCTTATGACTTAAGCTAAGTTCTTAACTTCGGAGCAACTTAAACCAGCTTCCTTCTCCCAAGCCACGGGACGAAGGACGGTGTGTCATTTTGAAAGCACGCTGAGCAATACTTCTAAGCCGACCGTGGGACATTTTTTCACGTTCTAACACATTCCAACCCGACTTGGGATTATTCCCTAGCTATGTGGATGCATCTCTTTTATTATCAAGCCTACTTGTGCATTTGAAAACTTCTATTTTATTAGTGTGAAGGCCAAGCAGAGGCAAGTTCACCGAAGCCACCCACCTGAGCGAGGGGTCGCCTCAACCGAGCGAGTCTTCGAGCAGCCGTTGCATGGCTAAGTCCGAACGCCATCGACATTTCGATTCCTCCGATTGACTGAGCGGGATGGGGCACTACAAAACCGATAAGCAGAATTGTTTTCAGCATATCCTATAAATATGTCGTTAAAGGTCTTATGACCTATCTTGACCTATTTAGGCCAAAGAATTGCTACTTTTGAAAGACATCCCCATACTTGAGGTATTTATAGGAATGTTTTTTTCATTTCCATAATTCATATGAAGTCTTATCTTTTTTCTTGTGAGGGTACCTTATTTAAAAATTAGTTGATTGTAAGTACAACTTCTCCGCAATAGTTATCTGGTAGACCTGAACTTAATAATAAAGAATTCTTCATTTCTTTAATTGTTCCATTTTTTTCATTCAACAATATTATTAGATTGTGGTGAATATGATGCAATAGTTTGGTAGACAATTTCATGTTCTACACAGAGCCCTGCAAATGGTGCATGCTTCATATTCGTCACCTCTATCATTTTTGAGAACTTTAATCTTTCGATTAAGTTGGTTTTCTACTTCGGTTTTATATTGCTTGAAAATATATATTGTCTCATCTTTAGATTTTATAAGATAGACAAAACAATATCGAGTACTGTCATCGATGGATGTGATGAAGTACTTCTCATTTCTAGTTTGCTTATGCACATATTTTACACTTTTGATTTGAATCTATATTACAGATCTGAGAATTAAGTTCATGTTCATTAGTTTTCTGATTATTGCAAAACTATTTTCAACATGAGTTCTATAATAGTTTGTTGATCGAGGAGCTTTAGAGGGATTTGGAAGCAAAATTTTACATACAAACGATATTGAACATTATGTTTGAGAGAATACACACGAGGAATCATGAATATGGGCTAGTTTTTGTTCCATTTGAAATATAGTGCGTTTGATTGCAAGGTGGAAAATATGTGGAAAAGAAATTAATTCCATGGAATTATTTTCCTAAGAAAAAAAATCATAGAATTTTAAAAAAATTTCATGGAAAATTTAATTTGGGTGTTTGATTGCCATTATTTTCCACAAAAAATAGTTATTTTCCATGGAAAATGATATTTTCCTATGGGTTGGTCAAGTTTCATTTTCCACCATTTTAGATGAAAATATGGAAAATGATAGTTTTTTGGAAAATAATTCCATAGAAAATATAAGCAATTAAACACTACAATTAAACAAAGCCCAATCAAACACAGCCATAGTGTTTTTCGATTCCAATGACAACTAAAATCTGTTTGGTTTCAAGAATTTATTATTTTCACCTTGACCGAAAATGTCGAACTTTCGCGAGCTACCATAAATCGTATTCTCACAATTTGTACAAGTTTACTCGTTGTTTTGTCTTATTTACCTATTCTATCTTATATCAGTGAAATTTGGCTGAAAATTTGGCTGGAACTTGTTTGATTCCATCCTCTCTCTAGAAGGAAAATATCACACGATATAGCAACATGATATCATATTTTGTTTCAAATCATTAGTCCACGGAGTTCTTTTTTTTTTTTTACCGAGTATTAAACATGTGAAATGGATCCATTGTAAGAGATGCCTCTGGAACTACTACAGTTAGGTACATTATATATATCGAGGACATGAGGAATTGAAAATCTCACGTAACTTTGGACTTGCTACAATTAAAATAAATAATAATAATAATAATAATAATAATAATAATAATAATAATAATAATAATAATATTTGTTTTCATATCTTCCTTTAAGTTACTGTTATACAAATCTAATATTTGGTGAGTGTAAATTTTTAGTTTCAGCCTAAGCAATATCCTCTTTCCCTCCCACCCTCCCTCCCTTACTCCAGTGTTGAATATTGCATATAAATATCGTCCTCATCTTGATCTTGAGGACAAGTAGTACATTTGGGCATATTTGCCTCTTGAAGATAAGAGAAAGAGGAAGAGAGGAAGAGGAGGATGGCTAATCCTATTGACGTGCCATCGTCTCCCTGTAGCCAGAAAATTGCCGATGATTTGGAGCAGCCACTCCTTCTTCCCCTCAGGCGCCATAGCCAAAGCACTTCCAATTGTGTCACATTTCTTAGGACATGTTTCAATTCTACCAATGCTCTCTCAGGTTCTCTCTTTCTCTCTCTCTCTCTCTCTCTCCTACATGCAATATAGTGGCAATATACATGTGTGAAGAAAAAAAAATGCATGCTAGTTTTTTGTTATTCGTTTCGCTTTTTTGTTCTTTTGATTTTGCCAAAACACAACCAACATATAAGAGAGAAAAAAAATGAAGGCTGCAATCTTCTTCATTTTTTAATATCACGATCTTTCTTTTACAATGGTTTGCGTTGAAAAAAGAAAACAATGAGCTTGACAATTAAAGCCAGTCCCTGGCGAAAATCCCAGCTGCTATGACAAAACTAGAGAGGGTTGAGGGTTTCTTTGAAACAATAAACACATTAAAATGCCTAAGTAGTTAATTGTCAATGGTTAATATTTGTTGATTTTTTTTTCTTTGAAGAAGATGTAAAGTAGGCTATATTTGTTCCTCTCTCTTTTACGTGTTTTTACCATGTCTAGCTGTAAAAAAAAAAAAAATCAATCCAAGTCGTCTTCTTTCTCAATCCTGTTCAATATACTATAAAATAGGTGTTGATAAAAAATAAAAAAAAAATCTAGTTGGAAAATATCTATACTTGTTGATGTTTTGTTTACCCCTAAAAATCATTAATTTGGAAAATAAATCATATGATTCCTAGGAACCAGGTTTATTAGACCATCTCCAATGGGGGTTTCTATCTTCCCTATTTCTATGGAAGAAATCCATTTTAGAAAAAACTTCTCCCAATGGTAATTTCTATCACCATTTCTATCCTAGGTGGCAATAGGATGTAAACTTTCTAGGAGGATTTCTACATGTAGAAACTCTCATAGAAATTCTCTCCTTAGACCATCTCCAATGGTGATTTCTAAAATTGAGTTCTTATCCTACTTGGCATTGTACTTTAAGGAGATTTCTATCCTAGTTGGAAGAGTTTCTACATAAAAATTGTAGACATACAAAAATGGTCTCCAATGGTTCTCCATTTCTATCCTATGTGTCACATAGTAAAATGACTAATTTAATGGTGTGGGGCCCAATAATAATTGTCATGAGAGATAGGAGAATTTCTATGAGAGTTTCTACATGTAGAAACCCTCCTAGAAAGTTTCTATCCTACATCATTGCCACCTAGGATAGAAATGGTGATAGAAATCACCATTGGAAGAAGTTTTTTCTAAAATGGATTTCTTCCATAGAAATAGGGAAGATAGAAACCCCCATTGGAGATGGTCTTATCTCTCATGACAATTATTATTGGGTCCCACACCATTAAATTGATCCTTTTACTATGTGACACAGGATAGAAATGGAGAACCATTGGAGAACATTTTTGTATGTCTACAATTTCTATGTAAAAACTTTTCCAACTAGGATAGAAATCTACTTAAAGTACAATGTCAAGTAGGATAAGAACTCAATTTTAGAAATCACCATTGGAGATGATCTTACCGGGCGCTGCTACTTGGCCCGCCGCCACGTGGCACTACCTCATTGGCAGGTCAACCGGCATGGGACCCATGCCAATAGGGGGGGGGGGCAATGGGAGAGTGCCACGCAGGCGGACGGGCGGGCTGGCGCGCTTGTGGGCAAGATATCATTTCCCTTTGTTACGAATGCTAGGATATGGCTCCAATTCTGGATAATTTATGTATATTGTAGAAATTAGTAGAGTTATATGCAAGCTTAGATCCAGGCATTTAATACAATTATGCAGGTGGTCTCGTAAGAATTAGTGGCACAACAGGCAACTAGGTTCATACACAAGCAAAAGTGAAGAAAAATAATTGTTCAAAAAAAAAAGCTTTTGTATAAATTCTTCTTCTTAATAATTTGGTGTCACAAGTTACTTGGAAATTTCTGACTTCTTTCCTCGCAAATTAAACTTGTGATTGTTTACAACTTGCTATAATATCATATCTTCATGTTCTATAGGTATCGGAGTTCTGTCGATGCCATATGCACTTTCACAGGGTGGTTGGCTGAGCTTGGCACTTTTCTTTGTCGTAGTAGTCATCTGCTTCTACACTGGACTACTTGTTCAGCGATGCATGGATGCCGACCGATGTATTAAGACTTATCCCGAAGTCGGCCAGCTTGCCT
Source organism: Iris pallida (assembly GCA_029216955.1). Classification (NCBI taxonomy): domain Eukaryota; kingdom Viridiplantae; phylum Streptophyta; class Magnoliopsida; order Asparagales; family Iridaceae; genus Iris; species Iris pallida. The sequence continues at coordinate 2,679,156 of JANAVB010017598.1, read as the reverse complement.
TTGGGTACAAAGGCAGGATAGCAATAGCAATCCTCATGTATCTTGAGTTGTACCTTGTTGGAGTTAGCCTTCTGATATTAGAAGGAGACAACATGGACAAGATGTTTCCCGACACTTGTGTCGAGTTTGGGTCGGTAAGCATCAAGGGGAAGCAACTCTTTGTTATACTGTCCTCGCTGGTTATTCTGCCCACAACGTGGTCGAGGAACATGACTGTCATTGCATATTTCTCGGTTGTAGGAGTTCTGGCATCGGTACTTCTGTTGGGTTCGCTGTTGTGGACTGGCATTGTGGATACAGGATTTCACTGGAAGGGAAGAGCTCTGAACATGAGCGGGTTACCGACTACTCTGGGTTTATATTTCGTATGCTTTACTAGTCATGCAGTATTTCCCACAATATATGCATCGATGGAAGAAAGGACACGATTTCCCAAGGTAAATCTTAAAGCTTCTATACTACACATCATTTGAAATCACAAAATATACGCACGTCAAAAAAAATGTCTAAATGTATGAAACATTTTCTAAAACTTTAATAATTTATTAATATTTATTTGTTTTTCGATACCAAAAAAATTCGATACTTTGATACAAAACTGTCGATCCCGATATTCATAGGCAGAGTCTGATACCAATTCAAATACCGATGTTGCGAACCTTGGTATAGTAGAGTATTTAGTACCTACACCAGAAACCCGTGACATATTAGGAGCGAAACATCTACATATACGAATGATATACAGTTTTATGCCAATAGAAGTGCAGACTTACTAGTGCTACTGTTGGTCGATTCTCTCCATGGCCAGCCCTGGGTTAAGTCGGACAAGCCATCAGGCTTGGACAACCTCCCTGGTTAGGGGCAACCCTCCCATCCCTAAGTCCCCACCACTCCGCCAATAGAGCCTCTGTGGTTCACCCCAACTCCTTTATGTCAATTGAACTAGCAATCCACATCAGGCCCATATTTTGAGTTCTCACTAGGAATGCCTCGAGTAGCTCAAGAAGAGGAACATGGAATCCGAGCTCCACGACACCGTCAGAACTAAAGACTTCGACGCCGCTGCAAACCCCATTCGCCATTAAATTTTTGATATCTTCTTTTGGAGTCGAGGGCAAAGGACAATCAAATTTAGTTCCGGATAGGACAACCCACCCCCCGGCCGGCCCTGATTCTCTCCAGACTGTAGATTGTTGTAGCCTAGCATAGAACAATTTGAGACAAACCATTTGATTTATTTAAATCTGTCTAAGGACAACACATTTAAGTTTGCATTTTCATCCTTCATCGGAAATTGCAACATAAGTGGTTCCGTTGAGTTCCAACCTTAACACTACTGATACATCCTTTTGTCTTTCATTTCATTGTAGGTGTTGGTAATCTCCTTTGTGCTGTGTACTTTCAATTATGGACTAGTGGCAGTCTTGGGCTACCTTATGTACGGGGATGAAGTAGAATCCCAAGTGACACTAAATCTTCATGCAGGAAAGCTTTATTCCAAGATAGCAATTTATGCTACTTTTCTGACGCCATTCGCGAAATATGCATTAATGATCACCCCAGTTGCAATGGCTATAGAAGACAAGTTGACATGTATATCCCCTGTCCTCCTCGTCAGGACTCTCTTGTTGATCAGTACGATGGTTATTGCATTGACAGTTCCATTTTTTGGCTACGTTATGACATTCATCGGATCATTTCTGTGTATCATCATTTCAGTCTTGTTTCCGTGTATATGCTACCTAAAGATTAACAAGTCATCAGTGAAGCTTGGGATTGAGACGGTAGGAATCGTAGGTATCGTGATCGTCGGAGTTGTAATTGCTATAATGGGTACCTATTCCTCTGTTCGAGAAATCATCAATAGTATGTGAAAGTTACCGAGTGTGACTGAGGTCTTCGGGAGGGTAAGGGTAGATCCTCAGATCCTGACCCAGGGGACAGTTAAGATGTCTGCCCCTTATTATCAAAACAGGAAAAAATAAATAGTATGTAGACATTATATTATGGTTTTAATCAAGGAAAGACAGATTGAGCCTCTGTTGTAAACGAGGACAAGAAATGTAGTTATGAGATTTTGAGCTTACAAAATAAAGAGCAATATTTTTTTTTTTTGTTCAATGATAAGTCTTGAACCTAATACCTTTGTTGTTGTTGTTGTTGTTGTTGTTATTGTTATTGTTATTGATAGTAGTACTTGAACCTTGTTAAATTTGTTGTTCTTTGTTTGAGGAATACTTGAAATTCAAGTTCAGCATGATTATGATATGTATTCTAGTTCCATCTCTTTGCAGGGTTCCTTTTAATCTTGCTTGCTTGGTCAAGTGCAGCCTAACAAGACTTTTTACGAAAAGTGCGAGAACAGATGTGTGCATTTTCCAGTTCTATGTATCCTTCTGTTATTCCAAGCCTGATTGAGACAACTGTGTATATTTTCCAGGTTCTATGTATCTTTGTGTGAGAACAGCTGTGTATATTTTCCAGGTTCTATGTATCCTTGTGTTAGACAACTTTGCATATTGATTGCATGTGGGTTTTGTTAACATGTGCCATAAGGGCCTTTTACATGTATTTTCCACCAGCACATTTATCAATATGCATTTTACATGTGCTGGTGGGAGTATCCATATAAATTATGTATTAATCGATGCATTAATATGTGCCCTTAGGGCACATGTTAACAAAATCCTACATTATATTGCTGGTTGCTGGTGTTGTAGGTTAGTATACACTTCCCGACGAAAAAGACCTGATTAAATTCTGTGTTGTTGATAATAACATGGAGTGCCAAATATTTCTCTGTAAATTGCTCATACATATTAGATAAAAGACCTGATTAAATTCTGTGCTGTTGATAATAACATGGAGTGACAAATATTTTCTCTGTAAATTGCTCATACAAATTAAATTTAACTGGAAGACACTTCAAGCAATTTAGACGATATTTACGTTTTCATAGGTGGGTCCCCCAACTCCTATTTCTAAAGATCTGGAGGTAGCAGTCACAGCAATAACAATATGGCAACTGTACTACTTCGAAATATTGAGCCACCCAATACTTGGAAATGAGCCACCCAATACAATAACAGAGTCCGAATGAGGATGCTGATCAAACTGAATTTGCGATAGACGTGACTAGTAATATACCAATGTAGTAATCAGTGTAGTGTAGAGTGTAATCTTCGACCTCAGTTCCTCTACTGTATTATTCATCATCACACGAGAATTCACATCTTGACCATCAAGTATCCTGTAACTTCCGTTAGCACGTAGATCAAGGTGCAAAGCGGGAAAGAATCGAACAATACCTGCAACAAAGAATGGAAATGAGATCAAGAGGATCGATGTTAAGACTAGATAGTAATTAATGACCTGAAGGTTAGCACTCAGTCAATAACTCAGACCAATAGTTCCTGCTCTTGATTCATGTTAGGTTTCCTATGGCAGAATTTTTTATGAATTTTGAACTTATTTTGGGGAACATAATATTATCTTTTATTGAGGTATTCAGTAAGCCGGGCTCACCATGAGCCTTGATTCTCCTTCACTTGATGGTCTGGAAATTTGAGGATGGGGAGGAGAATCAAAGCTGCCACTGAATGCACTCACCCATCAAGTGGCAGGGCTCGTGATGAGCCCGGCTCATTGAATAATTTCTCTCATATATATTGTGGGGAAGACTGCATGGACACTGTAATAAAGGCATATAAACTCTTGGCAGTAGGTATCCCTTCCCAGTCCATAAGCGTTCTCTTTCATGAAATGCGACCCGTCAATAGCTCCAGACCATAGAACACAACAGACAACAACAAGAGAAGAAAAGACCCTTCTGATCAACATGTATGCAAGTACGCTCAGGCTTAGTAACCACCCTGTAGGCAAAATTAGGCAAAATTGTGAGAGCCGCAATGAGAACAAATCCTTGCTTTCCCCTAATCTTGAACCCTGCAACATTAAAGTGTGTATGCGGAAATAACTTGTCCAAGTTACCACCTTCTAGTATCAAGAACTCGATCGCACACGACTCTTAGGTACATGAAAATGGATACTGCGGTTACCCAGTATCCAAATTCTAACACCCCGACATCAGAATATATATGTTGCGGTTACCCAGTATCTAAATTCTAACACCCCCGACATCAGAATATGTTTTGATGAACATGTTCACCACAAAAAGAAGCATTGGCTTAACCATTCTCCTTGTGACTGTGCATGCGGAATTGGATGGTAATCAGTAGTTGAATATAATGATTTTATTTTTTATTGTGATTTAGTACCCTCTCCTAACGGTCCACTACGTGATGCTTGTAGCTGGTACGACCGATAGATTACCAAGTGAAAGATTGAAATATCGGGACAAATAGGCCACAAAGTGTTACTTCAATGAATGAGATGTGCAATATTGGTTCTATTTACTTTTAGTATTTTACCATGCAATTATTATGCTTATAGTTGAGTCGTATATGCATTTGCATGAACATTAACAACTTGTGCAAAATGTTTGATAAGTTTTCTCAAACGATACCTGGGGCACTTGTAGGAACGAAATCGTAAAGCAGAATACTCTAGAGGGGGGATGAATAGAGTAGGCAGCGGAATATTGCTAATTAAAAATCTTGTTAGCAGTTATATCACAGATATAATAATAATCACAAAGTAAATGGCAGAAATTAAAAGTGATCAGAAGGTAAACGCAAACACCGAGATTTATACTGGTTTTCCTCTTGTGAGAACTAGTCCAGTCGGAAGAACTCTAGCTTCCAGTTGAATCCACTATTGGAAAATTTCGCAAGTTTTCATACGAAGTCCTTGCAACTTCTACAGGCGCGAGCTTTGATATGAAGAACTCGACCAACTTCAATTGTGAAGAGTTGTATCTTCTATCAAACCTCTAATTACAATCGCTCTGAAACTTCTAGACCGCACCGTACTGGCAAATCGACTAGAGAATTGTAACTGGCTTGGGATTTGAAAATGTAAGCTTTTTGAAAACTCATTGGAAGAATGTAAGCTGAGGAAGAGAAGAGATTGAAAGTGAATTGGTGGTTTGAAATGATCGAAATACTTCTCTATTTATAGTTTTTCCAAAGACAAAACTCTGACAGAATTCGGACAGAACTCTTTGTAACAAACCGCAACTGAAGGATGACCAAGTTCAAAAATCCAACGTTCACTAATGTTCCAATTGGCCGAACTCTGGCCGAACTCGGACCGAGTTCTGCTAGGGTTCTGCCAGTTCATTTTAAGAAAAATTATTTTTTTGGCTTTTTGAAAAATCTTTCAGAAGCTTTTGGTAAAAAAGATATTTTTCAAAAACATAGGTCATTTGTAAAAGAAAAGGATGGTTTTCAAAAACGTTTTCGGATAGTCTAATTGCCAGTACGACTCGGTGTACAATGTATTCCTAGACTCAATAAAATAAAAAATTACATAGCTTAACAGGAAGTACATTCTGAATGGCAAACAGCTTCGGTCTTGAACATAGTAAATATCCATTGTTGAGCAGTGTTCAAAACGTCGTAGGTAAACATCTGAATTGACTTGCATTTATATCGAGACAGAGTTTGATCAATTATTAAAATCAAGTTTGACCATGACCAATGGGCCAACAATCTCCCCCATTTTGATAATTGACAAACATTGCCGACATAACATCTAAGCTTGGATCAATTCAAAATAGTAATCAAAAGAAATTGTTCATAACCTGTATTCACGAAAATGTTAGATCTTATTTCTCCCCCGTTGTCACTTAGCAAAATAATTACAAAAGAGAAAGCGCCCCCGCAATAAATGCATAAGTAACAAACAGTGAAGAAACACAATAAAAAATATACATGAATATTCATTACAGGCATGGTATAAACAGTGAATATAGTAAGAGAAACAGATAGTCTAGAGAACAACACAGGCGTGTATTTGTCACAGACAGTATTTAATAAAGTGCGAGAATAAAACTGAAACAAATAAAGTGCTGAATAATAAACTAAGATGTCAAAACTGAGGCATAATCAAAACCATGTCGATGAACAGTCACATAATAAAAGAAAAGTGCTGATAATAACTAAAATAAGAGTACTGATAAAATCTTAGAATGTCGGAGCATTTCCAAGTAAACATAAGACAAAAGTAACAGTCTCAATATCTAACATCTCAAAAATCATCATCCTCGTCAACATCATCATCAGCTGCAGTGCCAGCATGTCCAGAAGGACCAGCTCTAGAAGTACCAGCGCCAGAAGTACGAGGAGTGGCACCAGCGGTACGATACCAATCATAGGCATTTCCTTGCTGGAACAGAGAGTGGACTGCCTCGTCGTCAATACGGTAGCCAGAAATAGAAGGGTCTCGAGGTAGAGAGCTAGCAGAATGACCCGTCTGCGCAAACCTCAGATCGACGAAGGAGTTGGCAATCGCCTGGAACCGAGTCACATTACGAAACTCGTGTTCCCTAGAAGTCTCAACATAAAAGGACTGCAGATCTGATAAGTGATGATGATTACCCTCAAATATCATAGGGTAAGAATGAGGATGAACAGGTGCTGTGGGAGTAGGTGCAGGAGGAGCAGGTACAGTAGGTGGAGGAACAGTGGCAATGCTACGACGAGAGAGTTTGAGAAACTTGGGCTCGGGGTCGACAGCACAAGTAGATAGGTCAATATCAAATCTCTGAAAGATGCGAGGAATAAGCATCGCATAAGATAGGTTGCGATCTCTCCCGCGACATCTACCCATCATCTGGATGATAGTCTTAGGGGCAAAAAAAAAGAATCCCCTTAAGAATATGATAAAGAGAAGAAAGCTCAAGTGCAGTGACATCATCTTTGGAAGTGGATTTTGGAAGTAAAGTGGAATAGATGATGCGATATAATTCGTAGTTAAACAAGTTCAAGTTATTAGCCTTGAACTTTCCAGGACGAGCGCGTGCGGGCGCACAAAGCTCATTCTTGAAACTAACGAGTGTCGTGCCATCGGAAAAATCAAAATCAGTGATGTCATCGAGCGGGACACCTTCGTTTGGAATACCAAGGATTTTCGCTAACGTTTTATCAGTGAATTCGATATCAATTCCTCCGACACGTGTCCTCACGGTAAAAGTGTCTAACACGAAATTACAATAGAATAATCTAATGACATTAGTGGCAATGGGGAATTGTAAGGTAACAAAGTATTGTAACACTAATGCCTCAAAGTAAGGGCGGTGATCCGTAAAGACAGTCCATTTAATCGGCGATCCGGTGCAAATAGTACGCATGATAAAATTGGCATACCACAATAAAGCTTGATCGAAAGTTTTAAAGTAAAACTCGTCCGACGCACCATCGTCCGGTTGGACCGGAGAAAAGGGGCAATCTGTATGCGGATCTGAATACGATACCTCTTCACTGGCATTAGTCTTCTTCCTCTTGAAGGGATTGAACTTAGGCATTCTTTTCCAAAAATTTCTAGAAACCCCAAGTATTGAAAAGTGGAGGAGAGAAGGGATTATACCTTTCAAGAATTGGATATGCTGATGAGGACGAAGTTCTCCGCACGAATCCAAAGTTTGGACGAGAATCTCCACTCGGATTGTAAGAACAAGGATGGAGAAAAACTAGGGTTTGGAGGCGTGGCAGCTGCTGTTTGATGTAGTTTGGAAGAATGAAGAAGATGGGGGCTCGGGTTCTGCCTGGTACATATATATACCCAGCCGAACTCTGGCCGAATTCGGACCGAACTCGGGCCGAATTCGCCAAGGGTTGCCTGGCTATATATATATATATATCAAAAATAATAGAAATGGGGCCACATCTTTTTCATTAATTCGTTTCAAGTGTTTAATTCAGAGTTTAGTAATTTTAAATCTCAAAATAATATAATTAATATTATTTTATAAATTAATATTCTTTATTCAGCATCTGTCTCATATTAGATGTAGGAGTACTATTCCAGCTAACGGAGGTTCACCGGAGAACTCTTAAGTACCGCTTCGCTTCGACCGTAGTCGTGGTGACAGACAGACTCTTTTTAGGCTTGTCTCGAAAACAGTTTATGAGTATCGAATAAATTAATTAATAAAACAAAATTAATTAATATTATTGACATCTAAAATGCCTAATTTTCGACGTAAATAATTGAAACGATCTTCCGCTAGAGGTTTTGTGAGTATGTCAGCTATTTGATTCTGAGTGTCTATGTATACAAGGTCTATATCTCCATTTTGTTGATGATCTCTAAGAAAGTGATGTCGAATCTCGATATGTTTAGTACGAGAGTGATATACTGGATTCTTAGTCAAATTAATAGAGCTAGTATTGTCACAGAAAATGGGTATGTGTGTAAAATACAATCCATAGTCTTCTAAGGTTTGTTTTATCCACAAAATTTGTGCACAACAACGTCCTGCGGCGATATACTCAGCCTCGGTTGTTGATAATATAACAGAATTTTGCTTTTTACTAAACCAAGAGACTAGAGCTTTTCCTAGGAAGTGACATGTGCCGCTAGTACTTTTTCTATCTACTTTGCATCCGGCAAAATCAGCATCAGAATAACCGGTTAGGTCAAAAGATGTGGTTTTGGGATACCATAAGCAAATAGAAGAAGTGCCTTTAAGGTATCGAAAGATACGCTTAACTGCGTACAAATGTGATTCCTTAGGATTAGCTTGAAAGCGTGCACATAAACAAACACTAAACATAATGTCTGGTCGACTAGCAGTTAAATACAGTAAGCTACCGATCATACCTCGATAGTTACGTATGTCGACAGGTTTGCCTTGTTCATCAATATCAAGCTTGGTTGAAGTCGCCATTGGAGTGCTAAGTGGCTTGACTGCTTCCATGTCGAACTTCTTTAATAGATCCTTTGTGTACTTTTCTTGATTTATGAACGTCCCATTGTTGGTTTGTTTGATTTGCAGTCCGAGAAAGAATTTCAGCTCTCCCATCATGCTCATCTCAAACTCATTCTGCATACACTTTGAAAATTCTTGACAAAGAGATTCATCAGTAGATCCAAAGATAATATCATCTACATAGACTTGAATCAAAAGAATATTATTATTCAAAGATTTTATAAACAAAGTAGTGTCAACCTTTTCCTTTGAAAAACCGTTATCAAGTGGAAAAGTGCTTAGACGATCGTACCAAGCACGAGGGGCTTGTTTCAAACCGTATAAAGTTTTCTTCAACTTGAAAACATATTCAAGAAATTTGAAATCAGTAAAACCTGGAGGTTGAGCTACATAAACCTCTTCTTTTATAAAACCATTTAAAAATGCGCTTTTGACATCCATTTGAAATAACTTAAAATTATGAAAACATGCAAATGCACATAACATGCGAATGGATTCTAATCTCGCAACTGGGGCATAAGTCTCATCATAGTCGATACCTTCTTCCTGATTGTATCCTTGAGCTACGAGTCAAGCCTTATTACGAGTCAATAAACCATTCTAGTTCAGTTTATTTCGAAATACCCATCGGGTGCCAATGACCGAATGATCAATGGACTTGGGAACAAGTTCCCAAACTTGATTCCGTTCGAATTGGTTTAATTTCTCTTGAATAGCATCTAACCAAAAGTTATCACTACATGCTTCATCAATATTTTTGGGTTCAAACTGCGAGACAAAAGCAACACAAGAAGTTATATCTTTATTAGAGGAACGAGTACTTACACCCTTGGTAATCTCACCAATTACCAAGTCCTTTGGATGATTAGCCAAGAATCTTATCTCTTTTGGTGTAGTCTCAGGATTGCTAGTTCCGACTTCTTTGCTTGGAGGTTCATCTGATGCCTGATGTGATGGTTATGTATCTTTGTGTGAAAGTTTTGCAGTAGCTGTACTTGGTACGATTATGTCTTCATTGTCATCATCGTCTAAGTATTGATTTTGCTCATCAAACTTGACGTTGATAGATTCTTCAATGATCATGGTTCTTTTGTTGAAGACTCTATATCCTTTGCTCTTCGCTGTATAACCTAAAAATATACCTTCATCGGCATTTTCATCAAATTTACTCAAATTATCTTTAGTATTAAGAATAAAGCATTTACAACCAAAGATTTTAAAATAAGAAACATTTGGTGTTCTATCAAACCATAATTCATAGGGAGTCTTCTTCGATATAGGTCGAATTAGAACCCTATTGAGAATATAGCATGCTGTATTTACAGCTTCAGCCCATAAGTATCTAGGTAGACTAAACTGGTTTAACATTACTCTAGCCATTTCAGATAGAGTTCTGTTCTTACGTTCCACAACTCCATTTTGTTGCGGAGTCATAGGGCAAGAGAATTCATACAAATAACCGTGTGTGTCACAAAATTGCTTGAATTCTGCATTCTCAAATTCGCCGCCATGATCACTACGAATGCGAGTAATCATGAACCCTTTTTCATTTTGTACTTTCTTACAAAAGGTGACGAATTCTGATAATGCATCATTCTTGCGTACAAGAAAATAAACCCATGTATATCTAGAGAAGTCATCTATAATAAAAAAATGCATATAACTTACCACCTAGACTGGCAATTCTACTGGATCCAAATAAATCCATATGCAACAGTTGTAAAGGTCTAGTGGTACTTACAGCGTTCTTGGATTTGAATACGGATTTGATAGCTTTATTCTTTTCACATTCACTACATACCGTATCCTTCTTGAAAGAAATGTCCGGTAAGCCGCGTACCAACTTTTTCGTAGATAATCTTGAAATTGTATCCATGTTTGCATGACCGAGTCTCATATGCCATAGTTGACTCTCAACGCTTTTGGCCATCAAACATCTACCTGCTGTGTTAGCATCTTCCAACAAATAGAATACATACATATTGTCTTCCATAATACCTTCAAATATAGTGCTACCAGTTGAACTATCAATTATAGTACATTTATCTTTTACGAAGTTAATACCATAACCGTGATCAGCTAAATGGCTTATGCGGAGCAGATTATGTTTTAACTCAGTAACTAGACAAATATCTTTAATCACTGGATAGGGAGCCTTACCAATGTCACCGATACCGATTATGTACCCTCTTAAATTATTACCCAAGGAGACATATCCTTCTTTATTCCTCTTCGACAGTGTTGCGAATAATGAAGCGTCACCGGTCATGTGCCGTGAGCAACCGCTGTCGAGGATCCATTTGCTCCTAGCATGAGAAGGACGTCCTACCTACAAAATAATTTGCAGGTGAAACTTTTGGTACCCATTTCTTGTAGGATCCTGACTGGTTAGTTTTCGGTATCCATGCATAAATATTTAAATCTACTAACTTTCTGATTCTACATGTAGAAGATATATGACCAATGAGGCCACAATAATAACATTTAGCATGTTGAGTGTTGAAAGTAGTGTGAGGTGCATGATTGGTAGGTTTTGGTTTTCTAGTATAGAAGAATGCATGCGTATTAGTCTTCTTGGGCATAGTCTTGGTATGGTTTGGTCTGACAGTGTTGGGCGTGTTTCGATGATTCGGTAATTGACACGTGTTAGAATAGGAAGCAGCAACTTCAGGCCGTTTTCCTAAACTAATTTCCAACTTTTTGGAAGTGTCATATAATCTAGTATAGTCAGATGTGAGTGATTCTAATCTGACCTTTGCACACTGGAGACTCTTTCTCTCCTTAGATAGGTCTTCCTTTAACTGGATAATAGTTTGGTCTTTTTCTTCGGATAGCTTAACAGTCTCGTGTAACAACAATTTAATAGAAGAAAGCTCACCAGACTCATTTGAAGAGTCATTATCTCTAACATGATCTAGTAGGTCGGTAAGTCTTCCTATTTCACCTTTGTACTCTTTGAGTACCTTCTTAGAGATTTCATATTTGCTACGCAGTTTCCTGTAATCATCTAACAGTTTACTGAAAGCCTCTCCTAGTTGCTCAAAGGTGAAATCATCATAAAGATCAAATAGAGGATTAGTAATTACCTGATCACAAGCCATCAAGCATACATTTGCAGCGTCATCTGATTGTTCATCTTCTGAGTTGCTGGCTTCACTTTCATGCCATATGCTTGTGTTGGCGTACTTCCTTGATGTAGATTTCTTCAGGTAGCCTTTATCATATTTGCTGCTTTTCTTTGATGATGATTCTGAGGGACAATCTTTCTTCATGTGTCCTTTCTTCTTGCATCCGTAGCAAATAGGATCTTCCTCGTTGTTGTTGCTGTCTTTGTTGTCTTTTGTTCTCCTGTTAAATCTCATGAACTTCTTGAATTTTCTTACCAGAAGAGCTTGATCTTCAGAGTCGGAGTCGCTGTCATCAGAATCATCTTCGATGGTTCTTCTATGTTGAGCCTTGAGAGCGATCATTTTCTCTGACTTCTCCTTTGGTGTAGCATCTTCAAAGTCTTGAAGTTCTAACTCGTGAGTGAGTAGCTTACCCATGAGTGTTTCTAGAGACATTGTTAAGAGGTCGTTCCCTTCAATGATTGCAGTAGCCTTTGGAATCCAGTTCTTTGTAAGGGCTCGTAGAAGTTTGTGAATCTTCTCATGGTTACTGTAATCCTTGCCTAGTGAAGACAGAGGATTTACAATATCCAAGAATCTTGTAAACATCTGAGTGACTGATTCACTTGGCTTCATTTTGAACGCCTCGTACTCCTGAGTAAGTCTGCTGATCTTTGACTCCTTGACTTATGTTGTTCCTTCGTGGGTTACTTCGAGAAGTTTTCACACTTCGTTTGATATTGTGCAAGTAGACACCCTGTTGAATTCAGTTCTGTCTAAGACACAAAATAAAGCGTTAATAGCACGTACGTTAAGACTGGCCTTTTTTTTTCTTCCTCTGTATATTTGTCATGGGGTTTTTCAACTAAAACACCATCAACATTAATACGAGGTGGCTTTTTATAGCCATCAATAACTACAGACCATAAGTAAAAATTAAGAGATTTCAGAAAGAAACTCATACGTGTTTTCCAATAAGTGTAGTTTGTGCCGTCAAACAGTGGAGGTTTGTTTGTTGCTTTGCCTTCACTTGTGAATTTCACAGTTGCCATGTGTAATGCTGTGATCTATATAAAAATTGAATATAACTGCAATTTTACCTTGCTTTACCTGTATAACCTGCTCTGATACCAATTGTAGGAACGAAATCGTAAAGCATAATACTCTATAGGAGGGTGAATCGAGTAGGCAGCGGAATATTGCTAATTAAAAATCTTGTTAGCAGTTAGATCACAGATGTAATAATAATCACAAAGTAAATGACAGAAATTAAAAGTGATCAGAAGGCAAACGCAAACACCGAAATTTATACTGGCTTTCCTCTTGTAAGGACTAGTCCAGTTGGAAGAACTCTAGCTTCCAGTTGAATCCACTATTGGAAAATTCTGCAAGTTTTCATACGAAGTCCTTACAAGTTCTACAGACACGAGCTTTGATACGAAGAACTCGACCAACTTCAATTGTGAAGAGTTGTATCTTCTATCAAGCCTCTGATTACAATCGCTCTAAAACTTCTAGACCGCACCGCACTGGCAAATCGACTAGAGGATTGTGTAGAATGTGGAAAATTATGACACGCTGTCATTTTCATCCATACGCTTAAAGACAGATGTCAGTTGAAGCCATACGCTCAAACAGAAGTCATACGCTCAAGGCTATACGCTCAGTTAAGAGCCATACGTTCAGTTCAGAGTTGTACGCTCATTCAAAAGCCATACGCTCAGTAAATGTTTTATTATTTACTGAAGTGACAGCACAGCATATGTTTAAATGATGAATGAATCTGACACTTCATCTTTCGTGCAAAGACAGCTGTCACGAGAAAAGTAACCGTCGTATAGGTTTTCGAAGAGTCGGTTTTGTCTTTTACGAGGACAACTCAGCAGCCTTCATAAATATAAAAGCCATCATTACTGTCAGTTTTGACAGTCTGTCAGCCGTCAAATCCGTAGTCACGACGCTCGAGAAGATTTTGTCAGTTATGGGAAGATATGGTGTACCAAAGAAGATTGATGATAGCCACGTGGCCACTTCTCCAGTGAGCGTATCGACCTCACATGACTCCTTCTTCACCCAGCCAAGTGAGCGTATGGACCTCACATGATTCCTTGCTAACCAAGCGAGTGTATGATCTCCATACGACTCCTTGCCCATAAAGTGAGCGTATGGATTTCCTATGGCACTACGCTGTCCAAATCAGCGTATGACTCCTCTTCAAAAGCTAGCGTATGACTCTACAGCAGTTGTATCCAGGATGATTTTCAATGTACAGTCAACACACGTTCTCACGTGTCCTGTACTCAGTTATCCATTTATTCAGAAGTTATGCAATGTAGCCTTCATGCCATCAATCTCTCCTGAATGTGCTCCACTACTCTCAACCGCACGCCAACGTGTCTTCGTCAGAATTTGCCACGCGTCCCTGCAGTTTTGCACACGTCAAGTAACTACCTGAGCGTATGGTTCAGGACAGTTATCCAGAACTCTATAAAAGAGAGTTTCTTCACCTTCATGAGGACATGTCATTTTTCAGAGAGAACAGAGAGATTGCCCAGTTGCTGTCCAAGTTCTTCAAAGTTCGAGTTTTCTTCATCGCATCGTCCAAGGGATAAAGTAATCGTCTTCTAGATTAGATTCCTACAGTTGTAATTTTCTCAGATACAAAATAAATAAAGTAAATTTATTTATGGAAAACAAATTGGCGACTCTGCTGGGGAAAGCTGTCTCCTCCAACGAGATAGCAACAACTCAATGCGATACTTCGTCGATCGGCTCGACGAAGAAGACGATGGTCGTACAATTCGACCAATCTGCTTACGAAGAAATGCTCAAGACGAAGGAGGGCCGAACTACTTCCTCCGCTCTTCCTGCTGCCAAGAAGATGGGACGCTCTGTCTATGTCCCCAAGTCTTCTTCGACAGCCCGAGATGTTCCTGTCACTTCTCACGTTGACAAGAACACACCTTCAACTTCAACAAAGCACACTTCTGCTTCCCTGAACACAGCAACAATGGTTTCCCCTAGTCACGCTGACAAAATTGGTTCTTTAACCAAGTCAGTGTGTCCAAGGAAAACCATCTCTGGACATGTCAAAGTCCCTTCTCCTTCTGCTCTTACGACAGCAGTCGGCTCTTTAGCCATTGATGACTCTGTGCGTACAGCAGTCAGAGGGCAGCATGCGGTAAAGTCAGCGTACGCTAAGCAAAAGCCAGCGTATGCTACCAAGAAGGCAGCGTACACTGAGCAAAGACCAGCGTATGCCAACAAGAAGGCAGCGTACGCTAAGCAAAAGCCAGCATATGCTAACAAGAAGTCGGCGTATGCTGACAGATACAGTCCTTTGACTGATTCTCAAAATCAGACTGGGGGTTCTCTTTCACAGAACCTACAAATGATTTCCCCACAACTTGCGCATCTTGTGCCAACCAAGGAGAAAGGCTCTTTAGTCGATTCCTCTACTTCTGAGGTCTTTACCTCTGGAGTTAATTTGACTAGTACTTTTACTAGCTCAAACAAAGGAAAACGCCTTTTGGCTAATTCCTCTAAAGATAGATTATTACCGACTCCTAGTCGGAATAATACTCATCTCCCTTCTCTCAAAATTTCTCGATCTGAGAAAGGCAAGTTACAAGTATCCAAGACTGATACCAAAGTCATATCTCCCACGGATCTTCGTAACAAGCTTAATCAAAATCACCACAGTTATGCTTCTGGTATTAAAAAGTCTTATCAAATTGAGACAAGTGTACTAGACCCTGATGTTGAATATGCCAGGAACTATGTGGCTCAAATTAATCGGTCTCTATACACTCAAGAACCAAGAAGACAGAAGAACAAAAGACAAGTTTCTACACAGAAACTATCTTCCAGTACTTCCCAATCTATCCCTACAGATCTCCGGGAATATTTACAAAACAAACGGAGAATCGACACTCCATCTGGCTATGACATTGCCCATATTCGCCATGAAAAGTATGGTTGTGACTTCCAACCTCGGGTTGTCATCCAATGTTGTTGTTCACCGAAAAGACGGTCTGTTTTCGAACGGATCCAATATGAACCAACATCAGATGAAGATGAACCTCTTTATGCTTTTGTCAACATGACCTCCAGAAATATTGGGGGTAGAATCCGGTCTGACGCTATATCAGATTCTGAAGATGGTGTTTATCTTGGCACCCGATCCAGGACCGGAGCCTTGGCCAGAATCTCTTCTTCTTCTCATCCAAGTAATAATCCGGAGATCACGGAAGATTTCCTTGGAGAGTCCAACTTTCCGGCATTAACTCCTGTAAACAGTCCCGGGAAAGATACTGATTCTTACAGCGATGATTCAGAGCAAACTGTTTCATCGTCTATCCCTCGAATGATTACCACTTACATGGCAGAAGGTGATCATGAACCTTCGATTAGCAATGAGGCTCATGAACAGAGGATTTCTTCTTTAGAACAACAATTGCGAGCTATGGCAGATACATTGAGTGCTATGCACACTCTAATGCAGGCTCAACAACAGACAGCACCACCAGTGGTATTGAATACCCCTGTTGTTCCAAACCCCGAACCCTCTACTATTCCGGGGGTACAATCTAATGTTCCTGTACAAACCATCCCAAGTCACTCTGGAGCTGGGGGTGGTACATATGCTGCAGTCCCTCCTCCCAATTACACTCAACAAGTCACAACTCCACAATCCTCTGGAATTGTTACAGAAGAGTTAAAGAATCTCAAAACTCAGTTTGAGGCATTCAAACAGAAGGATGGTTTACAAAGGTTAGGTATCAAGCAACCTTACCCGATAGAATGGAAGCAAGTATCATATCCTCCTAAATACAAGCCTCCGACTATCTCCTTCTTTGATGGGACTACTTCCCCAAGTCAGTTCATTAATCACTTTGAAGTAATGACTGATCAATTGCAACCAAGCGATGCCCTCCTTACTCGGGTGTTTGTTGGATGTCTCAAAGGAACGACTTATGAATGGTACAGAAGTCTCCCTGATGGGTGTATTACTTCATTTGCCGGTTTCAAACAAATG
The DNA here is from genome assembly GCA_029216955.1 of Iris pallida. Lineage (NCBI taxonomy): Eukaryota > Viridiplantae > Streptophyta > Magnoliopsida > Asparagales > Iridaceae > Iris > Iris pallida. The sequence continues at coordinate 2,662,178 of JANAVB010017598.1, read as the reverse complement.
TTCCTTGAACGATTCTACGAAGGGCTCAATGATATGACCATGTCGGCCCTCATAAGAATCAAACAGAAGAATAATGAGACCACTGAGGAATTCATTGAGAGATTCAGAAGAGAAGCCCTCAAAATGCCTCTTGGAACTCCCGATGCTGTTACGATCGACACTTGCAAGTCAAACCTCTTACCAATTATCAGCATATGGACAGGGTCCACTCAGTTCCAAGATTGGCCTTCATTCATCGTCAGTGCCAAAGCTGCCGAAGTCAGTGCTGAGACCTTCAAAGGTCTGGGGGTACAAATGGCTCCCAAAGAATCAAATCAGAGTGCTAGCAATAGTACTCGACCCAACAATCGCAAAGGGAAAGAAGCTCTTGAAGTCAATCTCCAAAGCAGTAGTCAAGAAGTAAAGACTACCCAAGCTACTTCAGCTCCAACAAATCAACAACAGAGATCTCCTCGGCCGAAAGAAGAATATTCTTTCGATGATGACGATGTTCAGGGTATCTTTGAATGCTTGCTCAAAGGTAATAAAATATAATTGCCAGAAATTAAAAAGCCTGATGAAGCCAATAAAACAGATCATCCAAAATACTGTCCATACCATAGAATGCTGGGTCACACAATCCGGTCTTGCTATGTATTAAAAGGAAAGATCCAGGAGATGATTAAATCAGGAGCTGTGACACTAACACCCAAAGACAAGACAGTCACAGCAAATGTGATTTCAATGCAGTTTGGTAATTTCCCTCCTTTAATGGTGGAAAGTGGGATTGTTCCTATTTCCAAAGCAACTCTCGAGGTGGTGAATATCCCACCAGCACAGAATAAAGGACTTGTTCCTGTCACAACTAAGAAGGGAGAAATCATGTGGATCCACCCAGACTTAAAGACAGAGTTTGAGACACCTTCCTCTTCTTCTCGGAAGACTCCTTCATCTAAAAAGAAACTCGGGAAAATTAAGTCATGTAATGTGACTTCTAGTACTACACCCGATTTTTATCTAACCTTTACTTTCATCTTGGCAGGAAATTCACTCCCTACTGAGGTAAAAACTGTACCTCAATTTGAAGATAAGTACAAGCCTGCATTCCATCTATATAGTTCACAATCTCGTAAATTAATGGCAAAGATGGGCTATGATCTAGCCACTGCTTCTGGTCTGAACTCAGGCAAAGGACTCCGAGCACCTTTTGCCCTCACTATGAGACATAATCAATCTCGTGTTGGTCTCGGCTTCTGGGACGAAGCTCTCATCAAGCATAAAAGAACCAAAAGCAAGGTGAAGAATTGCAACATGGTTTCGATAGATCCTGAACCAGAATCTGAAGTTGAAGTTCATGCTGGAACTCGGTCAGGAAAAATATATCTCAAAGATTATGCTGACACTTCTGGAGAAACCTCTGATGTCCCTCCGGCTACAGCCCCAACACCAGTCTCTACTGAAGAACCTTCAAATGTTCCTGTCGAGACAGTTCCATCTAAACCAACAACAGCTGACAAGGGCAAACAACAAGTCCGTTTCGACAAACCATTGAAGAAATCATCCCCTACAGGACTTGAAAAGCCTTATAATTTTGATATATTGGCTCAACTAGCCAATACACCAGCTAAATTGTCAATCTTCGAACTCTTACGTCTCTCTAAAGAGACTCGAGAAACTTTGAGTGAAGCACTGTTACAAGCAGAAACTTGCTTAACTCTCATCAAGAAGTTGGAAACAGAACCTGTCTCTCACTGCCATAATGTATTGGAATTTATTCCAAACATTACCTTTACGCAGAACGATATGCTGCTAGAGGATAATCGACATGATCGTCCTTTATATCATACAGGATATATTGATTCTATGAAGGTTGATCATTTACTGATTGATCCAGGATCCGCTCTCAGTATTATGCCAAAGGCTATGTTAGATGCATTGAAGATACCTGTGCATAGTCTTTCCAGCACTATCACTACCATCTTGGGATTCAATCAAGGAAAAAGTGAGCCTTTAGGCAAGATTCGCCTTAAATTTTAAATAGGCGATCTTCGTACTAAGGTTACTTTTTACATCATCGACAATCATGGTTGCTCATACAATGCTCTATTGGGGAGACCTTTCTTGCATGAACATAATATTGTTCCTTCAACTCTTCATCAGTGCTTCAAATATGTTGATGATAATGGAGAGGTTCAAAAAAAAGTGGCAGATCTTTACCCATTCAAAGGAGTCGAAGCTTACTTCAATGACGCTCGCATGTACAAAGATGAATACTCGAAAGTCTTGCAAGCTATGGATAATGAAGATGAGACATCCAAAGTTGACACCTTTATTATTCCTGTAAAAGGGCGTATTACTCCTCCACAGTCTGTTAAAACATCTGAAGAAGGCTCACTGATAATTCTGGTCAGTGGACGTACTACTTCATTATCCGCCCAAGGCTCACTGATAATTCCTGTCAGTGGACGCACTACTGTACCATCTTCCCAAGCTTCATAAAGTTCGCTGATCATTCCTGTCAGTGGACGCATCACTCTCCCTCCATCTTCTCAGGCTAGATCAGATAGTCAGTGGACGCATTACTTATCCACGGTCTTCTTCAAGGGAGCTCACCTCTTCTGAGCCTTTTGTTATCGATCTTAATCGAAACAAAAATTCTAACTGTTCTTCTTCTTCCCCCTTTGTCATTAATCTGACTAAGTCTGATAAGGCTCAGCCTTCTGTTGTAAATACAGCATCTAGTATTAATGAAGCATCTCCTTTGCAGTATATTGATGTTTGTAGTTATGTACAAAGTTATTTACAATTGCTAGATAGCTTAGAGCCACTAACTATAGGGGTTGTTCAAGCTCTTCATACAGACGTATCATTAGACTCTATAAAGAAATCATACTTTGTGGTCCCCAGTCGAAAGAAGGGAGAAAATCCAATATTTTTCTATAAAGGACCTCAGAATCCTCCTAATCTGGAGGAGGATGATATAAATGACGATACTGGAAGATTACAGCTACGTCGCTACAGTCAGCAATCCAAAAATATCATCAAGAATATGGGTTATGATTTCAGAACCAGTCTTAATGGAAAAAGAAGAAGAATGCCTGTTCGAATTCCTCCATTAAAATACGGAAGGACAAAATGTGGTTTAGGTTACATTGCTCCCACCCCTTTTATTAACATAGTTCATGAAGAGTCAAAATTCAATAAAGATGAACAATCTGAAGATGAACGATCTGAGTCTTCTGATTCCCTTTCTTGGGATTCTGATACGAGTGTTAGCGATCTTCATCGCTCTATTCTATCCATCAATATGGTCTCTGTTGATGGCCCACAAGAAAATGGTGAAGATGAGGATGATTTTGAAATATCACCTGAATCAGAACAATGGGCTCAAAGATTAGATAATCAATGGGAATTCAGGTTCGAACAGAGGGAACCTCCTACTGAAGATAAACTGATCCAAATTGATGTTGGTGAAGAAGGTTCCCCTAAACCAATATTCATCAGTGAGAGTCTTTCAGAAACAGATAAGCAAGATATGATCAAGCTTATTCGTGATTACATCGATGTCTTCGCCTGGAGCTACGAGGATATGCCAGGACTAGATCCGAAGATCGCAATGCACAAGCTAAATATTATGCCAAATGCTAAACCGGTCAAACAGCAACAGCGACGATTTCGTCCAGACATTATGGATGCAATTGAAGCTGAAGTCAACAAGCTTATGGCTTCCGGATTTATCAGAGAGGAACAACATCCTGAATGGGTGGCTAACATCGTTTCTGTCCTCAAGAAGACCGGCAAGATCCGAGTCTGTGTAGACTTTCGTGATCTCAATGCTGCTTGTCCTAAAGACGAGTTTCCTCTTCCAATTACAGATGTAATGATTGATAACACATGTGGTTTCGAACGAATGTCATTCATGGATGGGTATTCGGGGTATAATCAAATCAAGATGTTTCCAGATGACGAGAGACATACTTCTTTCAGAACACCGATCGGTACATATTGTTATACAGTGATACCGTTTGGTCTCAAAAATGCAGGAGCAACATATCAACGAGCAATGAGCACTATATTCCGTGAATATCTCCGGAAAATAGTCGAATGCTATGTTGATGATATTGCAGTCAAAAGTCGACGAAAGGAGGATCATATCCAAGATTTGAAGACTATATTTGATTTAATGCGTCAGCATCAACTTAAAATGAACCCTACTAAGTCCTTCCTAGGCGTCTCTAGTGGCAAATTTCTCGGCTTCGTCATTACCGCTAAAGGTATACACGTGGATCCCGAGAAGATCAAAGCCATCCAAGAGATGCGTCCTCCACGCACCTTAAAAGAGCTACGAAGATTTCAAGGAAGGATTGCTTATATCAGGAGATTCATTTCCAACTTATCAGGACGCTGCAGACCATTCCACAAACTTCTGAAGAAAGGTGTATCTTTCATCTGGAACGAAGAATGTCAAAAAGCATTTGACGACATCAAACAGTACCTCATGAACCCTCCAGTTTTGGTACCTCCCGTCTCGGGAATACCATTTCTCCTATATGTTCGAGCTATGGATCATTCTCTTAGTGCATTACTCGCCCAAAAAAATAAAGATGGTCATGAACAGGCCATTTATTATCTCAGTCGCACAATGACAGGCGCTGAACCGCGTTATTCTCCAATCGAGAAAGAATGCCTAGCATTAATGTTTGCTGTTTAGAAAACGCGATATTATATTATCGGTCAGACGATTCACGTCATTTCCAGAGTGAATCCACTCAGGATTATGATGAAGAAACCCGGTATTCTCAACTCTAGACTTGCTAATTGGGGAATCTTGTTAGCCCAATACGACATGCATTATATTCCTCAGAAGTCGGTTAAAGGACAGGCTCTTGCTAATTTTCTAGCAGCTCATGCAGTCCCAGAAGATTTTAAATTATATGATGAGATTCCCGATGAAGTCCTGGATTCAAATATGGTTTCTGAAGAAGTTCCTACCTGGCGTCTATTCTTTGATAGAGCATCTAGAATAGGTCCTAACGGCGATATTATCGACGGAGTTGGAATTGTTCTTGTATCCCCAGAGGGATTAACTATTCAGAGGGCTTATTCTCTGGATCAATCATGTTCAAATAATATTGCAGAATACAATGCGTTGCTCATTGGTCTTCAACTCGCTAAACATCTGGATGTTCAATATTTAGAAGTTTATGGAGACTCTAAGCTTATCATCAATCAGATCAGAGGAACGTATGAAGTTCGTCATCAAGATTTGATACCTTATCATCGAACAGCACTCTCTATGGCCTCCTCCTTTGAAGGTTTCTTTATTGAACATGTTCGACGAGCCTATAATGCAGAAGCTGATGCTTTGGCTAATCTTGCTGCTGTATTAGCCATACCAATCAGACGTCAGCAAGTGATAGTGGTTTATAACCGAGAACTATTCTGCGTTGAAAATAATCTGGCTTTGGCTTTTCCCCATAATCCAGACGAAGATTCTTTCAACTTTGATGCTGAATTAAAGTTTGATAAAGTGTCCTTATCTTCTTCCGATTCTACTATGGAATATGTCTTTTCTAACAAAATAGACACCGTAACTGAAAACTGGAGACGTCCGTTTCTGGACTTTGTGTTGTATGATATACTTCCTGATAACCCGAGTGAAGCAGCATCTATCCGGCGCCGGTCTCTCAGATTCTATTATAATCATACTACGAAGACATTATATCGTCGAGCCTATGATGGTCTTCTCCTTCGATGCATCGCTGGTGAAGAAGCACAACAGATAATCCGTGAAGCACATGATGGTGTCTGCGGAGCTCACCAGCCAGGTCCAAAACTTCAAGATCGTATCCGACGTATGGGTTATTATTGGCCCACGATGGTAGCTGATACCATTCAATATGCTCGGAAATGTAAAGCCTGTCAAATTCATGCAGACTTTATCCATCAACCATCGGAGTTCTTACACCCAACAGCGGCATCATGGCCCTTTGAAGCTTGGGGCATGGACGTCATCGGTCCTGTCAATCCACCATTATCAAAAGGACATCGGTTTATTCTAGTAATAACTGATTACTTTTCTAAATGGGCTGAAGCAATCCCGTTATCTGAAGTCAAGACTTCTAATGTTATCAACTTTGTCAAACATCATGCCATCTATCGATTTGGTGTTCCTCGGCGTATTATCCATGATAATGGACCACAGTTCGTCAGCCAAAAATTTACTCGATTCTGTGATGATCATCGGATTAATAATCTGGCTTCTACAGCATATAATCCAGCAGCCAATGGACTAGCAGAAGCTTTCAACAAAACAATCATCAAACTCTTGAAAAAGTTCATTTCTTCCAATAAACGTAACTGGAGTGAGAAGCTTGGTGAATGTTTATGGGCTTATCGTACCACAGTTCGCAATGCGACCGGATGTACACCTTTCTCTTTGGTATATGGGTGTGAAGCTGTTCTTCCCCTCGAGATACAAATTTCTTCTTTGAGAGTTGCAATCTCCAATGAATTTACAACAGAGAATAATGATCGACTTCGACTTCAAGAGCTGGAAGCTCTAGATGAAAAGCGATTGTATGTGCAACAAAATATCGAGCTATATCAAGCCCAAATCTCAAAAGCTTTTAATCGGAAAGTCAAAGTCAGAACATATCAGAAGGGAGAATTGGTCCTTACTGTCAGACGTCCGATGACCATGACACATATGAGCAAAGGCAAATTTGACGCGAAATGGGAAGGCCCATTCGTAGTAAACAAAGTCTTCTCTAATGGAGCATATCAGCTTGCCTCTATGGACGAGAAAGTCACGATGATGCCTATCAACGGCAAATTCTTAAAGAAATATTATGTATAAATTTCATCAATATATATAATATTTTCATTACTCCCCAGCAAGTGTAAAACCAAAAATTTATTCTTCTCTACAAAAACTATTTCGATGTCGTTATCCCCAGCGGAAACTGATATTCTACCATGTATCATTTTCCCAGAGAATTTGATATTTTGTCTTATTAGATTCCCAGTGGATTTAATAAAGATCTTGTATAGAAAATCATGTCCATATCACCTCTGAATTTTCTATCTCAGTATGTACCATATTCTATGAAAATGATATCTCGTCCTTTTGATTTCTGAGTCTAAAGATCAGTGAATAAAGGCAAAATAATATAAAGCAGGAAGGATACATCATAAACAAAGTTTTCTTAAACAGAGTTTATTTGAGACAAATTCTTCAAGAAATACATCATCATGGAAGATCACTGGTATCCCTTTCGTACTTGGGACGAGGACCGCATACATAATTAGCAAAAGAATTGAATACATCCTTTCCTGACCGCACCAAGAACTGACAGGCAGCCAGCCTCATTGCTTCTTCTTCAGCGGCTTCCTTTGGAGTCATGGTTTCAAAAGATGAAAGTCAAAAATTGAATTCTCTCGGTTTATATAATAGAGCTTGCTGGCTGTTCATATTCTTCCATCAGATTCAATCAATCTCGAAAAATGAAGAGTCATCATGACATTTAATGAACTTAATGCCAGCGTGTCAGGACTCACTCCCACTTTCTGTTCAAAGTAATTTCGAACTTTTGAAACTCATAAAGTTCGAAAACTTTGAAGGGGGTCTTGTAGGATGTGGAAAATTATGACACGCTGTCATTTTCATCCATACGCTTAAAGACAGATGTCAGTTGAAGCCATACGCTCAAACAGAAGTCATACGCTCAAGGCTATACGTTCAGTTAAGAGCCATACGTTCAGTTCAGAGTTGTACGCTCATTCAAAAGCCATACGCTCAGTAAATGTTTTATTATTTACTGAAGTGACAGCACAGCATATGTTTAAATGAGGAATGAATCTGACACTTCATCTTTCGTGCAAAGACAGCTGGCACGAGAAAAGTAACCGTCGTATAGGTTTTTGAAGAGTCGGTTTTGTCTTTTACGAGGACAACTCAGCAGCCTTCATAAATACAAAAGCCATCATTACTGTCAGTTTTGACAGTCTGTCAGCCGTCAAATCCGTAGTCACGACGCTCGAGAAGATTTTGTCAGTTATGGGTAGATATGGTGTACCAAAGAAGATTGATGATAGCCACGTGGCCACTTCTCCAGTGAGCGTATCGACCTCACATGACTCCTTCATCCAGCCAAGTGAGCGTATGGACCTCACATGATTCCTTGCTAACCAAGCGAGCGTATGATCTCCATACGACTCCTTGCCCATAAAGTGAGCGTATGGATTTCCTATGGCACTACGCTGTCTAAATCAGCGTATGACTCCTCTTCAAAAGCTAGCGTATGACTCTACAGCAGTTGTATCCAGGATGATTTTCAACGTACAGTCAACACACGTTCTCACGTGTCCAGTACTCAGTTACCCATTTATTCAGAAGTTATGCAATGTGGCCTTCATGCCATCAATCTCTCCTGAATGTGCTCCACTACTCTCAACCGCACGCCAACGTGTCTTCGTCAGAATTTGCCACGCGTCCCTGCAGTTTTGCACACGTCAAGTAACTACCTGAGCGTATGGTCCAGGACAGTTATCCAGAACTCTATAAAAGAGAGTTTCTTCACCTTCATGAGGACAGGTCATTTTTCAGAGAGAACAGAGAGATTGCCCAGTTGCTGTCCAAGTTCTTCAAAGTTCGAGTTTTCTTCATCGCATCGTCCAAGGGATAAAGTAATCGTCTTCTAGATTAGATTCCTACAGTTGTAATTTTCTCAGATACAAAATAAATAAAGTGAATTTATTTATGGAAAACAAATTGTAACTGGCTTGAGATTTGAAAATGTAAGCTTTTTGAAAACTCTTTGGAAGAATGTAAGCTGAGGAAGAGACGAGATTGAAAGTGAATTGGTGGTTTGAAATGATCGAAATACTTCTCTATTTATAGTTTTTCCAAAGACAGAACTCTGACAGAATTCGGGCAGAATTCGGACAGAACTCTTTGTAACAAATCGCAACTGAAGAATGAACAAGTTCAAAAATCCAACGTTCACTAACGTTCCAATTGGTCGAACTCTGGCCGAACTCTGGCCGAACTCGGACCGAGTTCTGCTAGGGTTCTGCCAGTTCATTTTTGAGAAAAATAATTTTTTTGGCTTTTTGAAAAGTCCTTCAGAAGCTTTTGGTAAAAAAGATGTTTTTCAAAAACATAGGTCATTTATAAAAGAATAGAATGGTTTTGAAAAATATTTTCGGATAGTCTATTTGCCAGTACGACTCGGTGTACAATGTATTCCTAGACTAAATAAAATAAAAAATTACATAGCTTAATAGGAAGTACATTCTGAATGGCAAACAGCTTCGAAACAGCTTCGGTCTTGAACATAGTAAATATCCATTGTTGAGCAGTGTTCAAAACGTCGTAGGTAAACATCTGAATTGACTTACATTTATATCGAGACAGAGTTTGATCAATTATTAAAATCAGGTTTGGCCATGACCAATGGGCCAACAATCTCCCCCATTTTGATAATTGACAAACCTTGCCGATATAACATCTAAGCTTGGATCAATTCAAAATAGTAATCAAAAGAAATTGTTCATAACCTGTATTCACGAAAATGTTAGATCTTATTTCTCTCCCGTTGTCACTTAGCAAAATAATTACAAAAGAGAAAGCTCTACCGCAATAAATGCATAAGTAACAAACAGTGAAGAAACAGAATAAAAAAATATACATGAATATTCATTACAGGCATGGTATAAACGATAAATATAGTAAGAGAAACAGATAGTTTAGAGAACAACACATGCATGTATTTGTCACAGGCAGTATTTAATAAAGTGCGAGAATAAAACTGAAACAAATAAAGTGCTGAATAATAAACTAAGATGCCAAAACTGAGGCATAATCAAAACCATGTCTATGAACAGTCACATAATAAAAGAAAAGTGCTGATAATAACTAAAATAAGAGAACTGATAAAAACTTGGAATGTCGGAGCATTTCCAAGTAAACATAAGACAAAAGTAACAGTCTCAATATCTAACATCTCAAAAATCATCATCCTCGTCAACATCGTCATCAGCTGCAGTGCCAGCATGTCCAGAAGGACCAGCTCTAGAAGTACCAGTGCCTGAAGTACGAGGAGTGGCACCAGCGGTACGATACCAATCATAGGCGTTCCTTGGCTGGAACAGAGAGTGGACCACCTCGTCGTCAATGCGGTAGCCAGAAACAGAAGGGTCTCGAGGTAGAGAGCTAGCAGAATGACCCGTCTGCGTAAACCTCAGATCGGCGAAGGAGTTGGCAATCGCCTGGAACCGAGTCACATCACGGAACTCGTGTTCCCTAGAAGTCTCAACATAAAAGGACTACAGATCTGATAAGTGCTGATGAATACCCTCAAATGTCATAGGGTAAGAATGAGGAGGAACAGGTGCTGTGGGAGTAGGTACAGTAGATGGAGGAACATTGGCAATGCTGTGATGAGAGAGTTTGAGGAACTTGGGCTCGGGGTCGACAGCACAAGTAGATAGGTCAATATCAAATCTCTGAAAGATGCGAGGAATAAGCATCGCATAAGATAGGTTGCGGTCTCTCCCGCGATATCTACCCATTATCTGGATGATAGTCTTAGAGGCAGAAAAGGGAATCCCCTTAAGAATATGATAAAGAGAAGAAAGCTCAAGTGTAGTGACATCATCTTTGGAAGTGGATTTTGGAAGTAAAGTGGAATAGATGAAGCGATGTAATTCGTAGTTAAACAAGTTCAAGTTATTAGCCTTGAACTTTCCAGGACGAGCGCGTGCGGGCGCACAAAGCTCATTCTTGAAACTAACGAGTGTCGTGCCATCGGGGAAATCAAAATCAGTGATGTCATCGAGCGGGGCACCTTCGTTTGGAATACCAAGGATTTTCGCTAACGTTTCATCAGTGAATTCGATATCAATTCCTCCGACACGTTTTCTCGCGGTAAAAGTGTCTAACACGAAATTACAATAGAATAATCTAATGGCAATAGTGGCAATGAGGAATTGTAAGGTAACAAAGTGTTGTAACCCTAATGCCTCAAAGTAAGGGCGATGATCCGGAAAGACAGTCCATTTAATCGGCGATCCGGTGCAAATAGTACGCATGATAAAATTGGCGTGCCAAAATAAAGCTTGATCGGAAGTTTTAAATTAAAACTCGTCCGACGTACCATCATCCGATTGGACCGGAGAAAAGAGGTAATCCGTATGCGGATCTGAAGACGATGCCTCTTCACTTGCATTAGTCTTCTTCCTCTTGAAGGGATTGAACTTAGGCATTCTTTCCCAAAAATTTCTAGAAACCCTAAGTATTAAAAAGTGGAGGAGAGAAGGGATTATACCTTTCAAGAATTGGATATGCCGATGAGGACGAAGTTCTCCGCACGAATCCAAAGTTTGGACGAGAATCTCCACTCAGATTGGAAGAACAAGGATGGAGAAAAACTAGGGTTTGGAGGCGCGGCAGCTGCTGTTTGATGTAGTTTGGAAGAATGAAGAAGATGGGGGCCTCGGGTTCTGTCTGGTACATATATATACCCAGCCGAACTCTGGCCGAATTCGGACCGAACTGGGGCCGAATTCGCCAAGGGTTGCATGGCTGTATATATATCAAAAATAATAGAAATGGGGCCACATCTTTTTCATTAATTCGTTTCAAGTGTTTAATTCAGAGTTTAGTAATTTTAAATCTCAAAATAATATAATTAATATTATTTTATAAATTAATATTCTTTACTCAGCATCTGTCTCAGATTAGCTGTAGGAGTACTGTCCCAGCTAACGGAGGTTCACCGGGGAACTCTTAAGTACCGCTTCGCTTCGACCGTAGTCGTGGTGACAGACAGACTCTTTTTAGGCTTGTCTCGAAAACAGTTTATGAGTATCGAATAAATTAATTAATAAAACAAAATTAATTAATATTATTGATATCTAAAATGCCTAATTCTCGACGTAAATAATTGAAACGATCTTCCGTTAGAGGTTTTGTGAGTATGTCAGCTAATTGATTCTGAGTGTCTATGTATACAAGGTCTATATCTCCATTTTGTTGATGATCTCTAAGAAAGTGATGTCGAATCTCGATATGTTTAGTACGAGAGTGATATACTGGATTCTTAGCCAAATTAATAGAGCTAGTGTTGTCACAGAAAATGGGTATGTGTGTAAAATACAATCCATAGTCTTCTAAGGTTTGTTTCATCCACAAAATTTGTGCACAACAACGTCCTGCGGCGATATACTCAGCCTCGGTTGTTGATAATGTAACAGAATTTTGCTTTTTACTAAACCAAGAGACTAGATCTTTTCCTATGAAATGACATGTGCCGCTAGTACTTTTTCTATCTACTTTGCATACGGCAAAATCAGCATCAGAATAACCGGTTAGGTCAAAAGATGTGATTTTGGGATACCATAAGCCGACAGAAGAAGTGCCTTTAAGGTATCGAAAGATACGCTTAACTGCGCACAAATGTGATTCCTTAGGATTAGCTTGAAAGCGTGCACATAAACAAACACTAAACATAATGTCTGGTCGACTAGCAGTTAAATACAGTAAGCTACCGATCATACCTCGATACTTACGTATGTCGACAGGTTTGCCTTGTTCATCAATATCAAGCTTGGTTGAAGTCGCCATTGGAGTGCTAAGTGGCTTGACTGCTTCCATGTCGAACTTCTTTAATAGATCCTTTGTGTACTTTGCTTGATTTATGAACGTCCCATTGCTGGTTTGTTTGATTTGCAGTCCGAAAAAGAATTTCAGCTCTCCCATCATGCTCATCTCAAACTCATTCTGCATACACTTTGAAGATTCTTGACAAAGAGATTCATCAGTAGATCCAAAGATAATATCATCTACATAGACTTGAATCAAAAGAATATTATTATTCAAAGATTTTATAAACAAAGTAGTGTCAACCTTTTCCTTTGTAAAAGAATAGGATAGTTTTGAAAAACGTTTTCGGATAGTCTATTTGCCAGTACGACTCGGTGTACAATGTATTCCTAGAATCAATAAAATAAAAAAATTACATAGCTTAATAGGAAGTACATTCTGAATGGCAAACAGCTTTGGAACAGCTTCGGTCTTGAACATAGTAAATATCCATTGTTGAGCAGTGTTCAAAACGTCATAAGTAAACATCTGAATTGACTTGCATTTATATCGAGACAGAGTTTGATCAATTATTAAAATCAGGTTTGACTATGACCAATGGGCCAACAGCACCGGGAGTACTTCGACATAGAGGGAAACATTTGGACGTGCTAATAGGCATGAGATATTGCGGGACCTCCATTGAGACTTACAACCTGCTATGAAAGGGCACGTCACAATACCATATAAAAGTCCTTCATGATGTAGTAATTACCAATGACCCATGTAGACATGATGCATGTTAATGAATGTCATGTGCAGGGATGGTAAGTTTTATCCTTTATACTTATGCAGGGACGATGAATCGAAGGTGAGTAAGACTTTAATATTTAAAGTGATATGAAATGTTTTAATAATTTTAGTTTGTCGCATGAATATGAATTGTTAGTTAACCCTAGTCTATATTAGAAATATCATTTCAATAAATATTTTCCCACATGACTAGCAGCATTGGTTTAGGTAAATGTGCCACTTTTGCTCACCAGTACATTTCCAAGTGTGCTGACCCCTCCTCCACAGGTGTTGGAGAAAATACGAGCAACGAGGGGAGATAAAGGCTTCGCTTCAGTTTTCAAGCTTTTTCCTATTTTTAAGTATTCGGAGTTCTATTTGATGCATTTTGAAATCTGTTGTAATAAAAGGGCATAATGTATGTAATGGAATATTATTTCCTGATAGTCTATCAGTCTTTTTTATTTTTGCAAGCTATGTAAGCCGGAAAGGCATTTCAATTATAATTCCAAGTTATACTGAGAAAAGTTTTACTCTGTTGCAACAAATCAATAAAATAAATTATTTCTTCCTATATTGTGCATTCAATGTTTTTGTTGTTGTATTGCTAAGTTGCCAAGGTTTATTTAAAAAAAAAAATCTTATTTGTGACGTTCTTACCTTGTACAAGTGCAATTTAGAATTATACAACATCTTGGCGGGTGGCTACTTATCAATTTTACGGAATCATATGATGTGATAGTGATCCTCTAACTTTCAATAAGGCGTGTGGGGGAACACTGGATAAAGGTCGTGGATGATGATATCCAAACAATTCAAAAAAAAGCATTTGGGAGTGCACTTCTCTTCCTGTAGAGAAAGAAGCCATTGGAGTAAAGTGGGTGTACAAGACAAAGTACAAGCCAATAGAGAAGTGGATCGCTTCAAAGCGAGGTTAGTAGCAAAAACCAGGTATCGATTATCTTAAAGTATTTGCTCATATTGCTAGACTCGATACTATTAGAATGGTTATTTCTCTTGGTGTTCATAATGCTTGGAAAATGTTTCAAATGGATGTAAAATTGGCATTTCTAAAAGGAACATTGGAGAAAGAAGTTTATCTTAAGCAACTTAAATGTTATGTGAAGGAAGGGCGAACTGACAATATTTATAAGCTAAAAAAGGCTTTATATGGCATTAAACAGGCACCGAGAGAGTGGTACACCAGAATTGATTCATATTTTATATAGAGATTTTGTTTCAAAGATGTCCATATGAACACACTTTGTATGTCAAATCTTATGTGCAGGGAGATATAGTCATTGTGTTTGTCAAATCTTATGTTGTCACGCCCCAGAACCCGAATACTGGAGAGCGGGCGACAGACACAGCCAGCTACGTATATTGAAGTGCAATCCACCTCACAATACGGTCACGATTGTCTATATGCATGAGGGTTTATCTATAAGCCATCGATCTCTTATGGTCAAAAACAAACCTAGTGACTCAATCTCAAGCAAGCAAGTTAATGTTACAAGATGTTAGATCATCAGACATACAAAGTAAGGCGTCCCAAACATTACATATTCAGATGATCATGAAGCTAGTCATACAAAATGTGAAGACTAGTAAGAGTTAAGTCATACATGATTAACCCTAGGATTTGTCAATCATGTTACAGCCCTTAGGCAGACAGAATTTAAGTTTCAACACGAGCTAACACTTGCTCGGCGGCTAAATGCCTCAAAAGAATAATTTACAATAGAGTGGGAGAACAAAATAAGAAATTCACTCGTTGCCAGGATTACGTCTGGTGTTCACCATCTGGCTGATAAGCAGGAAGATCCTCGGATATCACTCCAAAATCTGGCCATACAAAATTAGCTGGGTCAGACCCCAGAAAAAGCAAGTGCCACAAGGGAGACTTCACTTAGGAACTAAAATTAGCATATAATAAAAGAAGAACTGATAAAAATAGCATAGTTAAATAACATAAAAGACTGAGTTAACATAAAACATAGCTTGCAGTAGGAGGAACAAGAGGTGGAATAATTTCCATGTTAATCACGAGACAAGCATTCAGGTACGACCAATTAAATCCTACGGCTTGCTATCATTAGCTAACTAGGGTTATCACAGGCTTAGTTACTAGCAAGATACAGTTGAGATGTTTCCGCAGTCACAAGCCCTGCAGCTATCCAGGTTATCCAGGCGAGGTGATTTATAAGAGTTATCAAAATTACTGGTGTACTTTCAGTACTTATGTTTTCAAGAAGTGCCCCACATGACCATGGGTTGGAAATATGACCTACTTGTCGGCAGGATACAAGTCCCTCAGGTATGGCCGGGATAATGGGATCGCCTGTAACTGGAAAAAAACTCTTTATATGAACTACTTGATCAATCTAGTTATTAACCTAGTCAGATTTATTGTGAATTCCTGACCGTGGTAACCAGGAATCTATGTCCCAGGCATGATACAAGATGAGACAGGTATCTTGTACAGACACAATCAAGAAGGTCAACCACGGTGTCAAGACAAGAGTTACTTAGCAAGTCAGGATAGCTATCGCAACAGCCTTTCAAGATTATACATGTCATGTCAGGTTACTTTTCATGTCAAGATTACTTGTCTGGAGTGCGCCTTGACGGACCACTTATCAAGAGTTATCAAGACGGGTTCATATTATCATGTTCAAATCAAGTTCAAGTTACTATCTCAAGACTATCAAGTGTCAAGTCGGGTCGTCGTAATTTAGGCCAAGTATAGAAAAAAAATATACAAAGAAGATCGAGAACACCCCATAATTGAAACTATAAGTCACATATGAACCTTGATTAAAGTAAGACAAGAAGATTTTTGAAACAAGACAAAGATCTACAACTTTTATGTTAAGTTTTTTAAGATTCTAGCTACGAAATAACTTAAACGGGCAAAAACAGTCATTTAGAGTGATTCGCGCACAGGCAAAAGGTGCATGGCGCAAGGTGCAAGGCGTGCGAGGTGTAAGGTGCATGAGGTTCGCGAGATGCAAGGTACATGAGGTGCACAAGGTGCAAGATGCGCGAACCAAAAGGTGCACGAGGTGCAAGATGTGCGAGGTGTAAGGTGCACGTACCAAAAGGTGCGCGAGGTGCGTACGAGGTGCGCGAGGTGCAAGGTGCATGGACCAAAAGGTGTGCGAGGTGTAAGGTGCGCAAACCAAAAGGTGCGTAAGGTACGCGAGGTGCAAGGTCGCGGACCAAAAGGTGCGCGGACCAAAAAGTGCGCGAGGTGAGCACGAGGTACACGAGGTGCACAAGGTGCACGGTCGTGGACCAAAAGGTGCACGAGGTGCAAGGTGCACGGACCAAAAGGTGCATGAGGTGGTGGGTGCACGGACTAAATGGTGCACGAGGTACAAGGTGCACGAGGTGCAAGGTGCACGAGGTGCAAGGTGCACGAGGTACAAGGTGCACGGACCAAAAGGTGCACGAGGTACAAGGTGCGCGGACCAAAAAGTGTGTGAGGGGCACACGAGGTGCGCGAGATGCAAGATCACAGACCAAAAGGTGCGCGAGGTGCAAGGTACGCAGACCAAAAGGTGCGCGAGGTTCAAGGTGAACAGACCAAAAGGTGCGCGAGATGCAAGATACGCGAACCAAAAGGTGCACGAGGTTTCGTCCCTACCAGCAAGCTTTTGTCCATAGAGTTTTCGAAACTTTCAATGTCCATAACTTGGATTAAAGGACTCAAAATTGGACAAAATAAAAGTCTAAACTGAACGAAATTGAATTCTCTACAACATAAAACCATTAGTTTTCAAAAATAACAAAATTTAAGTGATCGAAACTAAGTAAAACTGAAGAAACTATTGTAGAAGCGTAAATAAAATTTGAAGACCGAGTCAAAGAGATTAAAATATTTACGCAACGGATAATTCCAAATAAGACTTTACGCAAAGGTTAAACTGAGTCAAACTCAAAACTCTACGCAAGCTTTACATTCAGACTTTACGCAGAGAACAGTTTAACTTTCTACGCAAATAAGTTGTCCATGCTGCATTAAATGCATGAAGATTCTGTTATGACAGATTGATTTTTTGACAAAATAAATGCACAGAAGCCAAAGAGTTTGTTGTTTAGCGTGTCAATGGGCGGCTTTACGCTTAAGGCACAGCTTCCTCTTTACGCATAAGAGTTATTTGAGCTTTTACGCTCAAGGCTATCTCAGCTACTCTTTTTGCGCGCATAGAGTTTATTTGAGCCTACGCTCAAGGCAATTTTTAGCCACTTTACGCAGGAAGTTTACTTTGAGCTATTTTACGCTCGGGACATGTTTAAACAATATTTTTTATGCACAGTTTGTCTTGATTATGTGGGAACGTGGTTTACTGATGTGTCCTTCATGCCACACTTCTCAAATAACGTGTGTACGTGCTCTTCTTATTTTATTGGATTGTGAGACACGTGTCAACATGCGTAGAGGCTAATTTCTGTACATGGGTGACAGTTATCCTAATAGCCTACGTAGAGACCCAATATGGATGCTTTTTACTCACAGAAGACATGTCTATATAAAGACTTCTTTTTTGAGAAAGAGGTGCAAGATTTTGGGAGCCCAGATACTTTCAGAGCAAAATGATTTCCAGAGTATTTCTCTTCAACTTTTCTTCAAGAACAGAGTGAAGCAAAGCAGGAAAGCATTCGACTGTGCCATCGGTGCCAATTGTGTCGATACCTTTCTGGTGACTTAGTTCTTCCGGTTGTTCTTCTCCAAGCAGTTTTCTTCATCATCATCGTGTGTTCCAAGGAACAAAGGGATCGCTCTCAGATCAAACTTCCATAGCAATACTTTCCAGAATTTATTTGTACTTTTGAACTTTTTTTCGTTTTCTTTCAAAAGCTTTTTAAGGGCATTTTGTTAAGTGAAACAAAATGGCAACTCTGCTGGGGACAACTTTCTCCTCTGATGAGAAAGCAATTGCTCAATACGATGATGTGTCGATTGGATCGACGAAGAAGACTCTGGTTGTTCAATTCGACCAGACTGCTTACGAAGAAATGCTCCGAACTGGGGGTACTACTCGATGCTCCAATGTTCAAAAATTACTAAAGGTGCGCAAAGTTTGGATTCCTAAGTCCAAAGCACCCTCTGATCTCTCCGTTGTCTCTGAAGGCAAGGAAATTCTTCCTACTCCTGTTGTTGGGGCTCCCGTCTGTGACGAGGCAGTCCCTACTTTAGTGTTGCGCCCTGTGCGTAAAATTCAGTCTCCCGTCTGTGACGTGGTAGACAATTCTGTCTTACGCTATACGCGTAAAGGCAAATCTTCCGTCTGTGACATGGCAGATACTCCTGTTTTGTGCTATACGCGTAAAAGCAAATCTCCTGTCGGTGACATGGTAGATAAAGTTCACAATGGTGCTTTTGCATCTAAAGTGAACTTGCCTATACGCGTACAACCTAAAAACAAGTTTCCTATGATAAACGATTCTTTTGATTTATCCAAGGAGACAAGAAATGTTGGCAAAACTTATGTTTTATGCCAAAAATTCTCTAATGCTGCTTTAAGCAAAGTGCCTAATCATAGGATTATGTGCAATGCTGATGGTGTTCTTAATGCACACAAATCAACTTCAGATTTACGCACACAACTTCAGGCGCGTAAAAATGCACAATTTTCTTCTGCCAATGAAGCTAGTAATTTTTTTTTACACAAGGGACTAAATATTTCTCTGTCACAAATGTAAAAAAGAAAATATTACCTTCTAATTCTTCTGATTTACGCAAGCTACTTGTGCAAAAGCATAAAAACAGAAAATCTCCTGTGACACTCTCAAGAAAACTATCATTGTGAGTGTCACCAAATTGTAATCAAATGTTACTGTTCTGCTACTAAACGGTCAGTTTTCGACCGATTAAGCTACAACATACCTCAGCAACAAATTGATGACCAAGAACATGAGTTGTCCTATGCATCAGTTAATATGGCATCTCATATCAATAGAGGACGATGTTCAAGATGCATTTCGTCCCAGACTCCAGGTCAACAACGGTTCAACCGAATCCTTGACTCTTTTGAAGGAGTATATCAACATACTCGGTCAAGAAGTCGACGACCTTTAAATATTAAAAAATATATGCATTCTTTAGATTCAGAGGCTGGGGGTACCCAGTACTTGGACTCAGAAACTGATAGCATTAATTCATATCTGTACACCAATCCCACTGTAAGTTCAAGAGAAGTTGAATGATGCTATCGGAGAAGAACAGGAGACGTCTACTTCTCATACAGAACAGCGTCTTTCTGCGGTGGAACAATCGCTAAAGGATATGCTTGCAATGATACAAAATATGTATCAGTTAATAACGAATCAGCAAACAGTCCAACCAGCAGTAGTAACACCAGTGCAAGTAGCAGTGCAAACTCAAGATAGTCAAGGGGTTGACATACCTTTGAATAATCTGAGTCAAGAGCCTGTTATCAACCAAAACTCCGCATCTCCTGATCCTCTCATTCCAGAAGATATATCACCTCCGGTGGGGGTTACGATACATCCAACCACTATTCAATCAAACATACTCCCTCAAACTAATGAAGCTATTCAAGCTGTTCGGCAGTTAAAAGCACAGTTTGAGATTCTTAAGCACAAAGATCAGCTCCAGAAGTTGGGGATCATGCAACCTTATCCTCCCCACTGGAATGATGTGCCCTTTCCTCCTAAATTCAAGCCACAATCTATGGTATTATTTGATGGAAAGGCATCTCCAAGTCAATATATCAATTATTTTGATATTATGACTGTGCATCTACAGAAGAATGATGTTCTTCTTACCCGAGTCTTCATAGGGTGTTTGACGGGTTTAGCATACGACTGGTATCGCAGACTACCCGACAATTGCATATCGTCTTTTGACAAGTTTAAAGCAATGTTTCTCTCTCATTTCTATGAAGGAGGGATGGACATGAATATGTCTTCCTTAATAGAAATTAAATAAAAAGAAAAGGAGGATACTCGAACGTTTATTGAACGTTTCCGACAGGCTACTTTGAAAATGCCTCCTGGTATGCCAGATTCAGCATTGATTGATACATGCAAAATGAATCTGTGACCAACCATCGCTATTTTTATAGGCTCTCAATTCACTAGTTGGGCCTCATTTATTATAGCAGCAGTTTCAGCCGAGACCAATGGTAGATTGGCTCGTGAACATGGGATGATCTTCGCCTCAGAAGATAAAGGAAAGAAAGCCTCTTCAGGTAACAATTCTGGTAATCGCAATAGGAATGGAAAGGAAACTCTGGTGGTGAACCTTTTAAAATCTAAAACAGCACCAAGTAATCCGGAGTCTTCTAAGCTGAAAGAAGAGTACTCTTTCGATGACAGTGATATTTCTGGAATATTCTAATATCTCGTGAAGAGTGGTAAACTCCAGATTCCAGAGCCAAAATGACCTAATAAGGTGGATTTGACTGATAATCCCAAGTATTGTATCTATCTTAGATACATAAATCATCCTACTAAGGCTTGCTATGTCTTGAAGAAGAAGATTCAAGAGATGATAAATGCTAAAGCTATCGCTTTAACTAATGATGAGCATACAGTCACAACCAATATGATTTCTCTTCAATTTGGAGGTTTTCCTCCACAGTAAGTTTCTGATGGGGTTGTCCCGATTACGAAGGCGACAATGAAGATTATGAATCTTCCACCAGCCAGAGATCAAAGTGAAGAATTAATGCCTCTCACCTTGAAAAATGGTGAAATCATGTGGGTACACCCTGACTTAATACCTGAAATGGAACATGAAAGTAAAATTTTAAAATCCAAGAAAGGTAAAAAAGTCAGAACCTGCAATATAATTTCTTATGTTGTTACCACAGATCATGATAATTCTGATCATCTGTGGGATGACATCCCTTTGGAAGATAGGCTAAGGGGTCTGAATATATGCCTTCCAAGTTTGGCTCCTCCTATCAAACTAAGTCTTACTCATCAGCAATGGTTATCCATGAACAATGTCCCTTTGTATAGGGCACAACAAGTTTTTGCTGCCTACGAGAAAGCTCCGGTTGAGATTTTACCTTCTGTACCGAAAGATTCCACCCTTGCGACTACAGTGGTCTCTGTCCCTTCTTCATCTGTTGGACCATCTGTTGAAAGTCCGCTGTCCATTAGCATGTACAGTCAACAATCGGTCCATCTTATGAAAAAGATGGGCTATGACTTTCAAAAAGCGGAAGGCTTGAACAATGGTAAAGGTATGCGAGTTCCTTTACAAATTCAAGGCCAGAAATCCTCTGTCGGATTGGGATTTGAGGTTTCCCATAAAAATCTCTATAAGAAGAAGACTAAGAAAAAGAAGACTAAATCCTATAATATGGTAATTTATTCTCCTGAGTCTGAAGAAGAAGCTTTTGCTGGTACAAGATCTGAAAAGGATTTCCACAAAGATTACGAAGGAAATTCGAAAGAAGCGGATAAAGCCGCTGAAACACTGCCAACTCAGTCATCTTCTATTCCTGTTGAGGCAAGACCTTCTAAAACATCAGTGGTTGAAAAAGGGAAACAGAAGGCAGTACGTTTTGACGTCCAGCTGAAGTCTAGTTCAAATCAAGGGTTGATGAAATCCTATAAATTTGACATTCTAGCCCAATTAACCAATACTCCGGCTAGACTTTTCATCTTTGAGTTACTCCGTCTTTCAAAAGAAAGTCGAGAAACCTTGAGTGAAGCATTGCTACAGGCAGATTCATGCTTAGCTCAACTCAAAAGTCCTGACAATACACCGGTGTCATGTCCCTAATATCACAGTGTGATGGAGTCAATTCCTAATATTAATTTCACACAAGAGGATATGCTATTGAAGCATAATCGACATGATAGGCCCTTGTGTTATACGGGGTATATTGACTCTACCGAAATTGATAGGATTTACATTGATCCTGGGTCTTCCATTAGCATTATTCTTCAGAGTATGTTACGACCCTTGAGGATTCCTATTAATGAGTCGACTTACACTAGTACGAAAATTGTTGGTTTCAATTCTGGAAGAAGTAAACCATTGGGGAAAATTTGCCTGAAAATTCAAATAGGTGATCTTCGAACCATGGCAACTTTCTATGTTATCAACTCAGACGTATCTTATAATATTCTACTCGGAAGACCATGGATACATGAGCATAATATTGTACCTTCAACTCTCCACCAATGCTTTAAGTATGTGGATTTTTAAAGTGTTGTAAAGACTGAATTTGCATATCTCAATCCTTTTAAAGGTGTTGAAGCCTATTTCTCTGATTCGGTACTCTATAAACAGGAGCATATGAAGGAAATATCCGATATGGCGGAAGATCGATCGTATTCAGAAGACCAATCGATTTCAGAAGACCAATCACCTTCAGAAGATCAACCCTTGATGATTAAGGTTAAAGGTCAAATTCAACCCCAACCTGTCAATGGCGAACCTTTGGTGATTAAAGTTAAAGGGAGAACTCAAGCTACGTCAGATGAATCTGTGAAAATTTCGATCAAAGGTCGAGTTCAAGCCAACACCAGTGATCAGCCTCTCATGAGCAAGGTTAAAGAACGTACTTTTCGTACAACTGATCCAGAGCCACTAGTTATCAACCTGGGCAAGTCTACGCCGAGGACGGATGACGATCCGTTAATGATTAATCTAAAGCGTAGTAGTCCGTCTGTCAATGAAGTAAATATTGATCAATCTGTATTCTCTTATTTTAATAAAGATTTTCTTTTGGAGTATATGGCTGTCAAATTTATTAAAAGAATGACTTTATCTGTTGATAATCAAAGTCATCAACATAAAACTGACATAAATACAGAGGAAACCTTATATATTAACCATAAAGAGAATTCTTTTCCTCCTCATGTCGATGTTGGATCCTATGCTCAGAGGTTCCTAACATCTACTTCTTATTTACTACCTGTTGTCTCATCATCACAAGCTTGTGTAACATATAGACGTCACGAAGAATCTTATTTTGTGATCCCGTCTAATAAGAAAAACAAGCATCAAATTGTGTTTGGTTTGGCTAGGAATATTCCTGTCATACAAACAGATAATCTCGAAGAGAAGGATAAAAGAAAAATCCGATTTGACAGATATTGTCAACAATCTCTTAAGATTATCCAAAATATGTAATATGATTTGAAAACCATGTTAGGTCTCAATCAGGGCAAAAGTAGACGATTACCATTATGTGGCGATCCGTTTTATCAATGAATCCGTCATGGTTTGGGATACGATACATCCCACATGTTTAATAAAGATATGGAAGAAGAATTTTCTTCCAGTTCATATAATTTTCAGATTCTAAAGGGGTCCAGTATGTTGAATCTGAGCACGTCTTTTCAGTTAATATGGTTCAAATCGATGATGAGTCTAAACTATTTGAAAATGACCCTTGGGCACAACAAATGGATACTCAGTGGTAGCTTTGATTTGAATAGCGACAACCACCTACAGAAGATGGAATTGTCCAGATTGATGTTGGAGACGAAACTACGTCAAAGCCAATATTTATCAGCAAAAATCTTTCTGAAGATGAAAGAGAAGAGTTGATAAAGCTGATAAAAGAATATATTGATATCTTTGCATGGAGTTATGAGGATATGCCGAGTCTGGATCCTAAAGTAGCTATCCATAAACTTAATATTCTTCCTAATGCCAAACCTGTAAAATAATAGTAACAGCATTTTTGACCGGATATGATGGATGCAATTGAAGCAGAAGTTAAAAAGCTGATCACATGTGGTTTTGTCCGTGAAGAACAACACCCAAATTGGGTTGCCAATATTGTTCCAGTCATGAAGAAGAATGAAAAAGTTCGAGTTTGCAAAGATTTTTGAGATCTCAATGCAGCTTGTCCAAAAGACAAAATTTTACTTCCGATTACCAATGTTATGATAGACAATACATGTGATTTTGAACGTATGTCTTTCATGGACAGATTCTCAGGATACAATCAGATTAAGATGCATCCAGGAGATGAAAAGCACACTGCTTTTCGAACACCCCTCGGAGTTTATTGCTACACATTTATGTCTTTTGGTTTGAAAAATGTCGGTGCTACATATCAAAGGGCCATGAGCAATATCTTTCAAGAACATCTACGAAAAACAGTTGAATGTTACGTAGATGATATCGCCGTCAAAAGTCGATCAAAAGATGATCACATTCAAGACTTGAAGACAGTATTTGAGTTGATGCGTAGACATCAATTAAAGATGAACCCCACTAAGTCTTTCTTAGGATTTTCCAGTGGCAAGTTTTTAGGATTTGTCATTACTTCTCAAGATATTCATGTTGATCCTGATAAAGTCAAAACAATTCTTGAAATGCGTTCTCCATGTAATTTGAAAGAACTTCGTGGCTTTCAAGGTCGCATTGCTTATATCAGGAAATTTATATCAAATCTTTTTGGGAGATGTCAATGTAGTGTCCCGCTCCTAGCGGTTTACTATGTAAGGCTTGTGGCTTGGCTAACTCGGTCGGAACCGAGTATTGGGGAAACTTACTGTCGGCACCGAATCGATCACGGACAAGTGCATAAGAACCTTTCTAACTAATGGATTGGTTTCTCTTGAAATACGTCCAAGAGTTTTCTCTGGATGTTTTGCTGCTGATTTTGCTGCTTGGTTTTGATGGATACTTTTCTGGATGATTTTCGATGATTTGATTCTTGCCCGTTTTCATCGATTTGCATAGCATTCATTCTTGAGAATTCTGAGAGAAGAGAACACAACGAGATGGATTATTAACCAAACTTTTGGTGCCAATGCAGACTGACGCGTGACGGAAGGCTAAGCGTGCAAGTGTTCCTCTCTTTCGGTGATTCTCTAATTTGGTGAGTGTGGATCTCTATGGTGGTATTGTCCCTCTCGCTATTCCTTCATGCCAACTAAATAATTGTCTTGCAACATCCATTGATTGATATCAAGTTGCTAATGCCACAAGTCAATACCACTAAGAAGTTAGAGATTGAACATTGAAATGAATGCTAGTCCATAGAACATTGAAATGAATGCTAGTCCATAGAACATTGAAATGAATGCTAGTCCCTTGAACATTGAAATAATTGATTACACTGTGAACAACATTGAGATTGTGCTTGTCGCTTGAACATTGAATTGAGATATAGATGCCTATGATGATGAGATATAAAATGTTGGGAATAAACATGTTGCTTAGTATTTAATATTCTATGCACACAATGTTTATCGAGTCGGACACACATTCGCATGACCATAGACGTACTTGTATACAAGGATTTCCTCGAACGGTACCTGCGACGGTGGGATCGAGTCGGCCTAGGAGGAATTAGTGCTTTGGTAGCACGGTATCGGAACCTTCATTCGGGCTCGCAACCCGGTGAATGGTCAACCGCACACCAATACGAAGTCCTATGTGGCACGTCGACATGGTGCACAACCACCAGTGGTCATGTTGTAAGGATGTATGCTAATCAATGTCTTATGCAGGGGCGGTAAGTATATTATTATTATCCTGTATCTTGTACAGGAAAGTTGGATTCGGCCAATGGTAAAGTAAACATGGTTTATTCCATGTACATTATTGTGATTTACTCTGAATGTTGCCTGTCCCTAATAAGTTCATATCTTTAAAATGCTTGTCATTAATAAAATATTGGTTTAGCTGAGTGGGCCAACGGGGCTCACCAGCGCATTGTTATAATATGCTGACCCCTCCTCCACAGGTACTGGAGAAGGCTCAGGCGCACGTCCGAATTAAAGCTTTCTGAACTGCTGTTTCCTTTCAAGTTGTTTTCCCTAAAAGACGCACAAAGTATTGCGGAGTTTCAAAGATAGCTGCTTATATTTCAAAGTACTAAAGGGGCATGATGTATGGAACGGGAAATTATTTCATGGCAGCCTATCAGTTGTACTTCTTTTCATGAATCAATGTAGCCGAAATGGCATTTCAAATATTATCGAGAAAAGTTGTATTCTGAGTACAATTATGAATAAAATGAGTATTTCTTCTTCCTATATTGTGTTCCAATGTTTCCGTAACTGTGGCTTAATTTTAAATGTTTCAAATGATATGAATGTGCATGTTCTAGCCTTGTACAAGTGCAACTCCAGACTTGTACGGCATCACGCCTTAGCGAGGACGATCGATTCGGCGTAAATCAAAGCAAAGCGAGCGATTTCCGAATCGGGGCGTGACAAGTTGGTATCAAAGCACGGTTTAGAATCCTCGGATTTTAAAAAATATTTTTCAAAAAGGAAGTCTTGATGCAAATTTTCTCGATTGATGGTGTCGATAGCGCTGGCATGAAATAATATTCCATACAATAAGCCCATAAATATTTTATGAGTGCTAATGGAATTATTTTTTTGTTGTAGAATGACTAAAGGTGATAGCTCAAAGACGAATTCATCGTCGGACCCGATTGAGAAACTGATTAAGCAAATGGAGGCTCAGAGGAAGCAGAGCGAAGCTCAACATCGCGCGCTTCAGGAGCAGCTTCAGTATCAGTTTCAGGAGCAGCTGGATGCTCAACAAAAGCAAGTTGATAGTCTAACTCAGATTGTCACCAAGTTGACGGCCGATTCTAATATTTCTACAAAGACCGCAACAACCGAGACAGTAGAAGTGCTGGCAGAGAAATCTGAGACGCCGACACGGAAGAGACCGAGCTTCAAGTTCTCTGAATTTAAGAGTTGCGACCCGCCTGAATTTAATAGAAAAGAGGAGCCAGATGAGGTGATGGGCTTCTTGAACACACTGGAGGGCTATTTCTGAATGTTAGAGATTCAGGGCAGTAAGAGAGTGGAGTGTACCGCTGTACAACTTCGTCTCAAGGCCCAGGAATGGTGGATTTCGCAGAGACAGGCACTTTACGGAAATAGTCAGGATGTGAAGATGTCTTGGGAGGCCTTCAAGCAGGCTTTTATTACCCAATTCATTCCACCTGCTGTGCGTCAACAAAAAGAGAATGAGTTCATTGCACTTCGACAAGGCAGTATGTCAGTGCATGACTATGAGACAGAGTTTTTGAAGAGAGTCGCATTCGCTGGGTACATGGTACCGAATGACGATGCCAAGCGAGGAAGATTTGTGCAAGGCTTGAACGAGGGCTTGGAGCGGGATGTTCTAAGTCGGAAGTGTATATCATACAAAGAGGCGTATGAAACAGCTCTCGAGATGGAGAGATTTTATCGATCGACTAGTCGTGGGAACTACCAAGGCAATAATCAGAAACGACCTTGGTCGGCGGGAAGAAATGACGCACCTAAGCATCACAACACAGGGGATAATAAGGGACCTCAACAGCAGTTGCCACGTTGTAATAAATGCAACAGGTGGGGGCACAAAACTGAGGACTGTCGTGCTGGGTGTTTCAAATGTGGAGGTATAGGTCACAGGGCAGTTGACTGTAGAGGCAGAGGAAACAATCAGTATCGTGGGCATAGCAATAATCAGAACCGGGGCCAACATAACAACCAAAATCGTGGCCAAGCGCCACCAGCCTTGCCAGCTCCAACTGAGAATGCACCGAATCAACAACAAAGTGGGCAAGCAAGGGTTTATGCCTTGACTCAGGCAGAGGCCCAGACCGTAGAGAATGTTATAACAGGTATGTTACTGTACAAAGGCATACCTGCAAGAGTACTTTTTGATTCTGGTGATACTCATTGTTTTATCTCTTCTGATTTTGTAACGGAAAATAAATTTTGTATGACTCAACTAAAGACCGCTTTGTGTGTTAGCACTCCTTCGGGAGTAGATATGCCTGCAACTTTGATTTGCAGGGACGGCTATATTAAAATTGGAGGCAAGACTTTATCTCTGGACGCAATTGTACTCGACATCAAAGAGTACGATATCATATTGGGAATGGACTTGCTCAGCGCCTGTCATGCAACGATCGACTGTACGGATAAGAGAGTTGTGTTTCGCCTACCTGGAGAAACAGAGTTCTCTTACTCGTGCGGCTCGACATTCCAAGGACCTATGGTAATATCGGCAATTACAGCAAGGCACATGCTGTACTCGGGGTGTGAAGGCTTTCTCGCTTCTGTCCAAGACACTCGAATGAAGAGTGTAGGCTCGAATCAGACCGAAATTGTGGTAGAGTTCCCCGATATGTTTCCGGACGAGATACCTGGAATGCCATCGGATAGAGAAATTGAATTCACAATTGATATATTTTCGGATACTCGTCCGATATCTAAGGCATCGTACAGGATGGCTCCGACAGAATTAAAGGAACTAAAGGTACAGCTACAAGAATTACTAGACCGGGGATACATTCGCCTAAGCGTATCTCCATGGGGAGCTCCAGTGCTATTTTTGAAGAAGAAAGATGGGACGATGCGATTGTGCATCGATTACAGAGAATTGAATAAGGCAACCATCCGTAACAAGTATCCCTTGCCAAGAATAGATGATCTGTTCGATCAGCTACAAGGGGCGACCGTGTTTTCTAAAATTGATCTTCGTTCAGGATATCACCAATTGAAGATCAGACCCGAGGATGTCCCTAAGTCAGCATTCCGTACAAGATACGGACACTATAAGTTTTTGGTCATGCCATTCGGCTTGACTAATGCTCTAGCAGCCTTTATGGATTTAATGAATAGAGTGTTTCGACCGTTCTTAGACAAGTTTGTTGTTGTGTTCATCGATGACATCTTGATCTACTCAAAGGATAGGGAGACTCATGTCGGACACTTGAGAGAAGTACTTCAGACGCTGCGGGACAACCAGCTCTATACAAAACTAAGCAAGTACGAATTTTGGATAAACAGCATGTCGTTCCTTGGACATGTTGTTTCGGCGGAAGGTGTTGCCATCGACCCAAAGAAGATTGAGGCAGTTGTGGACTGGAAGCAGCCTGCATCAGCTAGTGAAATACGGAGTTTCCTTGGTTTAGCCGGGTACTACCGTAGATTTGTGAAAGACTTCTCGAGAATCGTATCACCTTTGACTCGCCTAACTCAGAAGGGAGTCGTATTTAAGTGGACCGACGACTATGAGAATAGCTTCCAAGAACTCAAGCAGCGGCTCGTCACGGCCCCAATTTTAGCACTTCCGGAAGGCTCTGAGGGATTTCAGATCTACAGTGACACGTCGGGACTTGGTTTGGGATGTGTTCTCATGCTACATGGGAAGACAATATCTTATGCTTTGAGACAACTCAAACAGCATGAGAAGAATTATCCAACACATGATTTGGAACTGGCGGCGATTGTGTTCGCGTTGAAATTGTGGCGACACTATCTCTATGGTGTGTCCTGCGAAATCTTCACGGATCACAAGAGTCTGAAATACATATTCACGCAAAAGAACAAAATTTGAGGCAGCGACGTTGGTTAGAATTGATCAAAGATTATGACTTGACAATCTCTTACACGCCGGGTAAAGGAAATATGGTAGCTGATGTCTTGAGTCGGAAATTTGTTGGGTCCCTAACAATAGCAAAAGAGGTACTACGAGATCTTGAAGAGATGGGCATCGAGTTCAGGATTCGTCTGCAGAATGTGCAGTTGGCTCAGTTGCAACTTGAGCCGACTCTCCAGGGAAGGATTAAGATTGCTCAGAAGGACGACCCGTTTCTGCAGAAGATACGCGAGTTGATTCTAGCAGGAAAGGCGTCGGACTTTACCGTTGAAGATGACACTATTCGTGTCAAAGGGAGATTATGCATCCCTAAGGATGAGAATATCAGGAAGGAAATATTGACCGAGGCTCATTTCGCAAAGTATTCCTTGCATCCGGGAAGCACGAAAATGTATAAAGATCTGCACACCATATTTTGGTGGCATGGCATGAAGAAGGATGTGGCTCTTTTTGTGTCACAATGCATGGATTGTCAGCGTGTGAAGGCCGAACATCAACGGCCAGGCGGAGAACTTCAAAATTTGGCTATTCCACTGTAGAAGTGGGATAATATCTGTATGGATTTTATCGTCGGCTTGCCAAGAACTCAGAAGGGAAATGATGCGATTTGGGTTATCGTGGATAGATTAACCAAGTCGGCACATTTCATTCCAATAAAAGTCACATGGAGAGTAGAACGGTTGGCTCAGATCTACATAAATGAAATTGTCCGATTGTATGGGGTGCCAGCTTCTATAGTATCGGATAGAGACGGAAGATTCTTGTCGCGATTTTGGATAAGTCTGCACTCGACAATGGGCACAAAGTTGAATTTCGGTACGGCTTACCATCCGCAGACTGATGGTCAGACAGAGAGAGTAAATCAGATTCTTGAAGATATGTTAAGATTGTGCGTGCTCGATTCGAAGACAAATTGGGACTCATATTAGTAGAGTTTGCATATAACAACAGTTATCAGGAAAGTATCCAAATGGCCCCGTACGAAGCCTTGTATGGACGGAAATGTCGATCACCGATATGCTGGGATGAAGTCGGTGAACGACAAGTGCTCGGGCCAGAACTTGTGGAACAGGCCGTCGAGAGGGTTCGCTTAATTCGAGAAAGACTTAGAGTTGCTCAAAGTCGACAGAAGAGTTATGCGGACGTACATCGACGACCTTTGGAATTCATAGCAGGCGATCATGTCTTCTTGAAGGTCACACCTATGCGAGGTGTGATGCGGTTTGGAATAAAAGGAAAGCTAAGCCCGAGATTCGTTGGACCCTTCGAGATTTTGGAGAAGGTAGCCTCAGTGGCTTATCGACTTGCACTACCTCCGGCTCTGGCTGATGTGCACGATATCTTCCATGTATCTCAACTGCAGAAGTACGTACATGATCCAAGCCATGTAGTGAACTTCGATCAGTTACAGCTGAGCGCTGACCTATCCTACACTGAAGAGCCTGTCCAGATTTTGGACAGGAAGGAGAAAGTTTTGCGGAATCGGACAGTATCCTTGGTCAATGTGCTGTGGCGAAACCATACGGTCGAGGAGTCGACGTGGGAATTAGAGGAAGAGATACGGGTGAAATACCCCTCGCTGTTTGATAATTTTGAGGTAGGACTCTTACTTTAAGTTTCGAGGACGAAACTTTTTCTTAGTGGTATATTATGTAGTGTCCCGCTCCTAGCGGTTCACTATGTAAGGCTTGTGGCTTGACTAACTCGGTCGGAACCGAGTATTGGGGAAACTTACCGTCGGTACCGAATCGATCACGGAAAAGTACATAAGAACCTTTCCAACTAATGGATTGGTTTCTCTTGAAATGCGTCCAAGAGTTTTCTCTGGATGTTTTGCTGCTGATTTTGCTGCTTGGTTTTGATAGATGCTTTTCTGGATGATTTTCGATGATTTGATTCTTGCCCGTTTTCATCGATTTGCATAGCATTCATTCTTGAGAATTCTGAGAAAAGAGAATACAACGAGATGGATTATTAACCAAACTTTTGGTGCCAATGCAGACTGACGCGTGACGGAAGGCTAAGCGTGCAAGTGTTCCTCTCTCTCTCGGCGATTCTCTAATTTGGTGAGTGTGGATCTCTGTGGTGGTATTGTCCCTCTCGCTATTCCTTCATGCCAACTAAATAATTATCTTGCAACATCCGTTGATCGATATCAAGTTGCTAATGCCACAAGTTAATACCACTAAGAAGTTAGAGATTGAACATTGAACATTGAAATGAATGCTAGTCCATAGAACATTGAAATGAATGCTAGTCCATAGAACATCGAAATGAATGCTAGTCCCTTGAACATTGAAAGAATTGATTACACTGTGAACAACATTGAGATTGTGCTTGTCGCTTGAACATTGAATTGAGATATAGATGCCTATGATGATGAGATATGAAATGTTGGGAATAAACATGTTGCTTAGTATTTAATATTCTATACACACAATGTTTATCGAGTCGGACACACATTCGTATGACCATAGACGTACTTGTATACAAGGATTTCCTCGAATGGTACCTGCAGCGGTGGGATCGAGTCGGACTAGGAGGAATTAGTGCTTTGGTAGCACGGTATCGAAACCTTCATTCGGGCTCGCAACCCGGTGAATGGTCAACCGCATACCAATACGAAGTCCTATATGGCACGTCGACCTGGTGCACAACCACCAGTGGTCATGTTGTAAGGATGTATGCTAATCAATGTCTTATGCAGGGGCGGTAAGTATATTATTATTATCCTGTATCTTGTGTAAGAAAGCTGGATTCGGCCAATGGTAAAGTAAACATGGTTTATTCCATGTACATTATTGTGATTTACTTTGGATGTTGCCTGTCCCTAATAAGTTTATATCTTTAAAATGCTTGTCATTAATAAAATGTTGGTTTAGCTGAGTGGGCCAACGGGGCTCACCAGCGCATTGTTATAATGTGCTGACCCCTCCTCCATAGGTACTGGAGAAGGCTCAGGCGCACGTCCGAATTAAAGCTTTCTGAACTGCTGTTTTCTTTCAAGTTGTTTTCCCTAAAAGACGCACAAAGTATTGCGGAGTTTCAAAGATAGCTGCTTATATTTCAAAGTACTAAAGGGGCATGATGTATGGAACGTGGAATTATTTCATGGCAGCCTATCAGTTGTACTTCTTTTCATGAATCAATGTAGCCGAAATGGCATTTCAAATATTATCGAGAAAAGTTGTATTCTGACTACAATTATGAATAAAATGAGTATTTCTTCTTCCTATATTGTGTTCCAATATTTCTGCAACTGTGGCTTAATTTTAAATGTTTCAAATGATATGAATGTGCAAGTTCTAGCCTTGTACAAGTGCAACTCCAGACTTGTACGACATCACGCCTTAGCGAGGACGATCGATTCGGCGTAAATCGAAGCAAAGCGAGCGATTTCCCGAATCGGGGCGTGACAGTCAACCTTTCTCTCGTTTACTGAAGAAGGGTGTGTCATTTGTTTGGGATGAAGCATGTCAAAAAGCATTCAATGACATCAAGTAATACCTTATAAATCTACATATTTTAGTACCCCTAGTAGTAGAAAGACCATTTTTGCTGTATGTTCGAGCATTAGATCATTCTCTTGTTGCTCTTCTTGCACAAAAAAGTGATAAGGGTCATGAACAGACAATTTATTATCTTAGCCGAATGATGGTTGGAGCTGAACACAGGTATACTCCTGTGGAAAAAGAATGTCTAGCCTTAGTTTTTGCTATTCAAAAGATAAGACATTATGTATTAGGACAGACTACTCATGTCATATCCAGAATAAATCCTATTCGGATATTAATGAAAAAGCCGAGTATTCTTAATTTTCGGTTAGCTACCTGGGCAATGTTGCTTACTCCTTATGATATGGTCTACATACCTCAAAAATCAGTGAAGGGTCAAGCGTTAGCTGACTTTTTAGCAGCTCACCCTATACCTGAAACTTCCAAACTATATGACGACATTCCGGATGAAGTCGTAGATTACAACATGACTTTGAGGGATGACATTTGGCAACTATACTTTGATGGACTATCACGAGTCGGACCTAAAGGCAATATTGTCTCCGGAGTAGGCATTGTCTTGGTCTCTCCTGATAAAATGGTTATATACCGTGATTATTCTCTTAATGAACCATGTTCCAATAATGTGGCAGAATATAATGCTCTGATAATTGGTCTTCAAGTAGCAAAACAATTGGACATTGAGTACTTCGAAGCATGTGGAGATTCTCAATTGATTGTTAATCAAGTCAGAGGGACATATGAAGTCAGAAATCCTGACCTCATTCCCTATCATCAGGTGGTAATCGAATTGGCACTTTCATTTAAAGGGTTCTTCATTGAATTCGTACCACGTTCTAAAAATTTGGAAGCTGACGCTCTCGCTAGTCTAGCTGCAGACTTAGCAGTTCCAATCAGAAGACAAAATACCATCACTTTGTTGGATCGAGACCTATTCTGTATCAAGAATAATTTACATATTGAACAGAGTTATGCTATCAAATCTAACTCACAGCAAAAGGATTGGAGAAGTCCATTTATTGATTATACGGTCTATGGGATTTTACCTGAAGATCCAAAAGAAGCTGCATCACTCAAAAGACGATCATTTCGATTTTACTATGGGCTTATCGAACAACAGTCCAAACTCCAACTAGTTTTACACCATTTTTATTGTTTTACGGATGTAAAGCTATTCTTCCACTGGAGATCCAGATACCATCTCTTAGAATAGCTATTGCTAATGAGCTAACTTCAGAGAATAATGACCGTTTAAGATTCCAAGAACTTGAAGGTTTGGATGAGAAGCGTCTTCAAGCACAACAACACATTGAGCTATATCAAGCTCGCATATCTCGAGCTTTCAATCGCAAAGTTAAAGAAAGGGTATTTAAAGTAGGAGAGCTAGTTCTAGCTGTCCGAAGACCTATGGTTATGACTCAAAAGAGTAAAGGCAAATTTCAAGCTAAATGGGAAACCGTATTCTCCAATGGTGCTTATAGGTTATCTAAACCTAATGGAGATTTGCTCATGATGCCAATTAATGGTAAATTCTTGAAGAAATATTATGTTTGAACTTCTTCTTTATTCTCCAGCTACCAAGGTTTGGTTAAGCTGATTATTTATTTTCCCAAAAGAGAATTTTGATTTTCTGTCTTACCAGCTGATTTCACAAAGAAAATGATTTATTATTTATTTTGTCCTCATTACCTCTGAATAAATATTAAATCTACTTCTTTTTATTATTATCTATCATGTCCATATTACCTCTGAATAGATATTAATCTATTTTTTTGAGTTATTACGATCTATTATGTTCATATTACCTCTGATAGTATTGTATATTCTAGAAAGAAAATAAGATTTATTATCTATCATGTCCACATTACCTCTGGATAGATATAATCTACTTTGTTGAGTTTGGAAAACTTATCATGTCCATATTACTTCTGATAATTATTTTCTATCTCGCACATATTTTAAATATATTTCATTTATTTCATGATTGGAAATAGTACATCAGCAAAATAAAGGAAATGACAAAAAAAATTCTTTATTGAGTACAAAAAATTCCTATGGTGGAGCAGATAAATCTTCAATCATCTTCTGCAACTCTGCCAGACATTTTTCACGAGAGCCCACTACAATTGTGTATGCTATAGATCTTCGAGCTTCCACAGTACAGAGGTGAGAGAGTTTGGCAAAGGCAGATATCATTTTGTCTTTGGCTTATTCAAGAGTTTTAATTTTTGATTCAGAACCAAAGATCTGTTCTTCCAAAATGGAACTTTGCCTCAAAAATTGATCCCTATCTGCCGTCATCCGGTTCTGCTCCTCCTTTAATCGAGCCAGCTCAGCCTCGACTTCACGAATTCTATCATTTTGTTGATAAATTTTGATATTCATGGAGTCATAGGCTTGTTGATGCTGCTCCAATAAGAATCTATTTTCTTTCAAGAAAGTCCTCTCCACGGCAACCTTGTTACTATAATCTTGAAGAGATTCTTTGAAGATGGTTTCTCGAGTCGTGTACTCATTGGTGAGAGCATCATACTCGGATTGGACGAGACTTTCTATAGTCCCACTTGACAACATTATATATTCCTTGATAGGTTGTTCATGTCCCTGGACTATTTTCTGTAGAGCTGCTGCCCTCTCAGTATCATTAAACATTGCTATATTGTCTATGGTAGTAGCAATAGCACTTTTCAAGCTCTCGTAACTGAGGCCTTTCTTCAAGACCATTTTGATCAACGCTGCCAAAGTTTTGTAAAAAGTTTCAGTATGAATCTCTACTAAAAGATTTATGTCAGCGTTGGAGCTTGGTGTATCGGTGATATCTGCCAATCTCTTTTCCTGAAAATTAGAGACAGGTGCTGTTGTTGCTGTGGTAGCGAGTTGAGTTAACGATATATCTGTTATCCTTACCATAGCCAATTGATTTCCAGGGAGTTTTGGGACAGTATCTTCAATAACTTTTTCTGTTACCTCCTGAGGATGAGTTTCGAGGGTAGAGGATGGTATCATGGAGGTGCTGCTTTCTATGTTCGATTCAGACTCGAACACAACTGTCTCAAGAACTTGAGCTGGACTGGCAATAATAATTGGTGTTACCGCTACATCTACGGCCTCAGTAATCTGTTCATTAGCAGCAATTGATTCTTGGAGCACTGCTGGCTCTTCTACTGTGGTTGGTACTTTTTCTCTTTCTTCAACAAGAGAAGGCAATTCTTGGTCTGCCTCTACTACAGGCTCTTATTGTACCTCCATAGATGGAGAACCTTCTTTAGAAGCAGAATTTTCTTTTGAAGAAGAACTCGCTTCTTCATATTCTATTTCCTCTTCATGAATAGTCTTTTGAGGAGGAGGAGGAGCAACGGGCTTTGCCACAGTGATGATACCTACAAAGATTAAACAAAATAGTCAATATACAAAATTATAATACATATTTTTGTATAAATTTTGTGTAATTTATCTTTACCTGGAGTAGGTGCAGGACGCGACAAGAGTGCGTCATAATCCATATCCCAGTCATCATCTTCTAATTCAAGAGTCGGTTCATCCGAAGGGATGGGTTCCGGATCAATAGTATGAGTCATGGCGGTGTCTTCAACAGCTTTCGCCTTTTGTGGCAAAGTCAGATGCAATGAAGTACTGAGACGTCCGAGAGATAGGACTCCTATAACTTCTGTTGTTGCTGCTGGTTGGGATGCTGAAGACCCTTCTCCAGGTTGAGCTGAAGAAGATGTAATGTTTTGAGGCTCCTCAACAAGAGTTTCACTTTCTGGAGTAGCGGCTCTCTGTCTGGAAGGCCCTTTAACAGTAGTCTTCTTCTTCTTTTCTTGGAGAGTAACAGCTGTATCTGGTTTCTGCTTTCGGGTTGTAGTGATAGTAATGGGTCCTGCTGCTATTTCCCCCATTCCCATAGGGATTGCTTTCAGGTATTCATCTAGAACAACATCATCAGGAATGTCCGAAGGCACCATAACTAGCTCTTTGGCATCTCCTTCCTTCTTCCACCGAAGACTTCCCTTCATGTTGTAGTCTTTTACGAAGGAACGAATGGAGGCATAAAAATGAGCATACAAATGAAGCATTCGTAGCTCAGTTGTACTTGTGGCAGTTGACACAAGGAATTTAGCGCCGGTACATCCAACACTGAAATACCACCATGCCCTCGCACCATCAACTAACTTTCCATAATAATTAAAAGTAGTGGAGGGATTAACAACGTGAAGCTGGTCGTACCTGAACTGACGAGCGAATCGACTGGGTAGATACGGTTCGAAGATACAGTTGTCTTCAGTTTCTATACATCAAATATGAGGGTCTGAGGCATATCAGCCAATTAAAGACTGGCGCGGGTATCTCAGTCCTTCCTTGACCTACATCTTCAAACTGTATACCAAAGCAGTCAGCTGGAACTGGCGGTCGTGTACAGAAAAAATTTCATCCATGGGAGAAGTTTAGTGTTGCCCGGGTATCCGTCACGGAAGTTGCATTCCACGTGGCTTTACTAAACTTCTGGAGGAATACCTTCGTATCATTTTCAGGGCCTGGTGGCAACAAGTTGCAGTTGTGATGCAATAACTAGCCCATTAAATAAGTGTAGGGCATCTCCACCCTAGAGAAATCTTTACGGTAGGGAGCATTGTTGATCAGTTCATCACCAAATGCTCGCAAACCTGTATTTATCCGACATACCATTGTCGGTAATAGGCTAAGTCTGGCCTTGAATACCAAACGTACTGCTGGCCATAGTACGTTTCGGTGAATTTTGTCGACGGTACCAGTCCCTGGTATGACCCATCTTCGCAGCCACAGGGAAAGAAAGCCCGCCAGCAAGGCTTCCTTTGAGAGCTTTCGACTGCCATGTTTCAGAAAGCCCAATGCTTCAGTCCCCGCTGGGAATTCTCCAGCCTTGGTATTCAAATACTTGTCCGGAGACTTATATGTGATCATCCAAGTATTTATTATATCAGCAGGAATTATTGAACAAGGGTTGATGGGTTGAGCCTTGTTATCTTGGAATCTCTCCTTTTTATCTTTGGATATCCTATTCTTATGGTAGAATAGATATGTTGTCCATTTATTGATGTATGCCAAATGCGATCCACTTTCATACATAGTGGTGCAAATCAGATAATGGCACATCAGCTCTTGATATACCTTGACTAAGTGAGGATTTTTCTCGCTAACTTCTGCTAGTTCCCGGTTAGAGGGAACGTACTCATCATATGGGACTTCCTCCATTGCTAGCTTGGAGATGAATTGCATCTCATGGAGTCCAAAACCTATTTCGCTTATTGGGGTTGCAAAAGTTCCTGTCGAGCTGATATATAATTCCATCAAAGCTAAGAACAAGTTATTGTTCATTGGTATGCCTTGACTTATGGAGGCTACTGCTTCAAACAGTCCAATGGCTCGCAGTTCCGCTTCGAAGTTCTTCATGATCCAAGCACTAAGTTGAACCCAATTCTTATTGTGAGGAGTCATCCACCCTGGCAGCCTAGGGTTGACCTGGGGATATAATACTGAGGCATTCATAAACTTGTTTATGAACATCGGTATCTGCACCGGTTGGACCAAAGCTGAGCCCTCGCTCGGTGTAAATCCAGGCAATAAGCCGGAGAAAGGAATGACACCACCACTAGGAGTACTTGTATGATAACCCATTTGATTTTCATCTCTTTTGAATATGATTCTCCCCGGTCTTCCATGACTATTGGGAGTCAGATTCCAGATCATCCGTCTCGGATGAGTAGCATGAGTAAAAGAAGAAAGGGGATAATCTATTGGCATTTTTGGGAGATAATCTCTTGGCATTTCTGGAAGATACATCGCCCTTTCTCTAAACTTGAACACCCAAGATTCCTTCTTGGGGTTTGTCTGAGATTTGAAGTCAATTGCATCCCCGAACATGAATGCAGGCTTCAGATAATGCTGGCCATCCAGTGATGCAAGTAGTTCTCCGTTCATCAGAGACAGCAACATTCTATCTCCTTGAGCAGCTATCAATTGATGTCATTCATGGGGATACTGCTTGTCAGTTTGTGGGAACTCGACATGGGATAAATGCTCCAGATAATTTGATCCCAGAATGACAGCTGGCGAGCCAAACACCTCAGAGAGAGGATGGGCCCCCAAGTCCACTGCAAAAGAAGTTCAATAAAGAAAAATCTAGCTAGTAAAGAATCAAATATGAACTCTATACAAATTCAAACTCTACGCAAATAACTATACTTACTCATCAGCAATGGTTAGCCATGAACAGTGTCCCTTTGTATAGGGCACAACAAGTTTTTGCTGCCTACGAGAAAGCTCCGGTTTGGATTTTACCTCCTGCACCGAAAGATTCTACCCTTGCGACTACAGAGGTCTCTGTCCTTTCTTCATCTGTTGGACCATCTGTTGAAAGTCCGCTGCCCATTAGCATGTACAGTCAACAATCGGTCCATCTTATGAAAAAGATGGGCTATGACTTTCAAATAGCGAAAGGCTTGAACAATGGTAAAGGTATGCGAGTTCTTTTACAAATTCAAGGCCAGAAATCCTCTGTCGGATTGGAATTTGTGGTTCCTCATAAAAATCTCTATAAGAAGAAGACTAAGGGAAAGAAGACTAAATCCTGTAATATGGTACTTCATTCTCCTGAGTATGAAGAAGAAGCTTTTGCTGGTACAAGATCTGGAAAGGATTTTTACAAAGATTACGAGGAAAATTCGAAAGAAGCGGATGATGCCGCTGAAACACTGCCAACTCAGTCATCTTCTATTCCTGTTGAGGCAAGACCTTCTAAACCATCAGTGGTTGAAAAAGAAAAACAGAAGGCAGTACGTTTTGACGTCCCGCTGAAGTCTGGTTTAAATCAAGGGTTGATGAAACCCTATAAATTTGACATTCTAGCCCAATTAGCCAATACTCCGGCTAGACTTTCCATCTTTGAGTTACTCCGTCTTTCTAAAGAAAGTCGAGAAACCTTGAGTGAAGTATTGCTACAGGCAGATTCAAGCTTAGCTCAACTCAAAAGTCCTGACAATACACCGGTGTCATGTCCCCAATGTCACAGTATGATGGAGTCAATTCCTAATATTACTTTCATACAAGAGGATATGCTGCTGAAGCATAATCGACATGATAGGCCTTTGTGTTATACGGGGTATATTGACTATACCGAAATTGACATAATTTACATTGATCCTGGGTCTTCCATTAGCATTATTCTTCAGAGTATGCTACGACCCTTGAGGATTCCTACTAGTGAGTTGACTTACACTAGTACGACAATTGTTGGTTTCAATTCTGGAAGAAGTAAACCATAGGAGAAAATTCACCTGAAAATTCAAATAGGTGATCTTCGAACCATGGCAACTTTCTATGTTATCAACTCAGACGTATCTTATAATATTCTACTCGGAAGACCATGGATACATGAGCATAACATTGCACCTTCAACTCTCCACCAATGTTTTAAGTATGTGGATTCTCGAAGGGTTGTGAAGACTAAATTTGCAGATCTCAATCCTTTTAAAGGTGTTGAAGCCTATTTCTCTGATTTGGTACTCTATAAACAGGAGCATGTGAAGGAAATATCCGATATGGCGGAAGATCGATCGCCTTTAGAAGACCAATCGATTTCAGAAGACCAATCACCTTCAGAAGATCAACCTTTGATGATTAAGGTTAAAGGTCGAATTCAACCCCAACCTGTCAATGACGAACCTTTGGTGATTAAAGTCAAAGGGAGAACTCAAGCTACGTCAGATGAATCTGTGAAGATTCCGATCAAAGGTTGAGTTCAAGCCAACACTAGTGATCATCCTCTCATGATCAAGGTTAAAGGACGTACTTCTCGTACAACTGATCCAGAGCCACTAGTTATCAACCTGGGCAAGTCTACGCCGAAGACGGATGACGGTCCGTTAATGATTAATCTAAAGCGTAGTAGTCCGTCTGTCAATGATGTAAATATTGATCAATCTGTATTCTTTCATTTTAATAAAGATTTTCTTTTGGAGTATATGGCTATCAAATTTATTGAAAGAATGACTTTATCTGTTGATAATCAAAGTCATCAACATAAAACTGACATAAATACAGAGAAAACCTTATATATTAACCATAAAAGAATTCTTTTTCTCCTCATGTCGATGTTGGACCCTATGCTCAGAGGTTCCTAACATCTACTCCTTATTTACTACCTGTTGCCTCATCATCACAAGCTTGTGTAACTTATAGACGTCACGAAGAATCTTATTTTGTGATCCCGTCTAATAAAAAAAACAAGCGTCAAATTGTGTTTGGTTTGGCTAGGAATATTCTTGTCATACAAACAGATAATTTCGAAGAGAAGGATAAAAAGAAAATCCGATTTGACAGATATAGTCAACAATCTCTTAAGATTATCCAAAATATGGAATATGATTTAAAAACCATGTTAGGTCTCAATCAGGACAAAGGTAGACGATTACCATTACGTGGCGATCCGTTTTATCAACGAACCCATCATGGTTTGGGATACGATACATCCCACATGTTTAATGAAGATATGGAAGAAGAATTTTCTTCCAGTTCTTTACAATTTTCAGATTCTAAAGGGGTCCAGTATGTTGAATCTGAGCACGTCTTTTCAGTTAATATGGTTCAAACCGATGACAAGTCTAAACTATTTGAAAATGACCCTTGGGCACAACAAATGGATACTCAGTGGTAGCTTTGATTTGAACAGCGACAACCATCTACAGAAGATGGAATTGTCCAGATTGATGTTGGAGACGAAACTATGTCAAAGCCAATATTTATCAGCAAAAATCTTTCTGAAGATGAAAGAAAAGAGTTGATAAAGCTGATAAAAGAATATATTGATATCTTTGCATGGAGTTATGAGGATATGCCGAGTCTGGATCCTAAAGTAGCTACCCATAAACTTAATATTCTTCCTAATGCCAAACCTTTAAAACAACAGCAACGACGTTTTCGACCAGATATGATGGATTCAATTGAAGCAGAAGTTAAAAAGCTGATCACATGTGGTTTTGTCCGTGAAGAACAACACCCAAATTGGGTTGCCAATATTGTTCCAGTCATGAAGAAGAATGGAAAAGTTCGAGTTTGCAAAGATTTTTGAGATCTTAATGCAGCTTGTCCAAAAGACAAAATTTTACTTTCGATCACCAATGTCATGATAGACAATACATGTGGTTTTGAACGTATGTCTTTCATGGACAGATTTTTAGGATACAATCAGATTAAGATGCATCCAGGAGATGAAAAGCACACTGCTTTCTGAACACCCCTCGGAGTTTATTGCTACACAGTTATGTCTTTTGGTTTGAAAAATGTCGGTGCTACATATCAAAGGGCCATAAGCAATATCTTTCAAGAACATCTACAAAAAACAGTTGAATGTTACGTAGATGATATCGCCGTCAAAAGTCGATCAAAAGATGATCACATTCAAGACTTGAAGATAGTATTTGAGTTGATGCGTAGACATCAATTAAAGATGAACCCCACTAAGTCTTTCTTAGGGATTTCCAGTGGCAAGTTTTTAGGATTTGTCATTACTTCTCAAGGTATCCATGTTGATCCTGATAAAGTCAAAACAATTCTTGAAATGCGTCCTCCAAGTAATCTGAAAGAACTTCGTGGCTTTCAAGGTCGCATTGCTTATATCAGAAGATTTATATCAAATCTTTCTGGGAGATGTCAACCTTTCTCTCGTTTACTGAAGAAGGGTGTGTCATTTGTTTGGGATGAAGCATGTC
This sequence comes from Iris pallida, assembly GCA_029216955.1. Lineage (NCBI taxonomy): Eukaryota > Viridiplantae > Streptophyta > Magnoliopsida > Asparagales > Iridaceae > Iris > Iris pallida. Next base: position 2,619,206 of record JANAVB010017598.1, on the reverse strand, counting down.
AAAAAGCATTCAATGACATCAAGAAATACCTTACAAATCTACCTGTTTTAGTACCCCCAGTAGTAGGAAGACCATTTTTGCTGTATTTTCGAGCATTAGATCATTCTCTTGGTGCTCTTCTTGCACAAAAAAATGATAAGGGTCATGAACAGACAATTTATTATCTTAGCCGAATGATGGTTGGAGCTGAACATAGGTATACTCCTGTGGAAAAAGAATGTCTAGCCTTAGTTTTTGCTATTCAAAAGACAAGACATTATGTATTAGGACAGACTATTCATGTCATATCCAGAATAAATCCTGTTCGGGTATTAATGAAAAAGCCGAGTATTCTTAATTTCCGGTTAGCTACCTGGGCAATGTTGCTTACTCCTTATGATATGGTCTACATACCTCAAAAATCAGTGAAGGGTCAAGCGTTAGCTGACTTTTTAGCAGCTCACCCTATACCCGAAACCTCCAAACTATATGACGACATTCCGGATGAAGTCGTAGATTACAACATGACTTTGAGGGATGACATTTGGCAACTATACTTTGATGGACCATCATGAGTTGGACCTAAAGGCAATATTGTCTCCGGAGTAGGCATTGTCTTGGTCTCTCCTGATAAAATGGTTATATACCGTGCTTATTCTCTTAATGAACCATGTTCCAATAATGTGGCAGAATATAATGCTCTGATAATTGGTCTTCAAGTAGCAAAACAATTGGACATTGAGTTCTTGGAAGCATATGGAGATTCTCAATTGATTGTTAATCAAGTCAGTGGGACATGTGAAGTCAGAAATCCTGACCTCATTTCCTATCATAAGGTGGTAATCAAATTGGTACTTTCATTTAAAGGGTTCTTCATTGAATTCGTACCACGTTCTAAAAATTTGGAAGCCGACGCTCTCGCTAGTCTAGCTGCAGACTTAGCAGTTCCAATCAGAAGACAAAATACCATCACTTTGTTGGATCGAGACATATTCTGTATCAAGAATAATTTACATATTGAACAGAGTTATGCTATCAAATCTAACTCTCAACAAAAGGATTGGAGAAGTCCATTTATTGATTATACGGTCTATGGGATTTTACCTGAAGATCCAAAAGAAGCTACATCAATCAAAAGACGATCATTTCGATTTTACTATGATACTTCTATGCATATGTTGTATCGTCGTTCTTATGACGGGCGTTTACTGCGTTGTCTCTCTGAAAGCGAAACCAAGCAAATACTTCGTGAAGCTCATGATGGAGTTTGCGGTGCACATCAACTAGGTCCAAAGTTACATGACCGTATTCGAAGAATGGGTTATTATTGGCCTTCTATGATAGCAGATGCTGTGGATTATGCCAGACGGTGTAAAGCATGTCAGATTCATCCTAATTTTATTCATCAACCTCCTAAATTTTTACATCCTACAGCCGCTTCTTGGCCTTTCGAAGCTTGGGGTATGGATATTATTGGTCCAATTAACCCCCCTTCTGTCAAAGGACATCGGTTTATTCTGGCTATAACTGATTATTTTTCTAAATGGGCAGAAGCAGTTTCCCTTATTGAAGTAAAAATGTCTAATGTGGTTAACTTCATCAAACATCATATTATTTATCGTTTCGGGATTTTCAGAAGGATAATCCATGATAACGGGCCACAATTTGCTAGTTAGGTGTTTTATCGATTTTGTGACAAGAATCGGATCCAGAACATAGCTTCTACGGCTTATAGTCCAGCTGCTAATGGTTTAGCATAAGCTTTCAACAAAACAATTATCAAACTTCTCAAAAAGTTTGTCTCTTCTAATAAACGTGATTGGAACGAGAAACTTGGAGAATGTTTATGGGCTTATCGAACAACAGTCCGAACTCCAACTGGTTTTACACCATTTTCATTAGTTTACGGATGTGAAGCTGTTCTTCCACTGGAGATCCAGATACCATCTCTTAGAATAGCCATTGCTAATGAGCTAACTACAGAGAATAATGACCGTTTAAGATTCCAAGAACTTGAAGGTTTGGATAAGAAGCGTCTTCAAGCACAACAACACATTGAGCTATATCAAGCCCGCATATCTCGAGCTTTCAATCACAAAGTTAAAGAAATGGTATTTAAAGTAGGAGAGCTAGTTCTAGCTGTCCGAAGACCTATGGTTATGACTCATAAGAGTAAAGGCAAATTCCAAGCTAAATGGTAAACCGTATTCTCCAATGGTGCTTATAGGTTATCTAAACCTAATAGAGATTTGCTCATGATGCCAATTAATGGTAAATTCTTGAAGAAATATTATGTTTAAACTTCTTCTTTATTTCCCAGCTACCAAGGTTTGGTTAAGCTGATTATTTATTCTCCTAAAAGAGAATTTTGATTTCTGTCTTACCAGCTGATTTCACAAAGAAAAAGATTTATTATTTATCATGTCCTCATTACCTCTGAATAAATATTAAATCTACTTCTTTTCATTATTATCTATCATGTCCATATTACCTCTGAATAGATATTAATCTATTTTCTTTGAGTTATTACGATCTATTATGTTCATATTACCTCTGATAGTATTGTATATTCTTGAAAGAAAACAAGATTTATTATCTATCATGTCCACATTACCTCTGGATAGATATAATCTACTTTGTTGAGTTTGGAAAACTTACCATGTCCATATTACTTCTGATAATTATTTTCTATCTCGCACATATTTTAAATATATTTCATTTATTTCATGATTGGAAATAGTACATCAGCAAAATAAAGGAAATGATAAAAAAAATTCTTTATTGAGTACAAAAAATTCCTAAGGTGGAGCAGATAAATCTTCAATCATCTTCTGCAACTCTGCCAGACGTTTTTCACGAGAGCCCACTACAGTTGTGTATGCTATAGATCTTCGAGCTTCCGCAGTACAGAGGTGAGAGAGTTCGGCAAAGGCAGATATCATTTTGTGTTTGGCTTCTTCAAGAGTTTTAATTTTTGATTCAGAACCAAAGATCTGTTCTTCCAAAATGGAACTTTGCCTCAAAAATTGATCCCTATCTGCCGTCATCCGGTTCTGCTCCTCCTTTAATCGAGCCAGCTCAGCCTTGACTTCACGAATTCTATCATTTTGTTGATAAATTTTGATATTCATGGAGTCATAGGCTTGCTGATGCTGCTCCAATAAGAATTTATTTTCTTTCAAGAAAGTCCTCTCCACGGCAACCTTGTTACTATAATCTTGAAGAGATTCTTTGAAGATGGTTTCTCGAGTCGTGTACTCATTGGTGAGAGCATCATACTCGGATTGGACGAGACTTTCTATAGTCCCACTTGACAATATTATATATTCCTTGATGGGTTGTTCAAGTCCCTGGACTATTTTATTCAGAGCTGCTGCCCTCTCAGTATCATCAAACATTGCTATATTGTCTATGGTAGTAGCAATAGCACTTTTCAAGCTCTCGTAACTGAGGCCTTTCTTCAAGACCATTTTGATCAACGCTGCCAAAGTTTTGTAAAAAGTTTCAGTATGAATCTCTACTAAAAGATTCATGTCAGCGTTGGAGCTTGGTGTATCGGTGATATCTGCCAATCTTTTTTCCTAAAAATTGGAGACAGGTACTGTTGTTGCTGTGGTAGCGAGTTGAGTTAACGATATATCTGTTATCGTTACCATAGCCAATTGATTTCCAGGGAGTTTCGGGACTGTATCTTCAATAACTTTTTCTGTTACCTCTTGAGGATGAGTTTCGGTGGTAGAGGATGGTATCATGGAGGTGCTGCTTTCTATGTTCGATTCAGACTCGAACACAACTGTCTCAAGAACTTGAGCTGGACTGGCAGTAATAATTGGTGTTGCCGCTACATCTACGGCCTCAGTAATCTGTTCATTAGCAGCAATTGATTCTTGGAGCACTGCTGGCTCTTCTACTGTGGTTGGTACTTTTTCTCTTTCTTCAGTAAGAGAAGGCAATTCTTGGTCTGCCTCTACTACAGGCTCTTGTTGTACCTCCATAGATGGAGAACCTTCTTTAGAAGCAGAATTTTCTTTTGAAGAAGAACTCTCTTCTTCATATTCTATTTCCTCTTCATGAATAGTCTTTTGAGGAGGAGGAGGAGCAACGGGCTTTGCCACAGTGATGATACCTACAAAGATTAAACAAAATAGTCAATATACAAAATTATAATACATATTTTTGTATAAATTTTGTGTAATTTATCTTTACCTGGAGTAGGTACAGGACGCAACAAGAGTGCGTCATAATCCATATCCCAGTCATCATCTTCTAATTCAAGAGCCGGTTCATCCGAAGGGATGGGCTCCGGATTAATAGTATGAGTTGTGGCGGTGTCTTCAACAGCTTTCGCCTTTTGTGGCAAAGTCAGATGCAATAAAGTACTGAGACGTCCGGAAGATAGGACTCCTATAACTTCTATTGCTGCTGTTGGTTGGGATGCTGAAGACCCTTCTCCAGGTTGAGCTGAATAAGATGTAATGTTTTGAGGCTCCTCAACAGGAGTTTCACTTTTTGGAGTAGCGGCTCTCTGTCTGGAAGCCCCTTTAACAGTAGTCTTCTTCTTCTTTTCTCGGAGAGTAACAGCTGTATCTGGTTTCTGCTTTCGGGTTGTAGTGATAGTAATGGGTCCTGCAGCTATTTCCCCCATTCCCATAGGGATTGCTTTCAGTTATTCATTTGGAACAGCATCATCAGGAATGTTCGAAGGCACCATAACTAGCTCTTTGGCATCTCCTTCCTTCTTCCACCGAAGACTTCCCTTCATGTTGTAGTCTTTTGCGAAGGAACGAATGGAGGCATAAAAATGAGCATACGAATGAAGCATTCGTAGCTCAGTTGTACTTGTGGCAGTTGACACAAGGAATTTAGCGCCGGTGCATCCAACACTGAAATACCGCCATGCCCTCGCGCCATCAACTAACTTTCCATAATAATTAAAAGTAGTGGAGGGATTAACAACGTGAAGCTGGTCGTACCCGAACTGACGAGCCAACCGACTGGGTAGATACGGTTCGAAGATACAGTTATCTTCAGTTCTATACATCAAATGTGAGGGTCTGAGGCATATCAGCCAATTAAAGACTGGCGCGGGTATCTCAGTCCTTCCTTGACCTACATCTTCAAACTGTATACCAAAGCAGTCAGCTGGAACTGGCGGTCGTGTACAGAAAAAATTCCACCCATAGGAGAAGTTTAGTGTTGCCCGGGTATCCGTCACGGAAGTTACATTCCACGTGGCTTTACTAAACTTCTGGAGGAATACCTCCGCATCATTTTTAGCGCCTGGTGTCAACAAGTTGCAGTTGTGATACAATAACCAGCCCATTAAATAAGTGTAGGGCATCTCCACCCTAGGAAAATCTTTACGGTAGGGAGCATTGTTGATCAGTTCATCATCAAATGCTCGCAAACCAACATTTATCCGACATACCATTGTCAGTAATAGGCTGAGTCTGGCCTTGAATACCAAACGTACTGCTGGCCATAGTACGTTTCGGTGAATTCTGTCAACGGTACCAGTCCCTGGTATGACCCATCTTCGCAGCCACAGGGAAAGAAAGCCCGCTAGCAAGGCTTCCTTTGAGAGCTTTCGACTGCCATGTTTCAGAAAGCTCAATGCTTCAGTCCCCGCTGGAAATTCTCCAGCCTTGGTAGTCAAATACTTGTCCGGAGACTTATATGTGATCATCCAAGTATTTATTATATCAGCGGGAATTATTGAACAAGGGTTGAGCCTTGTTATCTTGGAATCTCTCCTTGTCATCTTTGGATATCCTATTCTTATGGTAGAATAGATATGTTGTCCATTTATTGATGTATGCCAAATGCGATCTACTTTCATACATAGTGGTACAAATAAGATACTGGCACATCAGCTCTTGATATACCTTGACTAAGTGAGGATTTTTCTCGCTAACTTCTGCTAGTTCCCGGTTGGAGGGAACGTACTCTTCATATAGGACTTCCCAAATTGGTAGGTTGGAGATGAATTGCATCTCATGGAGTCCAAAACCCATTTCGCCTATTGGGGTTGCAAAAGTTCCTGTCGGGTTGATATATAATTCCATCAAAGCTAAGAACAAGTTATTGTTAATTGGTATGCCTTGACTTATGGAGGCTACTGCTTCAAACAGTCCAATGGCTCGCAGTTCCGCTTCGAAGTTCTTTATGATCCAAGCACTAAGTTGAACCCAATTCTTATTGTGAGGAGTCATCCACCCTGGCAGCCTAGGGTTGACCTGGGGATATAATACTGAGGCGTTCATAAACTTGTTTATGAACATCGGTATCTACACCGGTTGGACCAAAGCTAAGTCCTCTCTCGGTGTAAATCCAGGCAATAAGCCGGAGAAAGGAATGACACCACCACTGGGAGTACTTGTATGATAACCCATTTAATTTTCATCTCTTTTGAATATGATTCTCCCCGGTCTTCCATGACTATTGGGAGTCAAATTCCAGATCATCCGTCTCGGATGAGTAGCATGAGTAAAAGAAGAAAGGGGATAATCTCTTGGCATTTCTGGGAGATACATCGCCCTTTCTCTAAACTTGAACACCCAAGATTCCTTCTTGGGATTTGTCTGAGATTTGAAGTCAATTGCATCCCCGAACATGAATGCATGCTTCAGATAATGATGGCCATCCAGTGATGCCAGTAGTTCTCCGTTCATCAGAGACAGCAACATTCTATCTCCTTGAGCAGCTATCAATTGATATCTTTCATAGGGATACTGCTTGTCAGTTTGTGGGAACTCGACATGGGATAAATTTTCCAGATAATTTGATCCCAGAATGCCAGCTGGCGAGCCAAACACCTCAGAGAGAGGATGGGCCCCCAAGTCCACTGCAAAAGAAGTTCAATAAAGAAAAATCTAGTTAGTAAAGAATCAAATATGAACTCTATGCAAATTCTACGCAAATAACTATACTTGAGTTTTATGCGTAAAAAGTTCTCTGTTTTTAAGAGAATTTGTTTTATGCAAGAGTTTTACACAGTCTAAAGAATGAAATTTTTCCGCTTCTGTTCAAAAGAGTAAAATTTTACATGTAAAAAATATAGTCTTTTGACTTGCATATTTTTTAAATTTATGCTCGTACGTATAACGTGGGCGTATTCTCAAGTTCTACGCTGGCATGTACAACGTGGCCATATTTTTAATCTTTTAATTTACGCTGGCACGTATAATGTGAGCATATTTTTAATTTTTCAATTTACGCTGGCATGTATAACGTGAGCGTATTTTTTCGTTTTGTCCTGAGTCGTCTTCTCCAAACGAAATCTTTGTTCGAAATAAAGTTTCTACCTATCATGGCCGGAGCCACGTTCGGGTTGGTCAGTGGTGCTGTGGCGGCGTGAACTTCCTCCGATGATCTAGTCGTCGACGAAGAGGCAGATTTCTTGCCCTTGGCTGAGGTAGCGGCTTTGCTCTTGGGTGCCATTTCGCTCGAAAAAATTTAGATGATAAGTGAAGAAGAGAATAGAGAATAAGAGAGATAAGTAAAGTTCTCTCTCATCAACAAAAGCCCTATTTATGGAGAACTTAAGGGTTGATTCAAATTCTAAAGTAACTGTTGGGTATCCCTAAGTTTACGTTGATGACTGTTGGATATCCCAAAATTTACGCTTCTGTCCAAAGTATTTCAAATATTAGAAAATTTGAAACCTTTGAAGGGGGTCTTGTAGAAGCGTAAATAAAATTCGAAGACCGAGTCAAAGAGATTAAGATATTTACGCAACGGATAATTCCAAATAAGACTTTACGCAAGGGTCAAACTGAGTCAACCTCAAAACTCTAGGCAAGCTTTACATTCAGACTTTACGCGGAGAACAGTTTAACTTTCTACGCAAATGAGCTGTCCATGCTGCATTAAATGCATGAAGATTCTGTTCTGACAGATTGATTTTCTGACAAAATAAACGCACAGAAGCCAAAGAGTTTGTTGTTTAGCGTGTCAATGGGCGGCTTTACGCTTAAGGCACAGCTTCCTCTTTACGCATAAGAGTTATTTGAGCTTTTACGCTCAAGGCTATCTCAGCTACTCTTTTTGTGCGCGTAGAGTTTATTTGAGCCTTTACGCTCAAGGCTATTTTTAGCCACTTTTCGCAGGAAGTTTACTTTGAGCTATTTTACGCTCGGGACATGTTTAAACAACATTTTTTATGCACAGTTTGTCTTGATTATGTGGGAACGTAGTTTTTTGACATGTCTTTAATGCCACACTTATCGAAGAACGTGTGTACGTGCTCTCCTTATTTTATTGGATTGTGAGACACGTGTCAACATGCGTAGAGGCTAATTTCTGTACGTGGGCGACAGTTATCATAATAGCCTGCGTAGAGACCCAATATGGATGTTTTTTACACACAGAAGACAAGTCTATATAAAGACTTTTTTTTAAGAAAGAGGTACAAGATTATGAGAGCCCAGATACTTTCAGAGCAAAGTGATTTTCCAGAGTATTTCTCTTCAACTTTTCTTCAAGAACAGAGTGAAGCAAAGCAGAAAAGTATTCGACTGTGCCATCAGTGCCAATTGTGTCGATACCTTTCTGGTAACTTAGTTCTTCCGGTTGTTCTTCTCCAAGCAGTTTTCTTCATCATCATCGTGTGTTCCAAGGAACAAAGTGATCGCTCTCAGATCAGACTTCCATAGCAATACTTTCCAGAATTTATTTGTACTTTTTTACTTTTTTCGTTTTCTTTCAAAAGCCTTTTAAGGGCATTTTGCTAAGTGAATCAAAATGGCTACTCTGCTGGGGACGACTTTCTCCTCTGACGAGAAAGCAATTGCTCAATACGATGATGTGTCGATTGGATCGACGAAGAAGACTCTGGTTGTTCAATTCGACTAGACTGCTTACGAAGAAATGCTCCGAACTGGGGGTAGTACTCGCTGCTCCAATGTTCAAAAATCACTAAAGGTGCGCAAAGTTTGGATTCCTAAGTCCAAAGAAACCTCTGATCTCTCCGTTGTCTCTGAAGGCAAGGGAATTCTTTCCACTCCTGTTGTTGGGGCTCCCGTCTGTGACGAGGCAGTCCCTACTTCAGTGTTGTGCCCTGTGCGTAAAATTTAGTCTTCCGTCTGTGACGTGGTAGACAATTCTGTCTTGTGCTATACGCGTAAAGGCAAATCTCCCGTCTGTGACATGGCAGATACTCCTGTTTTGCGCTATACACGTAAAAGCAAATCTCCTGTCGGTGACATGGTAGATAAAGCTCACAATGGTGCTTTTGCATCTAAAGTGAACTTGCCTACATGCGTACAGCTTAAAAACAAGTTTTCTATGATAAATGATTCTTTTGATTTATCCAAGGAGACAAGAAATGTTGGCAAAACTTTTGTTTTACGCCAAAAATTCTCTAATGCTGCTTTAAGCAAAGTGCCTAATCTTAGGATTACGGGCAATGCTGATGGTGTTCTCAGTGCACATAAATCAACTCAAGATTTACGCACACAACTTCAGGCGCATAAAAATGCACATTTTTCTTCTGCCAATGAAGCTAGTAATCTTTTTTTTACACAAGGGACTAAATATTTCTCTGTCCCAAATGTAAAAAAAATATTACCTTCTAATTATTCTGATTTATGCGAGCTACTTGTGCAAAAGCGTAAAAACAGAAAATCTCCTGTGACACTCTCTCAAGAAAACCCTCATTGTGAGTGTCACCAAATTGTAATCAAATGTTGTTGTTCTGCTACTAAACGGTCAGTTTTTGACCGATTAGGCTACAACATATCTCAGCAACAAATTGATGACCAAGAACATGAGTTGTCCTATGCATCAGTCAATATGGCATCTCATATCAATAGAGGACGAAGTTCAAGACACAATTCGTCCCAGACTCTAGGTCAACAATGGTTAACCGAATCCTTGACTCTTTTGAAGGAGTATATCAACATACTCGGTCAAGAAGTCGATGACCTTTAAATATGCATTCTTCAGATTCAAAGGCTGGGTGTACCCAGTACTTGGAGTCAGAAACTGATAGTGTTGATTCATATCTGTACACCAATCCCTCTGTAAGTTCAAGAGAAGTTGAATCTTATGCTATCGGAGAAGAACAGGAGACGTCTACTTCTCATACAGAACAACGTCTTTCTGCGGTGGAACAATCGCTAAAGGATATGCTTGCAATGATGCAAAATATGCATCAGTTAATAACGAATCAGCAAACAGTCCAACCAACAGTGGTAACACCAGTGCAAGTAGCAGTGCAAACTCAAGATAATTAAGGGATTGACATACCTTTGAATAATCTGAGTCAAGAGCCTGTTATCAACCAAAACTCCGTATCTCCTGATCCTCTCATTCCAGAAGATGTATCACCTCCGGTGGGGGTTACGATGCATCCAACCACTATTCAATCAAACATACCCCCTCAAACTAATGAAGCTATTCAAGCTATTCGGGAGTTAAAAGCACAGTTTGAGGTTCTTAAGCACAAAGATCAGCTCCAGAAGTTGGGGATCAAGCAACCTTATCCTCCCCACTGGAATGATGTGCCCTTTTCTCCTAAATTCAAGCCACAATCTATGGTATTATTTGATGGAAAGGCTTCTCCAAGTCAATATATCAATTATTTTGATATTATAACTGTGCATCTACAGAAGAATGATGCTCTTCTCACCCGAGTTTTCATAGGGTGTTTGACGGGTTCAGCATACGACTGGTATCGCAGTCTACCCGACAATTGCATATCATCTTTTGACGAGTTTAAAGCAATGTTTCTCTCTCGTTTCTATGAAGGAGGGATGGACATGAATATGTCTTCCTTAATAGAAATTAAACAAAAAGAAAAGGAGGATACTCGGACGTTTATTTAACGTTTCCGATAGACTACTTTGAAAATGCCTCCTGGTATGCCAGATTCAACATTGATTGATACATGCAAAATGAATCTGCGACCAACCATTGCTGTTTTTACAGGCTCTCAATTCACAGATTGAGCCTCATTTATTATAGCAGCAGTTTCAGCCGAAACCAATAAAAGATTGGCTCGTGAACATGGGATAATCTTCGCCTCAGAAGATAAAGAAAAGAAAGCCTCTTCAGGTAACAATTCTGGTAATCGCAATGGGAATGGAAAGAAAACTCTGGTGGTGAACCTTTTAAAATCCAAAATAGCACCAAGCAATCTGGAGTCTTCTAAGCCGAAAGAAGAATATTCTTTCGATGACAGTGATATTTCTGGGATATTCTAATGTCTCGTGAAGAGTGGTAAACTCCAGATTCTAGAGCCAAAATGACCTAATGAGGTAGATTTGACTGATAATCCCAAGTATTGTATCAATCATAGATACATAAATCATCCTACTAAGGCTTGCTATGTCTTGAAAAAGAAGATTCAAGAGATGATAAATGCTAAAGCTATCGCTTTAACTAATGAAGACCATACAGTCACAACCAATATGATTTCTTTTCAATTTGGAGGTTTTCCTCCACAGCAAGTTCCTGATGGGGTTGTCCCGATTCCGAAGGCGACAATGAAGATTGTGAATCTTCCACCAGCCAGAGATCAAAGTAAAGAATTAATGCCTCTTACCTTGAAAAATGGTAAAATCATGTGGGTACACCCTGACTTAATACCTGAAATAGAACATGAAAGTAAAATTTTAAAATCCAAGAAAGGTAAAAAAAGTCAGAACCTGTAATATGATTTCTCATGTTGTTACCATAGATCATGATAATTCTGATCATCTGTGGGATGACATCCCTTTGGAAGATAGGCTAAGGGGTCTGAAAATATGCCCTCCAAGTTTGGCTCCTCCTACCAAACTAAAGCTTACTCATCAGCAATGGTTAGCCATGAATAGTGTCCCTTTGTATAGGACACAACATGTTTTTGCTGCCTACGAGAAAGCTCCGGTTAGGATTTTACCTCCTGCACCGAAAGATTCTACCCTTGCGACTACAGAGGTCTTTGTCCCTTCTTCATCTGTTGGACCATCTGTTGAAAGTCCGCTGCCCATTAGCATATACAGTCAACAATCGGTCCATCTTATGAAAAAGATGGGCTATGACTTTCAAAAAGCGAAAGGCTTGAACAATGGTAAAGGTATACGAGTTCCTTTACAAATTTAAGGCCAGAAATCCTTTGTCGGATTGGGATTTGTGGTTCCTCATAAAAATCTCTATAAGAAGAAGACTAAGGGAAAGAAGACTAAATCCTGTAATATGGTACTTCATTCTCCTGAGTATGAAGAAGAAGCTTTTGCTGGTACAAGATCTGAAAAGGATTTCCACAAAGATTACGAGGGAAATTCGAAAGAAGCGGATAATGCCGCTGAAACAATGCCAACTTAGTCATCTTCTATTCTTGTTGAGGCAAGACATTCTAAACCATCAGTGGTTGAAAAAAGAAAAACAGAAGGCAGTACGTTTTGACGTCCTACTGAAGTCTAGTTCAAATCAAGGGTTGATGAAACCCTATAAATTTGACATTCTAGCCCAATTAGCCAATACTCCGGCTAGACTTTCCATCTTTGAGTTACTCTGTCTTTCTAAAGAAAGTCAAGAAACCTTGAGTGAAGCATTGCTACAGGCAGATTCAAGCTTAGCTCAACTCAAAGGTCCTGACAATACACCGGTGTCATGTCCCCAATGTCACAGTGTGATAGAGTCAATGTCACGACCCGCACCCACTGTGAGGGTACGAGTACGTAACAGCGCCCAGCCTACGCCGCAGTGTCGGCGGTAGAACGCTGTTCTAAGTCTCTAACTAACCATCAACTCATGCAGTATAAAATGTACTCATCATGATCAACTCCGAACGGAGGACAAGTATAAGATATGGTGTATCTCAATCACAGTCTAAGCACGATAAGAAACACAGAATATCACTAAGAAATTGAAGACAAAAAAATAAATACTGAAATAATAACAACATCTGAATAATCTCAATACATCTCAAGTCTCAATTCTATACAACAAGCTCTAACTGAAAAATAAATGCAAGTCTACTAGACTAAATCCCGATCACTCCTGAGTGTCGGGACCATAGGTAGCTAAGCCATCTCCTCAGTAAAATGTAGGGCATGTGTCCTCAGGGCAATCATCTGTAAAATTTTCAACAGGTCCAGTCAGGACAGGAACGAGCACATCTCATCTAGAAAACCCAAGTAAATGACAGAGAACTATAAAGCAGTTATAGGCAGTTGTATTGATGAAAATGGCAGTTTATATGAGTAATGATGTAGAGAGCAGTTAAGGTACAAGGAAAGTAATGTAACTAAACAAGGAAAGAAACATAGCAAAGAAGACTGTAAAATAAGATCTAGCTGAACTAGAGTAACATAATGAGTTCAGATGGTACAATATAAGTCGAGTGTAATTCTAATGTGAGTCTAATATAAGATGAGTCGAATGTAATTCTAATCATTATTCTAATAAGGTGAATCGAATAAGGAGATACGAATAAGGTGATACGAATAGTGATTCACATGATGTTCTAATAATGATTCGAATAGATTCTCTAAGTGTGTTTTAAAATACTTAGTTAGACATGTAAACGGCTAAGGGTAAATCCGGCACATCACACACCTGGCCGGGTGTGGAATGGCTATCGTTCGAATATATTCACAGGGGGTGGTTCGAATAGTGGGAATGTTCACATGTCTAATCAAGTATTTCCCCGCCCATCTAATACAAATGAATCCAAAATCCGACACATCAATCGAATAAAAGTCCAACCAACATATGAAGATACGAATAGGGTGATTCGAATAGTGATTCGTATGGTGATTCGAATAATAGAGGTAAGACGAGTAAATATGTGTGTCGCATACATGGATTCAGAAATAGAAATATGTGTTTGTAACAGAGAATCACATACAGCTAACTAGAACTGAAGTACAGTAATTGACAAATAAATGAGAGAACTATCAGAGAATGTACTCGCCTGATACTCTGAAAAGAGTAGTAAAATATCAGATGTCCGCACCGGAGTCACAATGTCCTAAACAGAGTAATACGGTTATAATGTGTTTAAAATAAGACAAATGAATTTTATGATGCAATCTACATGATTCTAAGTCAATTCTAGGTCAAAGTCAACTCTAAGTCAAACTTGGTCAACTGTCTAGGTCAAACTAGGTCTATACTCTAGTAAGCTAGGTCAATCAGTCCATATTGGTCATATCTAGGTTTTAGGGCACTACCTTGGTGTATCAAGGTATACAACCTCAACTATACCAATATCTTAGATATTCACCTACCAAAAGGCTCAAAAGTCAAATCCTATACAATATCTAATACTCAAGCCTTAGATACTATCTAAAATATACACATACCTAACTATATACAACCACCCATACACAAAGTAAATCCTAACTCTAAACTTAACACCAACTCACCAACTATAAATACCACCATATAATATATATACATCCATCTCATACCTATATAGCTCCTAACTCTAACTCAATCCTTAACTCAATCTCTAACTCCACCAACCCAATGCCAAACCTGGCCTAGGCAGGGCCTGCCAAGGCAATCCAACCAAACCAAGGCAGCCAAGTGCTGCCCCTGCCTGGGAACCCTGCTACTGCTACTGGAATTCCAAACATGCCAAGCCAGGCCAAGGCTGCTGCCAACTGCATTGCAATCCCTTCCTTCTCCTCTAACCAATCCATCCTAACTCAACATCAACCTATCTATCAATACAATCAAATGTGGGGAATAAAAGTAAATTGGAAAAGAAAAAGGAAATCTGAAAACAAGCTAAGCCAACTGAAATCAATATCCAAACAACACCCAAGGTCTGATACACTCAAAAGCTAAGACTGAACCCATTAGGAATGCAGGACACACATTCCTGCTAATAACTACTCAAGCTATCCCTCTACCTCAACTGAATGTAACTAGACCCCCTCCTAGCTGCTCTGTTCACCTGCAAAATGGCCAAGTGCCTGGGCAAGGAGCACAAGCCTTGCCAAGCTGTTGCTGCTACTAGCCTAGGCATTGCCCTGCTGCTGCAGAGCAAAGTTGCTGCTGCATTGTGCATATGCCATATGCTAGGCCACCCTCCTATCTCAACCTAACCCTAACATCAACATCTCACATCTATCAAAGGCCAATGGCCCAAGCTAAAACCACTGCTATGCATGCCCAGGCAGCTGAAAACATGCCTGCTGCTGCTACTGAAATGCAAGCCAGGCCAAGCCAAGGCTATGCTGATTTCACTTGCAATTTCAGCTACTGCTGCAGGCTACTGCAGGCCACTGCTATGTCTAATGCTCTCTACTCCTGGTATATACTAGCCTGACATTCCTACCCATACCTGTGTGCATAACAACCCAATACCCCATATCTAACTCTAAAACCAAACCACATTAAATTACCAATGAAAACCAGTTCAAAACCAATTGACAGTTCAAATATCAAACCAATCCCAGAGTCTAACTCTAAACCTATCCAATTTAAACTAATCATGAACTATCCAACATCTCAGTTATACCCATCCTTTCATTCACAGTACCAAATGAGCCTAGACTATCATGCCTTGCATTCAAATACAAAAAGGAAAACAAGGAATTTATGGACTGAAATCTCAGTTCCAGATTTCAATAACCTAACAAAGTGTCATTACAAACACAAAATCATCCCACAGTGACAGTGCCATAGCAAGGGCCATAGACCAAGCCAATGGCCAAATCAAAACAGTGTATAGGAATAGTATCTCAGGTTCAAATGCAAAGTGTATGAATCTCAACAATGTGTGTGAGTGTCTCATGAACCAATGTGTGTGAGTGTCTCATGACAGTTCATATTACAGTGTAGATAGGCTATTAATCTCAGGAAATTATATTCAAATGACAGTTTGTGTAATAGGCAAATAATGAAACAGTTAACACATCAATTCCATCCAAATTTCGAACCCATTCCCAACTAACTCACAGATAAATGCCCTCTATACTGCTGATACTTACCTACAAATATACATGAATACAAATATACAATGTATATGATATGTATATACTCAATCCCAAGTAAAACAACTCATAAACTATGTAAATGAACATTAAAGCTGGATTAAAACATTTAAAACAACTCTGGATTGGGAAGTTACTGTTCAGTATCAGAAAATATAGGTTGACCCAAATTCATTATTCGAATTACATGAAACTTCAATAAAATGGTTGACAGAGGTGTGTGTACATAATATGGTGCCGTACAGGCTGTGTCATGACCACAAGAGTCGACACAACGTGTCCAAATGCAAGAAAACAAGTATCAGAGAAAGACAGTGACAGCAGGCCTCGTGCAGCCGTGTCGAGCCCTCGTGCTCTCGACACAAGGCGACACGTGCCTCGTGCTCGTGCACGTGGGTTCGCTAATAGTAGGGCTAGGTGTTAACGTGTCTGCATTGTGTCAAATCAAGACGTGTCCAAATAAATCCACGCGTATCAGACGCGATTTCGTGTGTGAGCAGTCCAGTACAAAACCCGTGCGAACGCGATTTCTTCGCGAATACTCCACGAAATCACCCCAAATTTTGGGAGAGTGGTGACAGAGGTTGCCCCCTCGTGCTCTCCAAAAATCGTGTCTCGAGGGGCCGTGTCGTGTCCTGTGTCGACCCCGAACAGCAGGGCACTGCACGGTGTCCTCGTGCACGTGTTCGTGTCCAGTTTTGGACACGAAAACCAACTCAAATCGTGTTCAGACAAGCACAAACATAATCCACATATCAAGAGCTATCCAAATATATAATTTGTTTTGAAAAACATTAACATTCAATCTATTGAGGCATTCTATCGAACACCTACACAACACTACGACACGTGTCCGATACGGACACCAAACGGACACGAAAATCACCCAAATTTCAGGGACACCTAGGGGACTCCTAGATCTAGCCCTATATGCAAAGAAAACTGAAGTTTGAATCAATTTAAGGGGTTTTACCTATGTGTGCAAAAAGCTTGGAAAAGCCTCAAATGGGGGATTCTTCCTCTTGGTGCCAAATGCTCCAAATTGTCCCAAAGCTGGGATTAAACTCAGAAATCAGAAAATAGGAGAGTGTTAGGTTCTAATGCAAGAAACTAGGATCAAAAAGGAATTAAAATAGATTTATGGAGATTTTTGCAAGAGGGACAATACCTTTCCTTCTCCAATGTTGAAATGAATGAAAGAAGGAGGCAAGCCCTAGAGAATAAGTGTTTATATAGGTGGGGATCCCTATGGCTGGTCATAAAGGAAGGAATTAGGGTTAGGGTTTCCTAAATTGGCCCATGGGCTTAAGTTATGGTTAATCTAGTCATGAAGTCATAAGCCATTTCATGAAACTATAAACCATGACTCAAATCCACTAAACCAAGTCCCCTCATTCTAAAAATTAGTTTCTAATGACTAAATGTAGGTTAACCTAAGTTAGACTAGGGTCACCATGGCTAGGGTTAGCTTCTAGGCTAGCTCACTAGGTCTCAACAAGTCAAGTCAACCAAAAATTCACCAATTCAACAAATCACCAAATAAATCAAATAAGTCAAAATGACCAAAATACCCCTAGGCTAAAAATAATAATTAAATCATCCTAATGACATGGTTAGGCTCTAGGTCATGCAGTCTCTCAGGTTTCACTAGCAGCACATCAAAATCACAAGTCATGACTTAAACCAGTTTTTAAATAGTTTAAAAATAATTGAAAATCACCAAAATCACCATATGAAATAAATATCAATAAATAATAATTATAATTACAAAATTTCAAAAATACCCTCATCTGGAAAAACTGGGTGTTACAATCCTACCCACCTTATAAAAATTTCGTCCTCGAAATTAAGATGATCGCACCTCTCCTAGGTCAAACCCCCAAGCAATCAAAGTCGAAGCAATACAATCCTACTGGTCGTGATTCCACAGTCTCGAGCAGGGTAGCTACACTATCTAGCAAACGCAAGCAATATCCTGGCAGGTACTAAGGGAAATCACACATGAAAGTGGGGAAGAAGAACAGGAAGACGAACCTTCTAACCCATCACCTGCAGCGTCGGTCTCCTCGACTGCCATCGCAAAAGCTCCACCCCTCTGGACATGGTGCTGCACTACAGGTGGCCTAGCTCCCTCTCTCTGACCCGGTGCTCCATCATATACGGGTGCAGTAGGGCAATCCCTGACCTGATGAGCAGCGGATCCACAAAACAGACAAACCTTCCGCCTCCTATAACAAGTCTCCCAAACGTGCCCTGCCCTCTTGCAGTAAGCACAAGGCTGCTCCTTGCGGTCCTGCCCTCTAGGCTGATGCTGTGCCTGCTGTACTCTTATCGGTGCCTGCATCTGCTGAAACTGCACATGAGGCCTCTTGGCCTGGCCTCCGCTGCTGCTGCCCCCAACTGGGTCTCGCCCCCTCTTGAGCCTAAGCTCAAGATCATCCTCAGCCAATAAGGCTCCCGTCAAAATCTCCTCAAAAGTGGCATCCCTGTTGCCCTTGGTCAAGGACTTGACTTCCTTGACCAGACCCTTTCGGAACCTCTGGGCCTTCGCCGTCTCGCTCAAACCCTCTACAAATCTGCCGAGGCGGCCGAACTCCCCAGCGTACTCCTCCACTGACAGGCTCCCCTGAACCAAGCTCTCGAACTGCGACTCCAAGGCTCGAAGCGCTGAATCTGGAAAGAACTTCTTCTTGAAGAAGCCCTTGAACTCCTCCCAGGACTGTCCAGCTACTCCTACCCTGGGGTCTGACTGATACCAGGTGCGAGCAAGATCTCGCATCCGGCTAGCTGCGGCCTCGATCTGAAGATCTGCTGGTATCCTGGCCAGGCGAAAGATCTCCTCTATATGCTCGATCCACTCATCGGCATATAGGATCCCCTCTGTCCCCAGAAAGTCTCTGGGGCTCATCTTCTGAAATTGCTCGATCCCCGGTGTCCTCAGCTGCTGGATCACTGGTCGTGCTGCGACCGTCGCAAGGGCCAACTCCATGCCTCGGTCCTGTCGGGCCTGCTGCCGGTCCATAAACTGCTGGAAGTAGGCAAACATCTGTGCCGCATCCACGTGTCCTGTAGGCGGCGGCTGCTGGAACTCCATCTCTGGGATGACTGGGTCCTGCCCCCGAGCTGGTGAAGGCATACCCCTTGCTGCTGCTGCTGAAGTCTCAAGGTGGGCAGAGGTAGCAGGAGCTGCATCCACCTGACCCTGCTGACCTGGCTGAGAGGTGGCAGTCCCCTCTACAACGACTGCTGCACCCGAGCGATGTGATCGTATCTCCACCATCCTGAAGACAGATCGAACAAGGAAGTCAATACTGAGCAGGAATCGATATATCAAAGGAGGACAGTTATTTCAAAAAGGCAAATCAGTACGATATGTAGATGGCATGATTCAAAGCAGAATTTTCCTAACTGTGATTGAGTGCTCTCCGGTAAAGCCTATCTCTCAGTCCTAACACAGGCTCGCAGCAGTACAACTAAGTCGCCGTACTACCACGATATCGCACTAATGCGACTCTCGACCTGCATGGGCCACCACTAAAAACGTGTCACGACCCGCACCCACTGTGAGGGTACGAGTACGTAACAGCGCCCAGCCTACGCCGCAGTGTCGGCGGTAGAACGCTGTTCTAAGTCTCTAACTAACCATCAACTCATGCAGTATAAAATGTACTCATCATGATCAACTCCGAACGGAGGACAAGTATAAGATATGGTGTATCTCAATCACAGTCTAAGCACGATAAGAAACACAGAATATCACTAAGAAATTGAAGACAAAAAAATAAATACTGAAATAATAACAACATCTGAATAATCTCAATACATCTCAAGTCTCAATTCTATACAACAAGCTCTAACTGAAAAATAAATGCAAGTCTACTAGACTAAATCCCGATCACTCCTGAGTGTCGGGACCATAGGTAGCTAAGCCATCTCCTCAGTAAAATGTAGGGCATGTGTCCTCAGGGCAATCATCTGTAAAATTTTCAACAGGTCCAGTCAGGACAGGAACGAGCACATCTCATCTAGAAAACCCAAGTAAATGACAGAGAACTATAAAGCAGTTATAGGCAGTTGTATTGATGAAAATGGCAGTTTATATGAGTAATGATGTAGAGAGCAGTTAAGGTACAAGGAAAGTAATGTAACTAAACAAGGAAAGAAACATAGCAAAGAAGACTGTAAAATAAGATCTAGCTGAACTAGAGTAACATAATGAGTTCAGATGGTACAATATAAGTCGAGTGTAATTCTAATGTGAGTCTAATATAAGATGAGTCGAATGTAATTCTAATCATTATTCTAATAAGGTGAATCGAATAAGGAGATACGAATAAGGTGATACGAATAGTGATTCACATGATGTTCTAATAATGATTCGAATAGATTCTCTAAGTGTGTTTTAAAATACTTAGTTAGACATGTAAACGGCTAAGGGTAAATCCGGCACATCACACACCTGGCCGGGTGTGGAATGGCTATCGTTCGAATATATTCACAGGGGGTGGTTCGAATAGTGGGAATGTTCACATGTCTAATCAAGTATTTCCCCGCCCATCTAATACAAATGAATCCAAAATCCGACACATCAATCGAATAAAAGTCCAACCAACATATGAAGATACGAATAGGGTGATTCGAATAGTGATTCGTATGGTGATTCGAATAATAGAGGTAAGACGAGTAAATATGTGTGTCGCATACATGGATTCAGAAATAGAAATATGTGTTTGTAACAGAGAATCACATACAGCTAACTAGAACTGAAGTACAGTAATTGACAAATAAATGAAAGAACTATCAGAGAATGTACTCGCCTGATACTCTGAAAAGAGTAGTAAAATATCAGATGTCCGCACCGGAGTCACAATGTCCTAAACAGAGTAATACGGTTATAATGTGTTTAAAATAAGACAAATGAATTTTATGATGCAATCTACATGATTCTAAGTCAATTCTAGGTCAAAGTCAACTCTAAGTCAAACTTGGTCAACTGTCTAGGTCAAACTAGGTCTATACTCTAGTAAGCTAGGTCAATCAGTCCATATTGGTCATATCTAGGTTTTAGGGCACTACCTTGGTGTATCAAGGTATACAACCTCAACTATACCAATATCTTAGATATTCACCTACCAAAAGGCTCAAAAGTCAAATCCTATACAATATCTAATACTCAAGCCTTAGATACTATCTAAAATATACACATACCTAACTATATACAACCACCCATACACAAAGTAAATCCTAACTCTAAACTTAACACCAACTCACCAACTATAAATACCACCATATAATATATATACATCCATCTCATACCTATATAGCTCCTAACTCTAACTCAATCCTTAACTCAATCTCTAACTCCACCAACCCAATGCCAAACCTGGCCTAGGCAGGGCCTGCCAAGGCAATCCAACCAAACCAAGGCAGCCAAGTGCTGCCCCTGCCTGGGAACCCTGCTACTGCTACTGGAATTCCAAACATGCCAAGCCAGGCCAAGGCTGCTGCCAACTGCATTGCAATCCCTTCCTTCTCCTCTAACCAATCCATCCTAACTCAACATCAACCTATCTATCAATACAATCAAATGTGGGGAATAAAAGTAAATTGGAAAAGAAAAAGGAAATCTGAAAACAAGCTAAGCCAACTGAAATCAATATCCAAACAACACCCAAGGTCTGATACACTCAAAAGCTAAGACTGAACCCATTAGGAATGCAGGACACACATTCCTGCTAATAACTACTCAAGCTATCCCTCTACCTCAACTGAATGTAACTAGACCCCCTCCTAGCTGCTCTGTTCACCTGCAAAATGGCCAAGTGCCTGGGCAAGGAGCACAAGCCTTGCCAAGCTGTTGCTGCTACTAGCCTAGGCATTGCCCTGCTGCTGCAGAGCAAAGTTGCTGCTGCATTGTGCATATGCCATATGCTAGGCCACCCTCCTATCTCAACCTAACCCTAACATCAACATCTCACATCTATCAAAGGCCAATGGCCCAAGCTAAAACCACTGCTATGCATGCCCAGGCAGCTGAAAACATGCCTGCTGCTGCTACTGAAATGCAAGCCAGGCCAAGCCAAGGCTATGCTGATTTCACTTGCAATTTCAGCTACTGCTGCAGGCTACTGCAGGCCACTGCTATGTCTAATGCTCTCTACTCCTGGTATATACTAGCCTGACATTCCTACCCATACCTGTGTGCATAACAACCCAATACCCCATATCTAACTCTAAAACCAAACCACATTAAATTACCAATGAAAACCAGTTCAAAACCAATTGACAGTTCAAATATCAAACCAATCCCAGAGTCTAACTCTAAACCTATCCAATTTAAACTAATCATGAACTATCCAACATCTCAGTTATACCCATCCTTTCATTCACAGTACCAAATGAGCCTAGACTATCATGCCTTGCATTCAAATACAAAAAGGAAAACAAGGAATTTATGGACTGAAATCTCAGTTCCAGATTTCAATAACCTAACAAAGTGTCATTACAAACACAAAATCATCCCACAGTGACAGTGCCATAGCAAGGGCCATAGACCAAGCCAATGGCCAAATCAAAACAGTGTATAGGAATAGTATCTCAGGTTCAAATGCAAAGTGTATGAATCTCAACAATGTGTGTGAGTGTCTCATGAACCAATGTGTGTGAGTGTCTCATGACAGTTCATATTACAGTGTAGATAGGCTATTAATCTCAGGAAATTATATTCAAATGACAGTTTGTGTAATAGGCAAATAATGAAACAGTTAACACATCAATTCCATCCAAATTTCGAACCCATTCCCAACTAACTCACAGATAAATGCCCTCTATACTGCTGATACTTACCTACAAATATACATGAATACAAATATACAATGTATATGATATGTATATACTCAATCCCAAGTAAAACAACTCATAAACTATGTAAATGAACATTAAAGCTGGATTAAAACATTTAAAACAACTCTGGATTGGGAAGTTACTGTTCAGTATCAGAAAATATAGGTTGACCCAAATTCATTATTCGAATTACATGAAACTTCAATAAAATGGTTGACAGAGGTGTGTGTACATAATATGGTGCCGTACAGGCTGTGTCATGACCACAAGAGTCGACACAACGTGTCCAAATGCAAGAAAACAAGTATCAGAGAAAGACAGTGACAGCAGGCCTCGTGCAGCCGTGTCGAGCCCTCGTGCTCTCGACACAAGGCGACACGTGCCTCGTGCTCGTGCACGTGGGTTCGCTAATAGTAGGGCTAGGTGTTAACGTGTCTGCATTGTGTCAAATCAAGACGTGTCCAAATAAATCCACGCGTATCAGACGCGATTTCGTGTGTGAGCAGTCCAGTACAAAACCCGTGCGAACGCGATTTCTTCGCGAATACTCCACGAAATCACCCCAAATTTTGGGAGAGTGGTGACAGAGGTTGCCCCCTCGTGCTCTCCAAAAATCGTGTCTCGAGGGGCCGTGTCGTGTCCTGTGTCGACCCCGAACAGCAGGGCACTGCACGGTGTCCTCGTGCACGTGTTCGTGTCCAGTTTTGGACACGAAAACCAACTCAAATCGTGTTCATACAAGCACAAACATAATCCACATATCAAGAGCTATCCAAATATATAATTTGTTTTGAAAAACATTAACATTCAATCCATTGAGGCATTCTATCGAACACCTACACAACACTACGACACGTGTCCGATACGGACACCAAACGGACACGAAAATCACCCAAATTTCAGGGACACCTAGGGGACTCCTAGATCTAGCCCTATATGCAAAGAAAACTGAAGTTTGAATCAATTTAAGGGGTTTTACCTATGTGTGCAAAAAGCTTGGAAAAGCCTCAAATGGGGGATTCTTCCTCTTGGTGCCAAATGCTCCAAATTGTCCCAAAGCTGGGATTAAACTCAGAAATCAGAAAATAGGAGAGTGTTAGGTTCTAATGCAAGAAACTAGGATCAAAAAGGAATTAAAATAGATTTATGGAGATTTTTGCAAGAGGGACAATACCTTTCCTTCTCCAATGTTGAAATGAATGAAAGAAGGAGGCAAGCCCTAGAGAATAAGTGTTTATATAGGTGGGGATCCCTATGGCTGGTCATAAAGGAAGGAATTAGGGTTAGGGTTTCCTAAATTGGCCCATGGGCTTAAGTTATGGTTAATCTAGTCATGAAGTCATAAGCCATTTCATGAAACTATAAACCATGACTCAAATCCACTAAACCAAGTCCCCTCATTCTAAAAATTAGTTTCTAATGACTAAATGTAGGTTAACCTAAGTTAAACTAGGGTCACCATGGCTAGGGTTAGCTTCTAGGCTAGCTCACTAGGTCTCAACAAGTCAAGTCAACCAAAAATTCACCAATTCAACAAATCACCAAATAAATCAAATAAGTCAAAATGACCAAAATACCCCTAGGCTAAAAATAATAATTAAATCATCCTAATGACATGGTTAGGCTCTAGGTCATGCAGTCTCTCAGGTTTCACTAGCAGCACATCAAAATCACAAGTCATGACTTAAACCAGTTTTTAAATAGTTTAAAAATAATTGAAAATCACCAAAATCACCATATGAAATAAATATCAATAAATAATAATTATAATTACAAAATTTCAAAAATACCCTCATCTGGAAAAACTGGGTGTTACAGTCAATTCCTAATATTACTTTCACACAAGAGGATATGTTGTTGAAGCATAATCGACATGATAGGCCTTTGTGTTATACGGGGTATATTGACTCTACCGAAATTGACAGAATTTACATTGATCCTGGGTCTTCCATTAGCATTATTCTTCAGAGTATGCTACGACCCTTGAGGATTCCTACTAGTGAGTTGACTTACACTAGTACGACAATTGTTGGTTTCAATTCTGGAAGAAGTAAACCATTGGGGAAAATTCACCTGAAAATTCAAATAGGTGATCTTCGAACCATGGCAACTTTCTATGTTATCAACTCAGACGTATCTTATAATATTCTACTCGGAAGACCATGGATACATGAGCATAACATTATACCTTGAACTCTCCACCAATGCTTTAAGTATGTGGATTCTCAAAGGGTTGTGAAGACTGAATTTGCAGATCTTAATCCTTTTAAAGGTGTTGAAGCCTATTTCTCTGATTCGGTACTCTATAAATAGGAGCATGTGAAGGAAATATCCGATATGGCGGAAGATCGATCGCCTTTAGAAGACCAATCGATTTCAGAAGACCAATCACCTTCAGAAGATCAACCTTTGATGATTAAGGTTAAAGGTCGAATTCAACCCCAACCTGTCAATGATGAACCTTTGGTGATTAAAGTCAAAGGGAGAAATCAAGCTACGTCAGATGAATCTGTGAAGATTCCGATCAAAGGTTGAGTTCAAGCCAACACTAGTGATCAGCCTCTCATGATCAAAGTTAAAGGACGTACTTCTCGTACAATTGATCCAGAGCCACTAGTTATCAACCTGGGAAAGTCTACGCTAAAGACGGATGACGGTCCGTTAATGATTAATCCAAAGCATAGTAGTCTGTCTGTCAATGATGTAAATATTGATCAATCTGTATTCTCTCATTTTAATGAAGATTTCCTTTTGGAGTATATGGCTGTCAAATTTATTGAAAGAATGACTTTATCTGTTGATAATCAAATTCATCAACATAAAACTGACATAAATACAGAGGAAACCTTATATATTAACCATAAAGAGAATTCTTTTTCTTCTCATGTCGATGTTGGACCCTATGCTCAGAGGTTCCTAACATCTACTCCTTATTTACTACCTGTTGCCTCATCATCACAAGCTTGTGTAACTTATAGACGTCACGAAGAATCTTATTTTAAGATCCCATCTAATAAGAAAAACAAGCATCAAATTGTGTTTGGTTTGGCTAGGAATATTCCTGTCATACAAACAGATAATCTCGAAGAGAAGGATAAAAGGAAAATTTGAATTGACAAATATAGTCAACAATCTCTTAAGATTATCCAAAATATGGGATATGATTTGAAAACCATGTTAGGTCTCAATCAGGGCAAAGATAGACGATTACCATTATGTGGCGATCCGTTTTATCAACGAACTCGTCATGGTTTAGGATACGATACATCCCACATGTTTAATGAAGATATGGAAGAAGAATTTTCTTCTAATTCTTTATAATTTTCAGATTCTGAAGGGGTCCAGTATGTTGAATCTGAGCACATCTTTTCAGTTAATATGGTTCAAACCGAAGATGACTCTAAACTATTTGAAAATGACCCTTGGGCACAACAAATGGATACTCAGTGGTAGCTTTGATTTGAACAACGACAACCACCTACAGAAGATGAAATTGTCCAGATTGATGTTGGAGACGAAACTACGTCAAAGCCAATATTTATCAGCAAAAATCTTTCTGAAGATGAAAGAGAAGAGTTGATAAAGCTGATAAAAGAATATATTGATATCTTTGTATGGAGTTATGAGGATATGCCGAGTCTGGATCCTAAATTAGCTACCCATAAACTTAATATTCTTCCTAATGCCAAACCTTTAAAACAACAGCAACGATATTTTCGACAGGATATGATGGATTCAATTGAAGCAAAAGTTAAAAAGCTGATCACATGTGGTTTTGTCCGTGAAGAACAACACCCAAATTGGGTTGCTAATATTATTCCAGTCATGAAGAAGAATGGAAAAGTTTGAGTTTGCAGAGATTTTCGAGATCTCAATGCAGCTTGTCCAAAAGAAAAATTTTCACTTCCGATCACCAATGTCATGATAGACAATACATGTGGTTTTGAACGTATGTCTTTCATGGACGGATTCTCAGGATACAATCAGATTAAGATGCATCCAGGAGATGAAAAGCACACTGCTTTCCGAACACCCCTTGGAGTTTATTGCTACATAGTTATGCCTTTTGGTTTGAAAAATGTCGGTGCTACATATCAAAGGGCCATGAGCAATATCTTTCAAGAACATCTACGAAAAACAGTTGAATGTTACATAGATGATATCGCAGTCAAAAGTCGATCAAAAGATGATCACATTCAATACTTGAAGACAGTATTTGAGTTGATGTGTAGACATCAATTAAAGATGAACCCCACTAAGTCTTTCTTAGGGGTTTCCAGTAGCAAGTTTTTAGGATTTGTCATTACTTCTCAAGGTATCCATGTTGATTCTGATAAAGTCAAAACAATTCTTGAAATGCGTCCTCCACGTAATCTGAAAGAACTCCGTGGCTTTCAAGATCGCATTGCTTATATCAGAAGATTTATATCAAATCTTTGTGGGAGAGGTCAACCTTTCTCTCGTTTACTGAAGAATGGTGTGTCATTTGTTTGGGATGAAGCATGTTAAAAAGCATTCAATGACATCAAGAAATACTCATCTCAAATCATACAAAACCAAACCAAGACAAGCCAAGCCAAGATGAACCAAAATAAACCAAGGCTAGATTAACCCAGGACTAGGCTAAACAAGACAAGTCAAAATACGGGTCACCTGACAAACATCAGAAATTCGTACACGTATGCTGAAAATATGTATAACGGGAAACGAGAGTTACAACTCTACCCACCTTAGAAGAATTTTGTCCTCAGAATTTAATCAAGAGGCCAGAGATGTCAGGACAAGCTACACTAACCACAGGCCATCTACGACTAGCAGTTAATCAAGCAATCATTCACGCAAGCAAGGAGTTAAAAGCATAAGGCATAAGGAAGATATTATACCTTATGAGTCAAACAGGTGTGGATATCGTGATCGGATATCATCCTCACTTTCACAAGTTGACTCACCCAAAGAGTGATGACCCCAAGCAACACGGACTAAACTAATAGTCTTGTTCTTGAGTATCTTCTCCCTTCGATCCAATATGGATATGAGCCTTTCCTCATACGAAAGTTTGGTACCAACAACTAATTCCGAATGATCAAGGATATGGTTCGAATCCAGAATGTACCATCGCAATTGGGATACATGGAATACGTCATGTACCTCACGTAACGACGACGGAAGAGCGAGACGATAAGACACATCACCTACTCGTTCGAGAATATCAAATGGCCCTATATACCTAGGACTAATCTTTTCTTGTACGTCAAATCGAATAACACCACGGGTAGGCGAGATCCTAAGGAATATGTGATCGCCGATAGAAAACTCAAGAGGATGCCGATGAGAATCGTCCCAATGGCGCTGACGATCTTATACAACTCGAAGATGATCTCTAACTTGTCTGACCACCTCGATAGTCTGCGTAACCATTTTTGGACCAAGCATCTGCCTCTCGCCTACATCATCCCAGGCTAAAGATGATCTGCACTTTTTGCCATACAGTGCCTCAAATGGTGCCATCTGGATACTGGCCTGAAAACTGTTATTGTAGGAGAACTTCACTAGTTGCAGGTGATCTTTCCACAAACTATCAAAGTCAAGTGTACAGGATCGTAATATATCTTCATGAGTTTGAATCGTGTGCTCTAACTGACCATCTGTCTGCAAATGATAAGCTGAAGTAAACTTTAGATGAGTTCCCAAACTCTTCTGAAGACTCTGCCAAAAGTGTGACGTAAATCTTGAATCTTATTTCGATACGATACTGACTGGCACTCCATATAATCTGACTATCTGTCTAAGATACATCTCTGCTAGCTGATCCGTCGACTGACCGATCCTGAAAGGGAGAAAATGAGCTACCTTGGTGAGTCGGTCAACTATAACCCATATAGCATCTCTTCCAGCTGGGGATTTAGGTAACCCAGTTACAAAATCCATGGCAATATGCTCCCACTTCCATTCTGAGATTGGTAAAGGTTGAAAAAGTCCAGCTGGTCTCTGATGTTCAGTTTTAACTTGTTGACAAACTAAACAACAAAAGACAAACCGAGCTATCTTCCTCTTCATGCAATTCCACCAGAAATGTTGACGGATATCACGATACATCTTCTTACCACCGGGATAAATTGAATACTGTGAACTGTGAGCCTTTGCCATGATCTCCTGCCTGATGTCACCACTGAGTACACAAATATGCCTTCTATGTCGGAGCGTGCCATCTTCGTGAATACATAACTCTGCTCTTCGTCCTGCTTCACATTCTGCCCTAAGCCGCTAAAGCTTAGAATCCGATGACTGTGCTATCTTGATCCTCTCAACTATACTGGACTGAACTTGCATACTGGCCATCAATACCACATTGGTAGGGAGAACTATCTCTATTCCCATCTTTTGAAGATCTGCTAATAACTCGGGTTGTGCTGTTAGAAAATAAGCTCCTGCACTTCTACTCAACGCATCTGCAACTACGTTGGCCTTCCCAGGATGCTACTGCAGGTTGATATCATAATCTACCAATAGCTCTAGCCACCTTTTCTGACGCACGTTAAGATCCTTCTGAGTAAACACATACTTAAGACTCTTGTTGTCGATGAAAATCTCTACTCGATCTCCATACAAGTAATGCCTCCAAAGCTTAAGGGCGAAAACCACCGCTGCTAACTCCAAGTCATGGGTTGGATAATTTCTCTCATGATCACAAAGCTGACGTGATGCATAAGCTACTGCCTTGTCATGTTGTATCAAGACGCAACCCAATCCTCTGCCTAAAGCATCACAATAAACTGAAAATCCTTCAGTTCCATCTAGAAGCGTGAGAATGGGTGTCGTCATCAATCCTTGCTTTAACTTCTCGAATGAACTCTGACACTCTGTTATCCAAGCAAACTGTCCACCCTTGCGGGTCAACTACGTCAATGGTGCTGAAACCCGAGCAAAGTCTGACACAAATCGTCAGTAATAGCCGGCCAATCCTAGGAAACTGCGAACTTCTGCGACGGTACTAGGTACTGGCCATGTCTCTATAGATACTATCTTCTAGGGGTCCACTTCCACTCCACCTCTGGTGATGATGTGACCTAAGTACGAAATACGATCAAGTCAAAATTCATACTTACTGAACTTCGCGTACAACTGGTGCTCTTTGAAAATCTGAAGGACTATTCGGAGATACTGTTCATGCTCTACTTCATTCTTGTTATAGACTAAGATGTCGTCTATGAACACTATCACGAACTGATCTAAATAGGGCATGAATATGCGATTAATGATATCTATGAATACTGCTGGCGCATTGGTCGCTCCGAATGGCATAACGAGAAACTTCCAATGTCTATATCAAGATCCGAATGCTGTCTTCGGGATGTCTTGCTCTCTGACTCTGATCTGATGGTACCCCGGCCGCAAGTCAATCTTCGAGAATACTGCTGCCCCACTGAGTTGATCGAATAAATCATCTATCCTTGGTAGGGGATATCTGTTCTTGATTGTTACAGAATTCAAGGTACAATAATCAACACATAATCTTGACGTACCATCCTTCTTCTTCACAAGAAGCATCGGGAGTCCCCAAGGTGATCTACTAGCATAAATAAATCCTTTGGTTCTGTGTTCTTCAATCATCCTGTACAGGATGTCCAACTCTGATGGTGTCATTCTATAGACTCTCTCTGATACTGGTGTCGTCCCTGGAATCAAACCAATGGTGAACTCTATCTCTCTCTCTTTGGCGGCATGCCTGGGAGCTCTTCGGGAAATACATCAGAAAATTCTTCTACTACTCTAGGAAACTGAATTGTTGCTGCTACCGCCATCCGCAAGACTGATGGAGAAGGTTCTACTTCGCCTCTGGAAAATGAAAAATCTTCTTTACCAGGAATACCAAAAATAATCATGCCAATATAGCAGTCTATTCTTGCGTATTGATCCTTTAACCAATCCATTCCCGGGACCACATCATAGTCGACCATCGAGAATTCTATCATTCTAACGGAAAACTCTCTACCGCTAACTACGATTCGACACGAGAAATAGACTCTATCTACTCCCACAAGACCGTTACCAGTAAGTATACTGAGCCTTACTGATAATGACTCGGGCTCCAGTCATATCCGTGTAGCGAATCGTGCAGACATAAATGAATGTGATGTACCCGAATCAAATAATACTGATACTGGAAAAGAGTTGACAAGAATGGCAACTGCCACCACCTCACTTGATGCCAATTCTTCTGCCACGGTCAGAATCATAGCTTGACCCTGTCCACTTGGTGCTGGTCCCCTCTGCTGGTGACCTCTCTGCCTGTTCTGAATCTGAGCTTGGACCTGAGCATATCGTTGAGCCAGAGACAGTAACGGCCTCGGAGGCTGGTACTGCTGCTGCTGCTGCACTGGTGCTGGTGTCCTAACCGATGGACTAGTTAGCACTACACCAAAACTGACGATTTACAACATTTAAAGTTGTCTAATAACGACGTATTAGAACTGTCATTAATTTTTAAAAAATTAAAACTGTTGTTTAATCTCAAAATATATTTCAACAGAATAGTTGGTTTAGATACGACAGATTGAAATTATTGTTTGACATCCAAATTTTATTATTTGACTCCCTAATTTTTCCCCAAATCTGCGGCCCTAAATATTTTTTTCCTTTCACCAAAAATTTCCCTTTCCTATTTCTATCAAACCCTCCTTTACGTTCTTCTCCTGCTTTTCGCAACACTCATTATTCTCTTGAGAAAGAACTTTCTCCCCATGTCCTCATCATCTTCTTCTTCCCTATTTCCTCATCCTCTTCTCCACACAATCGGATCAATCCCTAAAATTTCTCTTTATTTCTTAATTTCATTATCTAGGTGCCATGGCGGCTTATGCTGCTCCTACGCCGATGGTCTTGGGGCTGGGCCTCGGCGGTGGCGGACCGGCTGAGCCATCATCCGCGATGAAGCCATCCTTCTGTTTCATGCAGCGACAGGAGCTCCACAATTACCTCCGTATTTTCTACTACAATGTCCGTCGTGCCCCCATCCCCCTCGTCCTTGCCCTAATTTTGTATATTATTTTCATAATGCATGTTTTTTTGGCTAATTTTAGCATTGCTTTCTATTCGTTATTTTTCTGATTAATGATTTGTTGGAAAGTCCTAATTTTTGCCCTAATTTGAACAAATTGTATGTTGGGGACAATGAAGGTGCATGTGTTTCCGTATAAATATTTTTGTACATTAATTTCATACAAATCCTCTCTCTCCGCCATCCCATCTGCAGCATCACCCTTGAGCATGTGAGTTTTGCTATGAATATTTTGCTTTGTATCAATTTTTTTTCTCATTAGCATATCAAAATTAGCAGTTGAAACAAATTACTTTTTCTCCATTAATACCAATGATATGTTTTCGTTACAGAACATACAGGATTTTGCATACGCATAATTGGTATATCATGCAAGCTATATTCGTACTTGCTTCTCTTCTTTTTAATGGTTGCATTTTTTTCTTTACTACACTTTGAATACAAGTAGCCGCAGATGGAGAGTTATTCCCGTGGTGCATACCGCAATAGTCTGGCTTGAAATTTTCATGTCCGAGTTCGTATACAATCACCATATCGATATGTTTCAGGTATCTCATATATTGATTGTTGTTACTTTACTAGTAGATTTGCTTTGATATCAATCACATTATTATTATTTTTGGTGTTATATAATGATTAATAAGTTCCTTTTGTGTTACAAATCACAATGTAAAAAAATCTTTTTGGTTAATTGGGATTTAATTGTTGGATTTGAATGATTACTGGTTTGCTTTGTTAGTGCCTATCATATATTTGTTATAATGGCCATGAGGAAATTCTTCAATCCTCATACGTTTTCGAGTGTCTGATACGTGTCCGTATGACATGACACGCACATGAAACATAATGGCCATGAGGAAATTCTTCACTCCACACCAAAACAGGTATCATATCGTTGTGTCATTACTGTATAGTGTCACATCAGATATCAGTATCCATACAAATGATTATATGATCTGTATCAATGTTTATCAGGGGTATGACATTGATCTTTAACCCCTGATATTGTTTGAGAGTGTCTAGTTAGCTATGACATTAACAGTATAATATCTGTTTGCCCTCCAAATCAGTAAGGAAACCATAATTACAAACTTCGTAGGTTAAAGATGTCATTGCATCTTCGACGGATTGAAATCGTTGTCTAATAGAGCTTTGAATTGATTGATTTGGTCATGGTGATCCATTTAATTCTTGAATTAATTTCTCTAGTGCTAGTGTTTCTTTTTTCCTTTCTCTTTCGTTTGAGATAAATATTAGAGGCTTGTTGTAGTGGTGGTTGAAATTCCTTATCAAGGATACCCTTACAAGACTACATTCTGACAGTGATATATTGATAAACATGTGACGAACAATACCTTCCTCCATATATTATTAGTTATTGCATCCTACAAATATCGACACAATGTTGATAATTTAGTTTCTTCAATATTCATCTTGTTAAGAGATCAGTTAATAACTTTTACAATACCTACCGAAGGTTGTTCCAAAATTAACAAAGGCTTCTTAGTCTTGCAAACCCTTGATCATATATGGTGGTCTAATGGATTTATGATGGTTGATTGGTATCATTAACCGACATAATTTGGTTTAACTCTTTTTAGGTGCTGATCGACACACATACTAAAGTTCAATAAGAAGGGCAAACTGCGCTTCAATATGTGATACATGCTACTTTTTGCTTCACAGTCTCTCTTTTCTTCCAGTATATAAATTCGATGTTATTCAAGTTAGGAGTGTCATTAAAATCTTGAAGTACTTGCTCCTACCCTTTTGATCGGTCTCACTGACCCAAATGCTTATACAAAATACTTTCTAGATGTCCTTCTTCAGGTAAGCTTTTAACAGGGATTGCATGAGTAATTTGGTTATCTGTCTTGTTTCTTTCATTGTTATTTTTATTATATTGTATTTATTGAGGGAGCCCTCGTGCCACGAGGTTCTCATTTAACACAGGTCATGGGGAGGGTCATTAATGAAATGCTTAAGTCATAACAATTGATGGAGGGTTGGTAACAAATCTATAGTCTTATTTATAGTACTTATGTCTTTTGAATGCCATAAAGTGGTATACTTTGTTTATGGCTGTTGAGTTTTATACAGGTTTCTCACTTTATTAATATAATGCAACTACTTATTTCAGTTGTTATATGTTAGTATTTTCAGCCAAATATATACTACTGATTGCTACATTTTTTTAATGACTATTGAATTTGATGCTTGACAATTGATTAAAGTACCAGCAAATAGTCACAAATTTGTAGTGCTTGTCAGCCAAAAGTCTAGTCATTATATTTAACTTAGTTAGTTTACCCCATTTTAACGTGGAACTCTACTGAGCTGAGCATCAAAAGACTAGTCTGAATCACCATCAACTTCTCTTTTATATGACTAGTTTCATCGATCTTGATTTTTTTAAGTTGTCTACTGAAATATATAGGAAGCTCAAAAAATTAACGGGGCACAATATCTGTCCAGTGCGTGTTAGGTATGGCACTCCTCAGGCAGACATCCAATGCATACCTACAATAAAATAACAAAGCCTTTATCCCAAAAAATTTGGGTCAGCTATCTGAATACTTTTCTTCCATTCAACCTTTTGTTGTATGCACAAACCACCTGAGACGCAGTTCATAGAGATCACACAATTTTGAGTATTTGTTATGAAGGATACATGGTGATAAACTTATGTATTCAATTGTCAGTTTGAAATATACATAGTGTTAGTGTGAACTTCAATGAATGATATAGACCAAATTGATACTTCTTTGTTTATGTTTTCTCAGCAGGCTTATGCTAGTGGTGCACTTATTCATAGTAGGATGATACTTATGTTCGTTCGCCATCTTCCCTGCTGGAAAGTCTTGCCACATACAAATTAAACGTCTATCACGTGAACATAGTAAAGCTTAGTAAAAGAATTGACAAAGTTCTTTTTATGAGGTTGATGTCAATTTTCTAGACTGGTAACTACGACCATGTGAGGGTTCTGCAATTGAACTTGGGACGAATGATGTGACCAAACTGGATATTAGTTAAGGATTGTGAAAATGATAGTTGCATCTGTCGTCTGAACAATGATGTGACCAAACTAGATTCCTTTATCCAAAGTTATTGCCTTATCTTCAAAATTTAATAATTACTCTCTAGAGATCAATGTCTCTTGCTATTTGCCAATCACTTACTTTGGAATACAAATTGAGTGTTGTTTGCTATTATTAATTCCCCTTCAGAGACTGGTATGGGATAGGTTGTTACACTCTGCATCTCTCATCTTACTCTATTACACAGATGTTTTTAACTTCATTTTATATGAGTAGTTGAATTTAAGTTTTTTAAATATTTATGTTTGTGATTTGTTCTCCAATAGTTAATTGTTGTCTCCTAATAGCATATAACATGATGTAATTTTTTATATTAAACTCTTTTAATAGAAATGTTAGAAATTTAAGAGAGAAAGATTATACCGAAATAGATGGCAAGCGAGCAACAAACTGCGTCGCCATCCCTTTTTGGATGGCAAAACCAATCTTCTTAAATACTACATCCATAGACCTGGGAGACATGACATTACTATGCATATACATTTTATCAATGATGTATTTACTTGTATAATTGCACTATAGTTTTATCAAAAAATGAATAAATTACTAAGGTATACATTTTTGCTTTCGTCTTCCTCCTCTTCCTGCTCCCTCCACTCCCCTATTCTGTCCACCGACCATATCAAAACTCTTGGGATGTCCAAGAGAATCCGGATATGGCTAGCCACCACATCACTCTCGTGCTATGAATAATTTATCATGTTTTAAATATAAGAAGTAATTACATTTTTGTTTAAAATAAATTTTGAATCCAAAAAGTGTTAGATTTTCATTATTGATATACAAATATAGAGATCTAAACTTACAATAGCAACAATGATACAAAGCCTTTATCCCAAATTTTTTGGGGTCGGCTGTTTGAATCCTCTTCTCCTATTTGGCTATGTGCATGTCCTTTGATAAAATGTATATTAATAAATATGTTTAAAGATCTAAAGGTTAGTAGAATTACTAGTGTAATTCCACTATAGTTTTATCAAAAAGTATGAATAAATTACTAAGGTATACATTTTTTGCTTTCATCTTGCTTTTCCTTCTCCCTCCACTCCCCTATTCTTACCTCTGACCATATCGGAACTCTTGGGATGTCCAAGAGAACCCGGATATGGTTGGCCACCACATTATCCTCATAGTTTCTTTCTTCTGCAACCCTTGCCCTCTCTGCTGCTCACACAGTCCCTGCTATCTATGTTGCCCACACTGTTACCGTTTTCACTGTTTGCCATCAAGCATACTGCCTGATGTGCACCGCCTACATATGATGTTTTATGCTGTGGATTACGAAAAATCTTGGCCTCTGTTTGCCATCAAGCATACTACCTCGTGTGTGTTGCCTAGATATGATGTTTTATGTTGTCGGTTACGAAAAATCTTGCGAAGAAGAATAAGGATAGGCAAATAGGAACAGTTTTATCCAAGCTTGTATAAATCAGATTCTTTGACTGTTTGATATTTGAAGGGCTAGAGCAGATAGTTTAAGCACTGGAAAACCTTTGGTTCTACTCATTATGGGACCTTAACATCTTAAAGTGCCACCAACAAACCTTACTCGCTCAATTTGATGTTAATGCCCTAGATTCTTTGGCAATTCAGTTTATCCACACACACTTATTTCTCCTAGTTATGCTGCACATATAGAACTTTCATTATAGCGCTCATCTGAGTCATGACTTGTTGACTGAAGTATCCAAGTGTTATGTGCTTGTCACATTAAAAACAAGCAATTTGCTATGCCTAGGTACTACTAGTTGACTATGCAGTTCTTTGCTATTATAAATATTTCATCTAGGTTTCAAAAGGGTGTTTATCTGTATCATTCACACTTTCTTTACTCTTCTCAGAGTTTAAGGATTAAGTTGACCTAGGGTTCCTCGCTGGTATTTGAATACTCATCCAAACCTACCTAACCTTTTGTTATGCAAGTGTTCTTTACTTAGTAGTGATAATATCCAGGTCATGTTAACCTGTCTTCAACTTAAACTGTGCTGTAAGGAAATGATACTGCACTCAGTTTTGATAAATTTTTTTGCTTCTCTATAAATTAAAGTTTTGATTATTTTGTAAAGCTTTCTATCACATTCTCGGAATGAAATAATGTGGTATGTCTATTGAGTTGAACTGGAAGGCTTATGTTGGACTTTGAGATGGTCATTGAATGAGAAATTTCTGTACTACGATATATAGGGTTGTGAATTCTTTACTCTGACTTTACCATATTTGTAGGTGATTTGCATGCCTCATCATAGTAAGTTACCAGTAAGAGAGTTCTCTGTACCATAACCTTTTTTTCGGACCAACATATTTCATCTATTTAACATATTGAACTTTTAGGATAATGTAGTACACACATGAAAGCAAACATTGGACAGTTAGTTGTATTCTTTTCGAGTTGGTTCAATACTTCATTTTGAATTTAATGTGCCTGCGTCACACAGTTCTGTGGAATCTAAATAGAGAAGCAAATCCTCCAACTTATGTGTCATACACATTCCTAAGATTCACCTGTATAAGGAAGATGACTTGATTATTTTGAAGGAGTGTGTTGATCAATTCAATGTACCTGTAGATCATAGGTTCTCATTGCTGACAAGGATTAGGTATGCCCATGCATTCCGATCTCCAAGAACTAAGTTATTGTAAGCTAGCAACATTAGGGTTTCATTTTGATTTTGATGGAATATTGTTATATAAAGTCTACATTTATTAGTTAATATAATTTGATTAAGTTTCTTTTATTGTTAATGATTGTAGATGTTTATATGAAATTCTATTTTTAGATTTATTTCAGTTTTATATAGAGGATGAACATGCTTATATAATTTTGATATGGATGAATTGAGATTTTTTTTTTTGAATTCTGCTTCTAGAAAAATGACAGACCTTGACTGTTGAAAAGAAAAGGACAATAGCTGACCAATTCACAGATTATTTGATAGTTTTAGTATAATGCAATCTATAGTCTTTAGTATATCTTAGGTATCTGAGTACTCTAATAATAGCCATTTAGTAATTTTCTCATGCATTACTTGTATATCTACGATTAGTTTGTTAACTGATTGAGCTATGTCCGGTCATGTACAATTTATGACATATATTAGGCTCATAGTTATACGAGAATATTCCACTTATGAACACTTTCTCCAGTATTCTTCATTAAATAAAGACTTAAATCTACTGGAGTTTTTACAATATTATTATCATTTTGATTATATTTCTCTAAAATTTTCTCGATGTAATAAGATTAAGATAGTATCAGCCCATCTGGAGTTTTAGAAATCTTAATTCCTAATAAAACATCTGCAACTCCCAGATCTTTTATATCAAATTTTTTTATTAAGATCTTCTTTATGTCATGGATCATGTTATTGTTACTATCTATTATTAGCATATCTAAAGGCATATAATGACATATTCAGTTTGTGTATTTTTAGAATACATGCATTTGTCATACTCATTAATTTTGAATCCATTTGACATTATTACAGTGTCAAACTTTTGATGTCATTGTTTAGGTGATTGTTTAAGTCCATATTGTGATTTAACTAATTTGTACATCTTTCTTTCTTTACCAGCTATTATGAATCAATGTGGTTGATTCATGTAGATTTCTTCCTCCAAATCACCATTTAGAAAGGCGGTCTTTACATCCCTCTGATGTATTTCAAGATTGTATAATATTGCAATGGCAATTAACATACGAGTTGATGTTATCCTTGTTACTGGTGAATATGTGTTAAAATAATCAATTTCTTTTTTTTATTATATAATTTGACAACCAGTCTTGCTTTATATTTATCAATAGTTCCATCAGCTTTCATCTTCCATTTAAATATCCATTTGTTGCCTAATGACTTACATCCTGAAGGGAGATCAACCAGTTCCTATATATGGTTTTGCATAATGGACTATATTCCGCTATTTATAGCTTCTTTTCAAAGTGGTGCCTCTGGCATAGACATTGCTTCTTTGAAAGTTTGAGGCTCTTTTTCTAACATAAATGCTAGAAATTGAGATCCAAAAACTTCGATGTTCTAGACCTCTTGCAGTGTCTAGGGTCATCTTCCTTATATGCAAATTAATTATGTGCATCATTTTGATGATTATGTCTAATATTATCGTGATTTTTTAGTGTTTTCCTTTCATGTATCTTATTACATGGAAAGATATTCTCAAAGAAGAAAGCAGTCCTCTATTCGGTAATTGTATTATTATGTATCCCCGAAATGTTTAACTTATCTACGAGAAACCTGTCACATCCCGCTCCCGTAGGAGCGATCGTCCTCGCTAAGGCATGATGTCGCGTGAGCCTAGATTGCACTCACGCAAGGCAAGTCCATAACGACCGATTACAGGCTAAACGACGGGGGTCGTCGCACAGAAGTCCCAAGAAGAAACATTGAATAGTCAACAGCGAAAATTTGAAGCAAAACAGAAGTCATGCAAAATACTCTTTTATTGATATTGAACAAAGATTACAATGTGGGCACTAGGACAAATTACAAGTCTCTCAAGCTCACTTTTCTCTCATATTACAAGTCACTCTGCTCTTTCTCATTTCTTAATACAAGCTTCAAGCGACGAGTGACAGATTCTTCAAAATGGCAATGTCCATACATTATGTCTGGTATAAGTTCTGACTCTATGCGGTCGCATGTCTCGAAACGCCAAGGAACTCCGTGTCTCGACGCATCCAAGCGAGCTCTTTCTCATCGGGCTTCTACCTGTGCCTGCACATGAAAACTGTATGGATGTCAGTACTCAACTGTACTGGTGGAGTGAGCTCCTCGCTCACCCATATAAAACTGACATGTTCATTTACTTTGTGCAGTTTAATCCCTTTTTTATTGTCTTTCTAATATTATCTTAGGATCAATTTTAGGACAGAGACGCCTTGGCCTATACTTGGCAACGCAACGACAGGGTCGTGCTGTACTCTATTCGTGACTTCAATACATATTTGAGGCAATGTCTCACCAAGTAGAAACTTATTCCAACTCGGCCGTGCCAAGACTTTCACTTTATGTACCTCTAGACCATTCTTGTGCCAAGTACGTCAAGGGGACGACTCGGGCTGGTCGTGCCAATAGACTGTGATCGTGCCTTAAGATCGAGTCTGCGCCTCACATATCAACAAGATTTAAGCAAACTTGCCTTACAGTCCTTCCTGACTTAACTCGAGACGACTCGATGACGATGCCACATTCATGCCAAAGCATGTCCTTGCTATAGCCAAATCTTAGACTCCACAATGATGTTGCAACCGTGCACACCTAACCCGTGCCGATTGAAGGTTAGCGCTTGCTATAAGTTTACCTTGTTAACCCAACTTGTAACTTGCTAGTACTCGACGCAATCCAAAGGCATATACGCGGATAGCCGCTCTTATGCCGACACATCTATATGAGTAGTAACTAGCAATGTCAAGCTATACTGGATCATTACATACGGTGACCATTCAAATGCAAGGTACGAGCTTCCACCGAATGACCCGCAGCCTATATTGTAACGGTTTACTTTAACGAGTCGTACCGTCGATAAAGGTCGTACAATATCTGCTCTTCCTCCTAGGCTGACACGAACCCGGTGCCCCGTGATCATTTGAGAAATTTCCCTTGCGTGCAAGTTGTCCAATGACCATGCAAGACTCAACTCGATCTACCAAGTCCTTCCTTAATCATGAACATGCTTTCCAACATCCTATCGAGACTCCTAAGTAACGGGACCGATCTCGGCGACAACCAGTCGCGTGGACTTCCTTATCGAGACTCCCAAGTAGCGGGACCGATCTCGTAAACTTCCTTATCGAGACTCCCATATAGCGGGACCGATCTCGTGATCTTCCTTATCGAGACTCCCAAGTAGCGAGATCGATCTCGACGACAACCAGTCGCGTGAACTTCTATCGTTTGAGATCCAGGGAACGACTACTAAGTAGTCTTCCATCTTAACTTGAACAGAATGTGTTCCTTTGACCGTGGCATGCTTTTCCTTAAACCAATCGTGGCTCGTATCCTAGATAGACCTTGTTCTTTATGCGACACTATCGCTCAAGTCACATACTTTATATGACGAGCCTTGAGGTCGTGGTGCTATGTGAGCGGGGCAGTGGTTAGAATGCCTTTGATAGACCAATATAACTTTGCCTAACTTATTTGTGCAACAAGTTGATGAGCAAAGGCTGCGTCAAACTTTGCTTCGAGGGAACGTATCGTGCACGCATTCGAATGGAACAACCAAGTTCTTTAGGTGCCTAAACTTACGCTACAAGTTGTGCTCTGCAACGCGCACTGTAACTTAATCCGTGGGACGAGCAAGGCAATGCTAAGCCATAGACGATGGGACCGTACATGCTTTATCAAGCATTCAAGCGGGCGACGCCTATGACTTAGGCTAAGTTCTTAACTTCTGGGCAACTAACCAGCTTCCTTCTCCTAAGCCACGGGACGAAGAACGGAGTGTCATTTTGAAAGCACGTTGAGCAATACTTCTAAGCCGACCATGAGTCCTTTTTCCATGTTCTAACACATTCTGACCCGATTTGGGATTATTCCCTTAGCTATGTTGATGCATCTCTTTTATTATCAAGCCTATTTGTGCATTTGAAAACTTCCATTTTATTAGTGTGAAGGCCAAGCTGAGGCAAGTTCACCGAAGCCACCTACCTGAGCGAGGGGTCGCCTCGACCGAGCGAGTCTTCGAGCAGCCGTTGTATGGCTAAGTCCGAATGTCATCGACATTTCGATTCCTCCGATTGACTGAGCGGGACGGGGCACTACATCATACACCACTCAGAAAAAGTTTCTTCCTCGAAACTAACTGAGTACTTACTCATCAACTCATCACTTTATTCAACATTCAATAACTTCCACACACACTTCGCCTATGCGTTTCTTCAATCCAAGCAACGATCGCACTATCATCGATCTTTCCTTTCAAACACGGCTTCAAAATTCTCGATACTTTTTTATTCCTCAAGTCTCACTTGAATTCAATATATCACTTGGTTATTAGATCGTGAATATATTCCAGGCGTCCTCAAAATATATGCATTTCAGCCAAGCCGCATGATAGAGAATTTGTCATTCTCACTCGAGTCGCATCGTGCACATATTCAGGCGTCCCTAAAATATATGCATGTCAGCCGAGTCTCGGGAGTGGGTATTTTATACTCTTGAATCATTCCATTCATCAATACCAATATTCTCTCTCGAAACATGGACGTCTCGCCTAACTCGCTAGGCCATCTCGCTAGACTAACGTCAATTGTCAGGATTGGAATCATAGTTCTCCAACAATAATGCCAACACTGACCCCAATCCTAGGGTCAAACCAAGTTGATAGTACGGGATTTTTTATCTAAGCTCGCATCACTCAGATTTCTAAACATCGGGCATATATATATATCTCCTATTCGCACTTGCAACACTTAGTCCAAGTGGTCCGAGTCATTCAGCAAAGCCATCCTACACTGAGTCATGTTCAACCATTTCTTCGACATATCAATATCGTTCATCCAACAAGCAACTTGCATAGTCTATCTTTTCAAACATATTCGATATAATTCGCCTATCTATTCCTTCCAAGTCAAGCACGCTACGACACGACTTGTCGCTAAACCATAATTCTTATTTCATATTCCTTAAATCATTTATCCCAATTCACGTAATCGATCATAAGGTCGTCTAACTTTAATAATATGTCATGCCCCAATCTCACGCGAGTCCGATTATCCATGGTCGGCATGAAATCACCATACAATGCTCCCGCAGAATAATCGTTCTCATCGGAGCGTAACTCTTCTTATGAGTCTAGACTAATTCATTCTCGATACGCAGATTGGATGTCCTCAATCCTCAAGTTTACTCAATCATCAATCACAAGTCCGATCAATCCTCGAATCCACCTTCGCCTCAAACCACAAGCCGAAGAAATCCAAATTGCCACATCTTAATTTCCCGAGTTCGATCGTTCCTGTGACATGAATCACCAAGTCCACGCTCACGCAGAACAATCGTCCCCAAATATGACGTGATGCATGGGCGAGACTGGAGTTGCGCTCGCGCATGACAAGAACGTCGACATTATGGTTATCGGCGTAACCATCAAGACACAATCATTTTCATCCAACATTCATTTCATCAAAATCCCAAGCATAGCATCCATTGGAACAATAACATTTTGTACGGTCGTCATTTCTCGAATCAGAGTACCCCCGAGTTATCGCATATCGATCTTTGATACGCCTCAATACCATCGATGATATACGTAACCTGACGATCTTCATTTGTAACGAATTTCGAGTCGTATGACTGATGATATCGTATGAACTAGATAATCTCCTAACATTCAAGATCAAGTTCGATCATTATCTCCTAAACCCGTTACATGTTCAATTCGTCCAAAATCTAAATCACGTATATTCGTTCGACTATCTTAAGTCATAGAGCAACATATTTCCTTAAGTCGTACCGTTCTATGCTAGCTCAATCATTGAGCAACATCATATACCGCAATTTCTTCGAGTCATTTTATAACTTCCAAAATTAAACTTTTTATGCACGCTATCATCCGATCGTGCTAATTACTTCTCGTATATAATTTATATCAATTTTCTCGATCAAGTCATCCGATTTAGTCTACCTACTCGATCATTTTTGCATTCCATACTTGCGCAATCACAATCCCGTGTGCATCATCCCCAGTTTGTTCGAATCAACACATCATAAACTTCAAGATTATCACTTACTCAATGATGCTCAACTAAGGCTTTGCATACTCCGATGCTTGCTGATAGACTCCTTGGCACCCCGTATCCTCAATCGATCAACATCCCCAAGGCTATCCCATACCCACTCAGGGACAAAGTTATTCAACAAATCCTCGAAACAAGTTATGAATCACAACTGATTATTTCGAATTTTCGTTCGAGCAATTCCTCAAAAATCTATGCACGAATTTTCCATGTCGCATCGACGATAATATCGTTCGATAGCACTTCTATAGTCATCCCACATTCTATGAATCAAGTCTAACTCATTGTCGTCCGACACAATTTTAATTCCGCACTCGACTTTGCTAAGGTCGACACGATTCTTGGTGTATATGCCCAGGCCGACCTAGCCAACCGTTCTTTACTTGAACTTTTGTTCAACCAAATTTCTTTCGAGCGATTTTGCAAAACATTTAGACTTATTGTATGGACATGCCGTAGGAAATTTGAGAAAGAGCGCACCAATAATACCGATTTGCAGAAATAACATCAGAGTTTGTGGAACATCGGAGTTAAAGAATTCAATCGAAAGCCCAAGGACGTAAAGCCGTACTCTGATACCATTATGTCACGTCCCGCTCCCGTAGTAGCGATCGTCCTTGCTAAGGCGTGATGCCGCGTGAGCCTAGATTGCGCTCACGCAAGACAGGTCCATAACGGCCGATTATAGGCTAAACGACGGGGGTCGTCGCACAGAAGTCTCAAGCAGAAAAATTAAATAGTCAGCAGTGGAAATTTAAAGCAAAATACAAGTCATACAAAATACTCTTTTATTTCTATTGAACAAAGATTACAATGTGGACACTAGGCCAAATTACAAGTCCCTCAAGCTCACTTTTCTCTCATATTACAAGTCACTCTGCTCTCTCTCATTTCTCAATACAAGCTTCAAGCGACGAGTGGCAGATTCTTCGAAATAGTGATGTCCATACATTATGTCCCGTATAAGTTCTGACTTCATGTGGCCGCATGCCTCGAAATGCCAAGGAACTCCGTACCTCAACGCATCCAAGCGAGCTCCGCGCCATCGGGCTTCTACCTGTGCTTGCACAAGAAAATTTTGTGGGTGTCAGTACTCAACTGTACTGGTGGAGTGAGCTCCTCGTCCACCCATACAAAACTGACACATTCATTTACTTTGTGCAGCTTAATCCCTTTTTGATTGTCTTTTTAATCTTGCCTTAGGATCAATTTTA
Organism: Iris pallida; assembly: GCA_029216955.1. Classification (NCBI taxonomy): domain Eukaryota; kingdom Viridiplantae; phylum Streptophyta; class Magnoliopsida; order Asparagales; family Iridaceae; genus Iris; species Iris pallida. The sequence goes on along the minus strand of JANAVB010017598.1, from coordinate 2,574,327 downwards.
GGACAGAGACGCCTTGGCCTATACTTGGCAACGCAACGACAGGGTCGTGCTATACTTTATTCATGATTTCAAAACATATTCGAGGCAATGTCTCACCAAGTATAAACTTATGCAAACTCGATCGTGCCAAGACTTTCACTTTTTTTATGTGCCTCTAGACCATTCTCGTGCCAACGATGTCAAGGGGATGACTCGGGCTGGTCGTGACAATAGACTTTGATCGTGCCTTAAGATCGAGGCCGTGCCTCACATATTAACAAGACTTAAGCAAACTTGCCTTACGGTCCTTCCTGACTTAACTCGAGACGACTCGATGACGACGCCACATTTATACCGAAGCACGTGTCCTTGCTATAGCCAAATCTTAGCCTCCAAAATGGTGTTGCAACCGTGCACACCTAACCTGCGTCGATTCAAGGTTAGTGCTTGCTATAAGTATACCTTGTTAACCCAACTCGTAACTTGCTAGTACTCGACGCAATCCAAAGGCATACACGCGGATAGCCGCTCTTATGCCGACATATCTATATGAGTGGTCACTAGCTAGAAATGTCAAGCTATACTAGATTTTTGCATACGGTGACCATTCACGTGCGAGGTATGAGCTCCCACCGAATGACCTACAGCCTATATTTTAATGGTTCACTTCAATCGAGTCGTACCATCGATGAAGGCCGTACATATCTGCTCTTCCTCCTAGGCCGACACGAACCTGGTGTCCCGGGATCGTTCGAGGAATTTTCCTTGCGCACAAGTTGTCCAATGACCATGCAAGACTCAACTCGATCTACCAAGTCTTTCCTTAATCATGACCATGCTTTCCAACTTTCTATCGAGACTCCCAAGTAGCGGGACCGATCTCGGAGACAACCAGTCGCGTGGACTTCCTTATCGAGACTCCCAAGTAGCGGAACCGATCTCGTAAACTTCCTTATCGAGACTCCAAGTAGCGGGACCGATCTCGTGATCTTCCTTATCGAGACTCCCAAGTAGCGGGACCGATCTCAACGACAACCAGTCGCGTGAACTTCTATCGTTTGAAATCCAGGGAACGACTACTAAGTAGTCTTCCATCTTAACTTGAACAGAACGTGTTCCTTTGATCGTGGCATACTTTTTCTTAAACCAACTGTGGCTCGTGTCCTAGACAG